>OY730193.1:121907461-122507461 GCA_963422505.1 Pseudognaphalium luteoalbum
TTAATCAACCCATAATTTCTTGGCATTCCATCATCATCATCGTATACAGCCCATACTTGTCCTTTCTTAAAACTCTTTTCAACTCTTAGTTTATCAAAATCATAAAAATCTGAATCCTCCACATTCATGATATCAACATCCTCACTATCTCCTTCTTCATCCATTTCGTTCTTTGGCTTCCTACTTCTTTGCACCTTTTTATCCTTCCCATTTACTTTCAACCTCACTTTTAATTTAGCATCATTCACATTCGTTTTCACTAATTTCTGCATTTCAGCTAACGTCATCGTTTCCTCTTCATAATCATCCTCATCGTCATCATTAGTTACTAACTTCAGCATTTGAGCTAACGTCATCATTTCTTCCTCATCATCATTATTCACTAACTTCTGCATTTCAGACAACGTCATCATATCTTCATCAACATCATGGATTATCTTCCCTTTATTTTTCAACCTCGCACTTTTCCTAACCCCACTACTTCCCGAACACTTACTAACACCTTCGTTTTTCGATTTAACAACCTTTTCCAATTTCTCCGACCTCTTCATAATCTCACCAACACTACTCATTTTCCTCTTCGAATCCGTTCTCGTCCTAATTTTCTCACTTCTGTTACTGTCAACATGCTCACCCTTACCATCATCAACTTCCGCAGCCTTAAAACTCTTCCTACAATTCGGACACATCAAATTATGCCCTAAATACTTCCTCTCAAACTGATGCAGCAACCTACACGTTGTACATGCCGTCCAAAACGTACCCAACCCAACCGCACTACCACCCTCACACTCCACTCCTACCTCCTCCTGCATTGCTATTCTAAGTTTCATATCATACTCCTTTCTTCTAATCTTATCAGACATAACACTAAACGCTTCGTTAATTAACTTAAAGGCGTCTTCGGAAGCAACTGAGGTGTTCTTATCAGGATGTAGAATTAGGGCTAGTTTCTTATACTGTTTTTTAATTATATTAATATGAGAAAAAGGTTCTACCTCGAGGATTTCGTACCAGTGAGGAATGGAATCTGTGGTGCTTGCGACTGTGAGGACTTTGAAGGCGGTGAGCAATTCGGAAACGCCGTCGAGAGTAGGGCAGAGCCGATGGGCCCGGTTGGTGTATTTGAGAGCTAATTTGAGGTCGGAGGATGTGTAGGCTTGTTCGGCTAGGGTTTTGAGACGGATGGCTTCGCATTTGCTGATGCTTTCTTCTTCGAAATCGTCGGCGGCGGTGCTAGCCATTTTTTCCGGTTACTTTTGAACGGCAGTGCGGTGGAGTTGCAGGGTTTGGAAACAGTGCTGGACTGTTGCTAAAGATTTTATATTTTTTGTTGTTATTGGAGTTTTTTTTTTTTCTAAAGAATTGAAGAGAAGTAGAGAACCAATGATATATTATTTTTGTTGCCGGTACTGTTTTGTTTTCAGTTTGATTTTATATTTTTTGTTGTTATTGGAGTATTTTTTTTATATTTTTTTTTCAAAGAATTGAAGAGAAGTAGAGAACCAATAATATACTATTTTTATTGTTAGTACTATTTTGTTTTCAGTTTGATTGAATTTTATTATACGTATTTTAGTTATATTCATTGGTGGAGATGAGTTCTTTTAAGAATACTAAAAAAATAGAGAATCAATATGATTCTTCTATTTGTCTACAAAACTCACTTCTATTTTTTACCCCCTTGGTTAATTATCTCACAAACCGTAATTCCATAAATTATAAAAATTATATATTCAGAACCAACGCATTTTTCTCTTCGATTAGAGATGTCATAAGATATACTTTCGACCAATTTTTTTCTTCTTCGCTTTTTATACCGGATTTGACAATATAATCACATGTGATTTATGATGAAAAATTAAAATTTGTTCACGATTATTTATTCATGGTATTTGCTACTTAACAAGTGATTATAACTTAATATTCACCCACATTGATAGTTATAAATAAA
This sequence comes from Pseudognaphalium luteoalbum, assembly GCA_963422505.1. Lineage (NCBI taxonomy): Eukaryota > Viridiplantae > Streptophyta > Magnoliopsida > Asterales > Asteraceae > Pseudognaphalium > Pseudognaphalium luteoalbum. The sequence goes on from OY730193.1 coordinate 121,909,416, forward strand.
AAATTAAAAATTACAATAGTTTTCATTAAAAATCACATTTGATTGTTATTTATACACTTAATCACAAGTGATTTGTTATATAATCACATATGATTTTCATTTAAATTTGATATTTAATGAGAAATTTACCGATCTATGATAATTCATGTATGATTTCAACTTGATTTTTACTTAATTGTATGATTATAGTTAATGATTTGGAAATTCGCATTTGATTACCCTTTAATCACATGTGATTGATACTTTGATGTTCAATCGCATGTGATTACAACTTAGTTTTTCATGTTTGAATCTCTTTATATCATCAATGATTTGAATTGAAAGTTTAATCGGAAATATAAGCGGGTGTGATTATTTTTTAGTATTAAATCACATGTGATTTCACATTAAAACCCAAAAAAATGGAGAAAAAAAACTTTGTCGAAAGTATATCTTGTTGGATCTAGAATCGAAGAGAAAAAGACGCTGATTCCCAATATGCAATTTTTATAATTGATAGACATACGGTTTGTGAGATATTTAACTTTGAAAAAAAAAGTGAAAATGGGTTTTTGAAATGAAACAATCCTATTGGTTCCTCCATTCTCCACTTTTTTACCAATTCTTTTTTGAACTTTTCTCTCCATTGGTGAATTGAAAATCTAACTCGTCAATTATGGCGGGACATAATCAGTCTTTAATAGGAAGATAGTTTGTTCGAGGTGTTAGGCCTCGTAAGTTGGTTGTGAAAATGTGAAAGCGGACAATTAATCTCTTTCTAGAATGACATATAGGTTGATGATATTTCTTTTAGAAACAAGTTTTTAAGGTTGTGCGTGATTTCCCCTAATCAGTTTGGAAAGGTATGTGAGTTTTTTTCAATACATGGTGATTCTCATGTTATTTGGTCTATTCATTTTCAAAGTCCGGTAACTTTGTATGAAAGTTATTGATAACCATCAAATAGATACTATATTTTATACTATTTATCTCTATATTTGTATACATTTTATGCATTTATATGATTTTAGATACTTATTTTGTTAATATTTGCATAAATGTATTTTAATTGAAGATTGGAGAAAAGGAACGAAAATAAGACCAAAACTGAAGAAACTAAAGCGATTGAAGAAAAGAAGACTTAAACCTTAAAGAAATGAAGACTAAGATGATTATATTAAAGAAATGGGCCAAGAAAACAAGTTGAATCCGTTTAAGAAGAAAGAAAGCCCACATTGAAGCCCAAGCCCGTTTGTGGAATATTCTGGAAAAACAAACCAACTGGCGGTTGGATTAACCAACCGGCGGCTGGGGTTAAGGGTTTCAAGTCGGTGGAAAAGCGCAGAGTTGGAGTGGGATTCAATTAACTCCAACCGGCGGTTGGAAGTCCCAACCGGCGATTGGAGGGTCGGCCAGAAATACTATAAATAGAGGCTTAGTCTAAGCTAAACCATATACGATTCTAAGAAGAGAAATATGAAAGTTAAGGTTTTAGGCCAGCTTTAGGTGCGAATTTGGAGGCTAAGGAGCTAGGGTTTGAAGGTTTTTAACCCTAGGAAAAGCTAGTTCGTCAATTGGTTCGGTTTCTTTATCCTTGTAACTTTATTAACCTTTTGGGTTACTATGGATATTGTTTATTTGAATTAATTGCTTGTTAGATTTTCATTATGAATGTTTAAATGTATGTTTATTAGGTTTATTATATGAATTATATGTTTATGTTGGAACTATATTATTGAATATTATTATGCAAGAATTATGTGTTATATTATGTTAATGATCATAATTAACTGATTTATAGATAAACTTTATTAATCTTTTGGGTTTTTAAATTAAGTGATTATGTTTCATTAGATGTTAAGTAGCATTATAATTCAATCGACCCTGGAATTGCATCAATAATATGTTGATAGATCTTAATAAATAGTGATACTTTACATAACCTTTGACTGTATTGCTATATGAAAATTATCTTAACCTTTGTGGTTTTCTACATTAGTAAATCACAATAATAATAGCCAACACGCAAATAGACATAAGTTGATATAATAAGTTTAATAAATAATAGTTTAAATAGTAATAATCTTCTATCCAATTGAGTATTCTTAAGTTGTTCCTTAAAACTTATTTATTAAGAATCGGTATCAATTATAAATATGTTCGATCAGAACTAAAACGTCCCCCCTATCTTGTATATTATTGTGTATTATTGTAAGTTTGTATATTAATTGTAATTAGGATAAATAAATAGTTAGTTATAGATTGAATCACGTTCTCTGTGTTCGAATCTGGACTTACTTATAAAGCTATATTCTATGATCAGGATAACACTTGTCTGAATTGTGTGATAGTATTATTTAGTATTTCCTTAATTAAAACTTGTGATTATAATTGCCTATACTTAGCACACATCAAGTTTTTGGCGCCGCTGCCGGGGAGCGGTGTATTTTAATTAAAACTAACTATTTCCCCTGTAAAATAATTTTTATTTCTAATGCTTTGCAAAATCAATACGAAATATCGGCTCACCCATTGAGAGTACTAACAAAAACAAAGGTATAAGGAGAGTTCAGCCCTACCTCATTGATTTATCATATAAGAGGTAAGGTGCTTCTCGAAAGAAATAGGTTTTTAATACGCTTCGCGCTGACCTGTTTCTCCGCTTTTGTGTACAATCAATGGAGCTACCGAGATCTATTGACTAGCTTGGTATAGGAATTTTAACAAACTAATTTTAACTTTAATTAACAACTAACTTGCATTACTAACAAATAGGAAAAGTTGGGTTGGGAATATCTTTTCGAATATTTAATTTTGAATGTGTTTTATTATTAATTTTCGGAATTCATATACATCAACCTGATTATTTCTAAAGTACTAACATTTACTTTTGAATTTATGGTGCTACTAAAATTTTGTTCTTCTTTACAGATTGATGTATGACCCGGACACTTCATCCGGATCCTCTCAATCCATTTGACGAACCAGAACGAGAATTTCATTCTAGAAAAAGATTATCATACGCACCACCAAATTCACCAGAACATCAAATTTCATCAGAAGAAGACAATTTAGTTTTTCAATACAATTTAGCCAAAACGGCTGAATACGGTTATTATTCCGATTCAGAGTCGGGTGAGGATAAAATACCTTTTAGGCAACCGACAATATATCCAAGTGATTCTGAACCAGAGCACGAAATACAACCAATTATGACAGACATAGCTGACATGACGCTTGAAGATTACACGATTCAAACTCGTGGAGATCCGAGACCAGGAGTGGTTAGGCCTACCATAGCCAGAGAAGTAGAATTTGAGTTAAAGGGGCAATTTTTGAAAGAATTACGTGAAAATCCTTTCAGAAGAGAAGATAAAGAAGATGCAAATGAGCATGTTGAGAAAATTTTGGAGATTGCAGATATGTTTCATATTCCCAATGTTACAAGAGATCAGGTTATGTTACGAGTATTTCCTTTAACACTAAAGGATGGAGCTAAGAGATGGATCAATAACGAGCCAGCCGGATCTATTACTACTTGGGAAGATCTTCGCACTAAATTTCTAAAAATGTACTGTACACCTTCTAAGACCTCAAAGATGATTGATGAGATTAGGAACTTTAAACAGAAATCCGATGAATCTCTGTATCAAACTTAGGAAAGATATAAGGAAATGTTACACGAATGTCCACAACATGATTTGAATGTCCAACAAGAGATAACATTATTTTATAAAGGAGTTGATCGAGCAACACGTCAACAGTTGGATGCACAAGGTCCAGTACCTAAGAAAACTCCAGCAGTGGCAAGAGCCGGAATTGAAGAATTAGCTAAACATTCTCAGTTATGGGATGATGGTTCATCTGGAAGAAAAAGGATATCTGAAGATAGTGATGGTCTAGCAGCTATAACAGCGAAATTGGAAAGTATGGGAAGAGATATTAAGAAAGTAAATGAATAAGTTCATGCAATCAGGATTGGGTGTGAAATATGTAGAGGAAGTCATCTAAAAGAAGAATGTCCTAACACTGACAGCAAGATAAGTAATGAGGAGGTTATGTATGGGGATTTTCAAGGAAATCCAAATTATCGTCAAGTTTCTAATTATAGAAGAGTTAATCAACCAGGCCAACAGTATCAACAAGGAGCACCAGGATATTATGTCAAAACAGGACAAACTTCCTATAATGACAGAATGACGGTGATAGAGAATGCATTGGGAAAAATGGCTGAAGCAAGTAATAAAAGAGATGAAGAAAACAATACCAGAATGCATAATAACGAAGCCTCGATCAAACAAATTGAGAGCTCAGTTCATCAAATTGCTAAAGCACTGCAGGAGAGATTTCCAGGAACATTGCCAGGATTTACTGAAACAAATCCAAAGGAACAAGCTAACGCAGTAATTACCAGAAGTGGTAAGAATGTTGACTCTCCTATTATAGCTAATAAAATTGTTGAATCTAAGCAGGTTGAAAAGGAAACAATTGATGAAGACATACAAGCGAACAAAAAGGAGAATGGAGAAAATAAAGTTAAAGAAGTCATCAAAGACTATACACCCCCACCTCCATATCCAGCTGCTTTTAGGAAAGACAAAGAAGATGAACAATACCACAAATTTCTGAAAAACCTAAAACAACTTCATATTAACATTCCTTTTGTTGAAGCTATAGCTCAGATGCTAAAATATGCAAAATATCTTAAGGAGCTGCTGACAAACAAAAATAAACTGGATAATGTGACGAAGGTGACAATGAATGCAAGATGCTTAGCAATAATGCAGAATAAATTACCTCCAAAAGTCAAAGATCCAGGGAGTATTACTATACCTTGCAAAATTGGTGAAATGACTATTGAAAATGCATTGGCAGATTTAGGAGCTAGTATTTCATTAATGCCATATACACTTTTTATGCGATTAGGATTAGGAGAACCAAAACCTATTCGTATGTGTATCGAATTAGCTGACCGATCTTTTCAATATCCTAGGGGAATAATTGAAAATGTTTTGATTAAAGTTGATAAATTTGTTTTTCCATGTGATTTTGTAATTTTAGATATGGTAGAAGACCCTAAAGTCCCTATTATATTAGGAAGACCCTATTTAGAACAACACATGCCCTAATAGACGTTTTTGATAGAAAGATTACCATGAGATTAGGAGATGATAAAATTGTTATTGATGTTAATAAATCTATGAAATTTCCTGATTATGTTGACGATTCTTGTTATTATTTAAATACTTATGAGTATCTAGATAACCCTTCTTTTCAAGATTTTATAGAAAAGGATCAAACAGATACTGGAATTCTTACAGAATGGACTGAAGAATTTGACACTAAAAAAGATTTGGCAGAATTTGATAAACTATTAGAGGAAGATGAAGATTCAGAAGTAACTGTTGTTCTTCAACAACATCCTAAAGCTGAATCATCACAGCCAGTTGCTAAAATTCTCAACCAAGAATTATTACCAAATTCTGTCAACAATATCCCGTATTTGAAGGAAGAAATCTTCGAGTTCAAAACATCTATTGAAGAACCACCACAATTGGAACTTAAAGAGCTACCAGCGCATTTAGAATATGCTTATTTACAAGGTACATCAGATTTGCCAGTTATAATATCTTCTAAATTATCGACAGCAGAAAAAGATCGCTTAGTGCAGGTTCTTAAACAACATAAAAAGGCAATAGCATGGAAGATCACGGATATCAAGGGAATCAGTCCTACTTATTGAACTCATAAAATCTTAATGGAAACAGATTTTAAGCCAGTTGTACAACCATTAAGAAGATTGAATCCGAATGTGAAAGACGTTGTCAGGAAAGAAATCATTAAACTATTAGATTCAATATTAATCTATCCTATTTCAGACAGTCCGTGGGTAAGTCCAATACATGTCGTACCAAAGAAAGGTGGAATGACAGTGATACCTAATGAGAAGAATGAATTAATACCAACAAGGACGGTAACAGGGTGGAGAGTTTGTATTGATTACCGGAAATTAAATGATGCTACCAGAAAAGATCATTTTCCATTACCATTTATTGATCAAATGATAGAAAGGCTAGCTGGAAAAGAGTTCTATTGTTTTCTGGATGGATTTTCAGGATATTTTCAAATACCAATTGCAGCTGACGATCAAGATAAAACAACATTCACCTGTCCGTTTGGTACTTTTGCTTATAGAAGAATGCCGTTTGGTTTGTGTAATGCACCAGCTACATTTCAGCGTTGCATGATCGCGATATTTCATGATATGATGGAAGATTTCATGGAAGTATTTATGGATGATTTCTCGGTATTTGGGGATTCATTTGATGCTTGTTTAGAAAATTTAAAAAGGATGTTGCAAAGATGTGAAGGTGCGAATCTAGTTCTTAATTGGGAAAAATATCATTTTATGGTTCGAGAAGGGATTGTTTTAGGACATAAAATACCAAAGATAGGAATTGAGGTGGATAAAGCAAAGATTGAGGTTATTTCAAAATTACCTTATCCTACTAATGTAAAAGGAATAAGGAGTTTTCTAGGCCATGTCGGATTTTATAGGAGATTTATAAAAGATTTTTCAAAGATTGCAATACCATTGAATCATTTGCTGGAAAAAGATGCAAAGTTCGAGTTTACAGATGAATGCAAACAATCGTTTGATGCCTTGAAGGAAAAATTGGTAGCTGCTCCTGTAATGACGAGTCCATACTGGAATTTACCTTTTGAATTAATGTGTGATGCTAGTGATTATGCAGTAGGAGCTGTTTTAGGACAGAAAATTGATAACAAGTTTAAGCCAATCTATTATGCCAGTAAGACATTAACAGATGCTCAGGAAAATTATACGACTACGGAAATGGAATTTTTGGCAGTAGTTTTTGCATTCGATAAGTTTAGTTCTTATCTTGTCTTAAGTAAACCTGTGGTTTATACTGACCATTCTGCATTGAAGTATTTGTTTAATAAGCAGGATGCGCGCCCTCGTTTATTGTGATGGATTCTTTTATTGCGGGAATTCGATATTGAAATTAAAGACAAGAAAGGAGCTGAAAATGTCGCAGCTGATCATTTGTCAAGATTGGAAAATCCGGAATTAGAAATACTAGATGAAGAGGAAATTCAAGATACATTTTCAGATGAGAAGTTGATGACTGCACAAGAAATAATGAATATACCTTGGTTTGCAAATTATGCAAATTATTTGGTTACTAAGATTTTACCAAGGATGGATTATCAAAAGAGAATTTTTTTTTTTTCCGATTTAAAGTATTATTTTTGGGAAGACCCATTTCTTTGCAGATATTGTGCAGATGGCATAATTAGACGTTGTGTACATGGTGAAGAGGCTCAGCAGATTATAAAGCATTGTCATGAAGGACCAGTTGGAGGCCATAATGGACCAAGTTACACGGCGAAGAAAATATTTGATGCAGGATTTTATTGGCCGACGATTTTTAAAGATACATATGCTTTTGTCAGGAATTGTGATTCATGTCAGAGAGCTGGAAATATTTCTAAAAGAGATGAGATGCCACAAACTAATATATAGGTTTGTGAAATATTTGATGTCTGGGGTATTGATTTCATGGGACCATTTCCTACAAGTCACGGTAATAAGTATATATTAGTAGCTGTGGATTATGTTTCCAAGTGGGCAGAGGCGAAAGCATTACCTACAAATGATGCAAGAGTTGTGGTAAAATTTCTTAAACAATTATTTGCAAGATTTGGAACTCCTAAGGCATTGATTAGTGATCGGGGTACTCATTTTTGCAATACTCAATTGGAGAAAGTATTAAAGAGATATGGAGTTAGTCATAGGATTGCTACACCTTATCATCCACAAACAAGTGGACAAGTTGAAAATACAAATGGGGCAATAAAACGTATTTTGGAACGTTCTGTTGGATCAAACAGAAAAGAGTGGTCAGAGAAATTAGACGACGCACTTTGGGCATATAGGACCGCATTTAAAACACCTACAGGTTGTACTCCTTATAGGTTAATTTATGGGAAAGCTTGTCATTTACCAGTGGAAATAGAACACAAAGCATATTGGGCACTTCGGGAATGCAACATGGATAACGATGAGGTTGGTAGGCATCGCTTTTTACAGTTACATGAGTTAGATGAGCTTCGTTGGAATGCTTATGAAAATTCAAGGCTTTATAAAGAAAGGACGAAGAAATGGCATGATGCGAGACTTCGGGGAAATAAAGACTTTGTTGCTGGAGAACGTGTGCTTTTATATAATTCCCGTATTCGTTTATTTCCAGGTAAATTACGATCAAGATGGAGCGGACTATATGTGATCTACCAAGTTCATGCTAATGGAAGTGTCGATTTAGTAGCACTCGATGGAAGTATTTTTAAGGACAATGGACATCGTTTAAAGAAATATTATGAAGATAATGTGGAGCATATTCCAGATATATCTTTGGAAGAATAGATTACAAGATTAGGTCGAACTTACCGACATTAAACAAAAGTGCTTCTCAGGAGACAACCTGTGTTTATTTTTATATGTTATGATTTTTATTTTATTTTCAGGAATGAACTTTGTGGGTATGTTCCCTGGAAACCCTCACGAGACTATAACTCGTCCACTCGGGATACCGAGGGGTTTAAAGGCTTATTGCATATGCTAAATGCAATCGTGATTAACTACGAAAGTGTGGATGTTGTATATTATTTTTCAAAAGATCAAGGAATCAACCAAGAAGGATTTTTCTTAGCCAATGATGAATTTTTAGAATTCAGTCAGGGGAGTTTTTCTGTTCCATTTTTCTTTCCCTTACTCACTTTTGTTTAACATTTTTATACAATGAGGGCATTGTATAATTTAAGTGTGGGAATTTGGTTCGTACGAAAAAGAATTTCTTTAATTATTTAGGTTTCTATTGTTCTTAATTTTTACCAAAATTTCAAAAATTTAAAGATTTAAGTGTGTAACTAAGTATTTATTAGTTAGAATACTTTTGTTAAAAGTTTGTTTTGTATTTAAAAGTTTAGACTTTAATGTGGATTAACTGTTTTGTATATATAACGTAAGCTACTTAATAAATAAGTGATATATAGTTACATGATATGATGTACTAATAGGCAATCTATATGAAGATTTCTGAATTTAAAGAAATTAATATAAATAACTTGTTTATTACTTTATGGTACATAATATGATGTATGACATAAAAGTCTTAATTCTTAGATTTATCATGCAATAATTTTATATATCTTTATATTTATATAAAAAAATTTGGGGGTCTACTAATTGTTTCCTCTGTTGTACGTAAGTACAGACCTGGTTTCTAATTAGTATTCTTAAAGAAAGTAGAAGAAAGAAGAAATTCTTGATAAAAAAAATAAAAATGAATAAAAATAAAAATCAAACTATGTCGTTTTTTTTGTACGGCTGTACAGACCTGTCACCGCTGGTTTGATTTAAAAAATTACTTTACCTGAATCAAGTTATGTCGCTCTGTTGCATGTAAATGCAGACCTGTCACCAATGTCTTGATTCTTAAAAATGGATTTTATATACTTATTTGGGAATATATAAGTAAATTGCATGATTAAGTTTAAGAGTATATCATATATGGAAATCATAAGTAATATACATTCTAATAATAAAGATGTATTCAGAAGTATAAATATAGATTTTTTAAAGTGGATAAATATATTAGTAATCATTCATGAGCTATATATTGCACGAATAATAAAAAATTTTATTTGTACATTATAGTTATCCATGTTAATTAAATTGTTTAAAATTTTAAGTTATAAAACAGGTTTTTAGTTTTGGTATTCTGATTTTAAATATTAAGTTTGATGCTTATTTTAAATTTTATTTAGTATTCTACTTGAGGACAAACAGAACTTAAGTGTGGGGATATTTGATAAGCATCAAATAGATACTATATTTTATACTATTTATCCCTATATTTGTATACATTTGTATACATTTATATGATTTTAGATACTTATTTTGTTAATATTTGCAGAAATGTATTTTAATTGAAGATTGGAGAAAATGAATGAAAATAAGACCAAAACTGAAGAAACTAAAGCGATTGAAGAAACGAAGACTTAAACCTTAAAGAAATGAAGACTAAGATGATTATATTAAAGAAATGGGCCAAGAAAACAAGTTGAATCTATTTAAGAAGAAAGAAAGCCCACATTAAAGCCCAAGCCCGTTTGTGGAATATTCTGGAAAAACAAACCAACCGGCGGTTGGAGGGTCGGCCAGAAATACTATAAATAGAGGCTTAGTCTAAGCTAAACCATATACGATTCTAAGAAGAGAAATACGAAAGTTAAGGTTTTAGGCCAGCTTTAGGTGCGAATTTGGAGGCTAAGGAGCTAGGGTTTGAAGGTTTTTAACCCTAGAAAAAGCTAGTTCGTCAATTGGTTCGGTTTCTTTATCCTTGTAACTTTATTAACCTTTTGGGTTACTATGGATATTGTTTATTTGAATTAATTGCTTGTTAGATTTTCATTATGAATGTTTAAATGTATGTTTATTAGGTTTATTATATGAATTATATGTTTATGTTGGAACTATATTATTGAATATTATTATGCAAGAATTATGTGTTATATTATGTTAATGATCATAATTAACTGATTTATAGATAAACTTTATTAATCTTTTGGGTTTTTAAATTAAGTGATTATGTTTCATTAGATGTTAAGTAGCATTATAATTCAATCGACCCTGGAATTGCATCAATAATATGTTGATAGATCTTAATAAATAGTGATACTTTACATAACCTTTGACTGTATTGCTATATGAAAATTATCTTAACCTTTGTGGTTTTCTACATTAGTAAATCACAATAATAATAGCCAACACGCAAATAGACATAAGTTGATATAATAAGTTTAATAAATAATAGTTTAAATAGTAATAATCTTCTATCCAATTGAGTATTCTTAAGTTGTTCCTTAAAACTTATTTTTTAAGAATCGGTATCAATTATAAATATGTTCGATCAGAACTAAAACGTCCCCCCTATCTTGTATATTATTGTGTATTATTGTAAGTTTGTATATTAATTGTAATTAGGATAAATAAATAGTTAGTTATAGATTGAATCACGTTCTCTGTGTTCGAATCTGGACTTACTTATAAAGCTATATTCTATGATCAGGATAACACTTGTCTGAATTGTGTGATAGTATTATTTAGTATTTCCTTAATTAAAACTTGTGATTATAATTGCCTATACTTAGCACACATCAGTTACGAGCTTGAATCCTTATATCTTTATCTTAGTAATGTAAATACTGATGTCTCTCAACAAGATTCAATAATTTGAAAACCTTCAATCAAAGGCAAATATTCTGTGCAAGAGGCATCTTCTATCATATTATCTGCTTCTCTTGAACCGATCCGTGTTTGGACCACTTCCATATGAAATAATAAAATCCCTTCAAAAGTTCAAGGATTCCTTTGGTTGGCTATAGGAGGTCGTATTTGTGTTAAACAAAATCTTAGCTCTAAAGGTATTATCCTTGAAGATCAACATGTAAATTGTTAATTGTGTGATGAATTCTCTAAATCAGTAGAACATATATTACTACATTGTGATTGGTCCTTTCAAGTATGGGTAAGTCTATTTTGATGGTGGGGGCTTAAATTGGATCATTCCATCTTGTCTTACCGAATTTTATGAAGATTGGAACCAATGGATGTGTTTGAAGGCTATAAAACTTTGATGTCTTATTGGGCCATGTACCATATGGTCAATTTGGCTAACTAGGATTGAGACGGTTTTGAATAAAAATTACTCATGTTTAGAATCAATTGTTCATAACATTAAAGTGAAGGTTTTCTTATGGGCTTCTACTTCCAAGTTATGCTACACCCATCAAATTCATGTGTGGCTCAACCAACTATGGGTTCTTATTCAAGGTGCTTAAAGAAGATTGTCGATGCAATTTTTCAAGACTCTCTTGGTAACTGTTACTTTGTTGCTCGTAGTCTATTGCTAGTCCAAAGAATTGTTTATGTGCTTTGTCGATTAGTTCTTCTTCTATGTATTGTAACTGTCTTTTTCAACATTGTTGAAGAAGCGTTTAATATAATTTCCTTGTTTTTCGTCAAATAAATAAAAAATAAAAATAGAATTACATTCACTAATAAGTTTTAATTGGAAAAAATTTCGTAGGTTTCAATTTCAAAATGAGACATTGATTTCATGTAACACCCCGCAATTTCGTCATAATTATAAACGTAATTTGCACGCATTTCTAAGCTAATTCTCTAACTTTGAGTGAATTCACAACGCATTTTAAAGGTAAGTCTAGCAAAGCTCAACTAGTTAATACGCGTAGTAATATATTTCATAATTTGTTGTAATTATGTACAAAACAATTGGAACAAACGCGACAAAATATACGACTGTTGGTGAACAAAAATTTATTTACTTTATATTATTGTGATAATATACTTGATGTAATACGGTTGGACGAAAAAAAAACCGAACACGAGAAACACAAACAAATTAGGTCTGCTATCAAACAAAACCTGACAAAACACCTTACATATTATTTAATTATTTCTAAGTATTTTTAATAAGTACTTCATTTTAAATCGACACCGAAAAACGAATGTGTGAATATTAAAACAAATTATAAAACGAGCGGTTAAACGAACGGGACACGGGACAAAAACATTCGGGAATAAAATTGGGTGAAGCCCACATCTCGGTGGACCCCACCCAACCGGCCACCCCTTAACCCCCCCCCCCCCCCCCACCTCCTCACTTTCTTCTTCAACACTCCATCTCACCAACTTTTCCCTCTCCTTCTCTCTCAAAAACCGGCGAACCGAAACCACCTCAAAACCACCAAATTTCGTCACCAAAAACACACCGATTCACAAAGCTACTTCATGAAGAAACGATCACGACATCACGAGCTTCATCTCCACCTTTTAAGATTTTCATTTCGTGGTATGAAAGCTTCAATTTTTTTTTAAAATAGTTACAAAGCTTATATTTACATGCTAGAGTGTGTAGATAGCAAAGTTATGTCCAAAAACCAACTTATAATGTGTTTTTAAAGTTAAAAATACGAGCAGTTCGTCCTATGAACTGAACCATCTCAGTTCACAGTTCGTCCTGCGAACTGACATTCATGAAGTTCATCTTGAGAACTGAAACCTCGACTCGCGAAGTTGACTTTGCGAACTGACATGACCTGCGAATTGAACTGGCTTGCGAGCCGAATTGAACTGCGAACTGACCTGCAAGTCGAGACCTACGAGTCGAGACTTGCGAACTGAACTTACCTGCGAACTGAGATTCGCGAACCGAAATCTGCGAGCTGAAGTTTTGCGAAATGAAATTTTATATGTGTTTTCATTAAAGAAATATATACATAAATATAAATTTTCCAAGCTGACCTGACAACTCGACCCTCAGCCAGGGGCTCTGCCTCTTGGACCCCGCCAGGGGTTGCCACCCCTTGGACCCTGCTACCAGGGGCGCTGCCCCCGGACCCCCGTACACAATTTCATATTTTATTAAAACACAATGAAACAAACATAGTTATACTTTTGAAATTTTGATTTCAAACCATCACCAACAAGTCGTATACATTTTCACAACTATAAAATACAAACTTAAACACTTAACGAACATCTCGGACATAACTTGGTTGTACAAACCCTAGCATGGATGGTCGAGTTAGACATCCACGTACTTATTAAATCTCGTACGTTTAGGGCGTTAGGAGATTCCGGACTATACTTGGGCTTTAGGCTTTGCTAGCACTCGCACATTACTTAACTCAATAGGTGAGTTCACAACCCCACTTTTAACTGTTTTACTGCTTTCGACTTGGGGTGAGAAACATAGTCAACTATTTTACTTATTGCCATAACTGCTTTTGCTTACATGATTGTTTAACTTGCTTGTTTACTCGAACGATTAGAGTACTTTATAACTGTTAAATTTTTGTACAAACCGGTGCTTATGAAATAACGTTTTCATACTACAAACTAATACAAATGTGTTAAACTATACTTGGTAAACCGGAGAACGACCGATAAACTGTTTTGATAAAATGTTTTGTTTCGCTGGAGAACGACCAGCAATGTTTGGACGGGAGAATGACCCATGCGTGTTTAGACCGGAGAACGACCGGTACTATGTTTCACTGGAGAACGACCAGTAGTGTTTAGTGTCACACCCCCAAATTCGTTGATTTTGATTAGCGGAAGCATTTAGTTAAGTATGGGGGTAATGACACCAACATTGTACATGCATACATATCAGAGCATATGATTACAACAGAACATATATTATAAGAATGCCAATAGTAATAGTTACAAAGTTTTACAATTCATCGAATTGTACAAACGTAAAAGTAGTTATGTTTACAAAGTAGATTTCGTAAATATGACTAAAACAACATTAGTTATATAAAAGAAATCCATATGTTTCAAAAGTTGGCATCCTAAAGCTTCAAGGGTCGCCTATGTTCCATGTGTGCAGGTGGTCCTTACGTGTGTTGTTAATTCCCTGGAAAACATAGTAAAAGTCAACAACGAGGTTGAGTGAATTCACAGATTTTAAATTTGCAAGTACAGTTCGTTAAACCAAATACGTTCGTAAACAGTTGTTGCCATAATAGTTAGGTAAACGTTTTGTGGAATGTTATCCATATATAGTTCAGTTGGGATGTTGCCCGAAATACAGTTTAAAATATGTTGTTGGTCGTCCTCCAGTGTTACCAAAACAGTACCAGTCGTTCTCCGGTCTAAATACGCACGGGTCGTTCTCCCGTCCAACTCGGCCAGTCGTTCTCTGGCACTAAACACTGTTGGTCGTTCTCCAGCGAAACACAGTACCGGTCGTTCTCCGGTCTAAACATGCACGGGTCGTTCTCCCGTCCAAACACTGTTGGTCGTTCTCCAGCGAAACAAAACAGTTTATCAAAACAGTTTACCAGTCGTTCTCCGGTTTACCCAGTATAGTTTAACACGTTTGTATTAGCTTGTAGTATGAAAACGTTATTTCATAAACACAGTTTTTACAAATGTTTAACAATTCTAAAGTACTCTAATCATTCGAGTAAACAAGCAAGGTAAACAATTATGTAAGCAAAAGCAGTTACGGCAATCAGTAAAATAGTTGACTATGTTTCTCACCCCAAGTTGGAAGCAGTAAAATAGTTAAAAGTGGGTCTGTGAACTCACCTGTTGAGCTAAGTAAATTTGCGAGCGCTAGCAAAGCCTAAAGCTCAAGTGAAATCTCTAAAGCCCTAAAGTAAGAGATTTATAAGTTTAATTATGTGGATGTCTTAGTTTGACCATCCATACTAGTGTTCACACAACTAGATTATGACCCAAGTGTTTGTTTTGATGTTTACATTCGTAATTTGTAGTTGTGAAAATGTATACAACTTGTTGGTAACGGTTTGTAATAATAATCTCTGAAAGTATTATCATATTGTTTCATTGTGTTTCATAAAGTATAAAATTGTGTAGGGGGTCCGGGGGCAGTGCCCCTGGTAGCGGGGTCTAAGGGGTGGCAACCCCTGGCGGGGTCCAAGGGGCAATGCCCCTGGTTGGGGTCGAGCTGCCAGGTCAGCTTGGAAATTTTTTATTTTTACTATGTTGTTGAAGTAAAAACGCATCTAAAATTTGATTTCAGGTATCGTTAATTGATAAAATTTCGAGTCTTGACACTTAGTAAAATTTGCGTTTTCCAGATTCTGACTCCTGCGACACTGGGTGCGACATAGGCTTTTATGTCGCAGGTCATGACTGCGACACAGGTCTTTGTGTCGCATTATGCGACATCCGTAATTTAATGCGGTATTAGGTGTTGTGTCGCTATGTGCGACATTGAGTAGTCTGCGACATAATGGCTTGTGTCGCTATGTGCGACGTAGGAAAGATAATGCGACACAAAAGCTTGTGTCGCACTACTGTTTTTGGGCCAAAAGCGACACAACCAACTGTTCGATGAAAGTTTGGGGAAAACGAGTTTTTGATCGATTTTTAGGTATAATCTATTGTAGAAACACTAATACATGGTATATCACTCATAATAATCACGAAATAACAAGGAAAAGTGGTGAAATCTTACCAAATTTGAGTGAAACCGAAAGTTAGGTGGGAGATGAAAATGGTTGATCTAGAGCTTCGATCTTGAAGATGAGGTTGATGGTACGTTTTATTGTTGTTGTGTGTCCGATTTTGTTGTTGTTGATGATGATTTTTGTGGTTGTTATTAGGGTTGTAGTTTTTGAGAAAGATGAGAGAAAAGAGAGAGAGAGATGTATGTGTTTGTGTTTTGTAAAATGAAAGGGAAGAAGGGAATTGGGTGGGGGTTTTGGGTAGGCCGACCAAAAAAAGAGGGGAGGGGATTTTTGTCTCAATTTTGTGGTAAATAGTCGGTGTTCGTTTATTCGATTGTTAAATGTTAACAGATTTTTAATTAATAAATTTTTAAATACGTATTCGGTTATAATTTTAGTTGGGATATTTTATAAAAGTAATTTAGTTGAGTTCTAAAATTGTAACTTTGTTTTGACTTGATTTGGCGGATAAGTTTCGAGTTGTTTCAGTTTTGATACAAATACACTTTGTAAATATTATTAACGTAATATTTGTTAAACGTTTATGTTATCCAATAATTTCATATTATTAAACGATTTTGTTCATCAACAGTCGTATGTTTTTGTCGCGTTTGTTCCAACTGTTTTGTACGTAATTACAACTATTTACGAATCTAGTACTACGCGTATTAACTAGTTGGGCTTTGCTAGACTTACCTCTAAAATGGTTTGTGAATTCACTCAAAGTTATAGAATTAGCCTAGAAATGCATGTAAATTACGTTTATAATTATGATGAAATTGCGGGGTGTTACATTTAGTGCTAGAGAACGACTGACCGAGTTTGACGGGAGAACGACCCGTGCATATGTGGACCGGAGAACGACCGGTACTGTTTTGGAAACGCTGGAGAACGACCAACAACGTATTTTAAACTGTATTTTGGGTAACATCCCACGTAAACTGTATTTTGGGAAACATCCCAACCGAACTATATTTGGATAACATTCCACAAAACGTTTACTTAACTATTGTGGCAACAACTGTTTACGAATGTATTTTGTTTAAGGAACTATACTTGCAAATTTAAAACCTGTGAATTCACTTAATCTCGTTGTTGACTTTTTACTATGTTTTTCAGGGAATTAGCAGCACACGTAAGGACCGTTTGCACATATGGAACATAGGCGACCCTTGAAGCTTAGGATGCCAACTTTTGAAACATATGGATTTCTTTTATATAACTAAAGTTGTTTTAGTCATATTTACGAGATCTACTTTTGTAAACATAATTACTTTTACGTTTGTATAAATCGATGAATTGTAAAACTTTGTAACTATTACTATTAGCATCTAAATATATATATGTTCGGTTGTAATCATATGCTCTGATACATATGCGTGTACAATGTTGGTGTCATTACCCTCGTACTTAACTAAATGCTTCCGCTAACCAAAATCAACAAATTTGGGGGTGTGACAGTTGACGATGATGATAATCTGATTTTGAATCCAAATCACAAGTTTATTACTTCTCCCTTTTTAATTTCTAAAGGTGTAGGTATATGTAAATGAGAGGATAGGAACAAACAATTAGGATAGTCAAGGAAATGGAGGTCGGCTCCTCAACCGACCCAATATCAATTTTATTATTTTTAATCCACTTCTTAATCTATTATCGGGAACCAAAAAATGATTTACGGGTCCAACTATTTTATTTTACCAACAATTATAACAATTTAAAAGGAATAATATTTTACTAGTCACAATAAACTATTTGGCTTTTTAAATAATTTTCACAATTAAATAATTATAATAAATAATAATTCTCCTAACTAGGCCTGTAAATGAACCGAACGAACACGAACGGAGTCTGATCGTGTTCGTTCATTAAAATTTTGACGAACAAACGAACGAACACTAACGGATAGGCGAACGGATTTTGTTTTTCATGTTCGTTCATTAAGAAAATTTGTTTGTTCATGAACACAAACGAACGTACACGAACAAACACATAATTTAATGCATTTCTTCATTAATACCTTAAACGAAATGCAACTAACATAAACGAACATATATATACATACACACACACACATCTACACATATATATCTTATATAACTTGTAACTTTGCGATTCATATTCAACATTACAAAACGGTCACAATATGAAGATAAATTTATTTGCTTGGTCCGATCGTTGGAAAGAGCAGCTCAATGGAAATAATGGAGGAAGAGAGTGGATGTGTTTTTGGAGTGGAGGGAAATGTGATATGGAAATACTTCGGTAAAAATATCTAGATTTTTAATATTATCAAATGAAAATATCAAAATGTTGATATTCTATTTGATATTTAGCTTTATCAAAATAACATATACAAATATGTATTAATTTAATTAAACTATTAGTTAATAAATCAAAATTTAACTGAACGTTTACGAACATGTTATCGAACGTTCACGAACGTAAGTGAGCGAACGAGACATGTGTTCATGTTCGTTCATATAATTATACGAACGTAAAAATTTGTTCATGTTCGTTCATATAACGAAACAAACAAATATAAACGAACTTTCCATCGAACGGTTCACGAATAATTGGCCGAATGTTCAGTTCGCTTACAGGCCTACTCCTAACACATTAAATAATAATTTAAAGTCAGGAAATTATTATAATACTACTAGACTCTAAAAGCGGGTGTTATACAAGGGGTGGCAACCCCTGACTTTAGTAAAAACGCACCCAAAATTCAAATTTGGAGTGTCGCCTGGTGACAAAATTTATGTTTCGACACTTAATGAAATTTGTGTTTTTATGACTCTGTGAATTGCGACACTGGTATCGACACTAGATTACGACACTGGGTTAGTGTCGCATCATGCGACATTGGTTTGGTGCGACACAATCAGTGTCGCTATATGCGACGTTGGTAGATTTTTAGCGACACAAGGTTAGTGTCGCAGAGCAACCGAGTTGTGCCCATTCGAAGTTACTACGCGATTGGGTGAAGTAAATGATGCGATCGGGTGAAGTTTCTAATACGCGATCGGGTGAAGTAAACCACGCGATCGGGTGAAGTTTCTAATACGCAATCGGGTGAAGTAAACCACGCGATCGGGTGACGTTCGTTTTTCCAGATTTGCGGTAAGTAAAGCGAGATTTAGGTTTTCTAAATGGATTTCAACCTATTATTTGGACATATACAAGTGATGTGGACATTACAAACATGAAAATGAAAGTATATCAAGTATTTAAATTTTTAGGTTAAAAATTTCTTACAAATAAATGAAGAACCGTGAACGAGAAAGATGATGACGATGATATGCTTGGTCTTGTGCTCGTTTTTCTTGAAAATCTCTTGTAAAATTTTTGTGGTGAAGATGATGAATATGATGGTGGTGGTTGATGTTTATGCTGGAACGAGAGAGTAGAGAGAGAGATAGAAGGAAATTTGAAGATGTAAGTGTATGTGTTTAGGTGTTGTAGTCAACAAGGTATAGGTGGGAGGTGGAGTATACGGCTGACCAAGGGAAAAGGAAAATGGTACGGGTTTGTCCTATTTTTGTCCTTAATTATTCATACTCCGTGTCCCACTCATTTAACCGTTCTTTTAATAATTTGTTTTTAACATTATAACGTATATTTTCACATTTTAATATATAACATGGTTGTTATTTTAGGATAGAAGTATTTATTAAAATACTTTATAAATAGTGAAGGGCATATTCGTCGGGTTACGTTTAATAATTCGTGTAACGTTTTCAAACATTATAATTTTTTTATCGCATAACTGTGACATTTAGTCGAAGTATTAAACTAAAATACTTCCATTGAGTTATAAAATATAACATGGGTTATCTTCAACCGTCGAGCTTGTTTTGCGCGATTCAGACCCGTTCAGTTGCATTTTAAGTAAAACGTAATATATATGTTATATTATCGCAATAATATAAAGTGTATAATGTTTTCTTGGATAAATCCATATTATTTATTAAAGTTGTCACCAACGTCCATATTTGATTGTGTCGGATTTCATCCGATGTAAAAAATGCACGATTTAACTAAATTGCGTACGTGTGTATATATAACAATATACAAAATGTTACACATAATTAGTAGTAAACATAACTAATTATATGTATTAGACAATGATTAGGTACTAGTTACTAGTCATAATTTATCGGGTGTCACATTTTAATTATTAAAAACTTAAAATAATAGAATGTCATGTCCTTTTATACCATTTTACATTCATAAGATTCAACCCCAATTACTTTACCAAACACTTATTAAAACAAAGTTTCAGCTCCCACCCTAAATAAAAATCTATCTCGAGCTACTAACTTACAACTCCATCTTTATCTAGTTTTGTCAAATTTGAAACCATTCATTTTGCAATTTTGCCTTGTTAGCAACGAAGAGGCCACTATAGTCATCATAACACCCATTGGTCCCACAATAGATGTAACACCCAGTTTTCGGGTCTAGAAGTTATATAGTATTTTACTAAGTTTTAAAATGGTTATTTAAAATAATGGAAAATAAATTATTTGATTTCTTGGAAATAAGTAGGTAAAAGAGTTACAGGACTTATTGTGACTAATAAAATAGAACTTGTTTTAAATTAATAAAGTTGACGGTAAAATAAAATATTTGATCTCGTAATATTTTTTTAAGTTCCAGACAATAGGTCTAACAGGGGACTAAAATTAAAGAGCACAGGTCGGTTAAAAGAAGGAGGCCGACCTAACATTTTTAACTTTCCCAATCTTGTTGCTCTCTCTCATTTCAACTAAAAACACACACACATGAAGAAATCAAGGGAAGAAAAGCAATTAACTTGTGTTTTTGGATTCAAGCTATTCATCATCATCATCTTATCTTCCTTTTATATTGTAAGTTTTTGTTTTAATTATCTATGAACCAGTTTTAATTGAAATATTGGGATTTATGGTTTATAGATGAAATTGAAGTTGGAAACATGTGGTTGATGTTATATATTGTGTTAGGATGTTAGTTGTTGTGTTTAAAGTGATTATAGAACATAAGTTTGTTGAAATTTGATAATTTATATATGAAAATCGGGGTCTGGGTTTTGAACAGGTTCAGGGCATCTGGGTATGGGTAAGTTAGCCGATCGGCTCCATTTTAGCCAATCGGCTACTTTTAGCCAATCAGATGAAATAGAATAAATTAGTTATAGCATGTTGGGTCTGACCTAAGTCACAAAAAAATTGCATTATAGCCGATCGGGTACGCTAGTCTAGCCGATCGGGTATGTGAAGGATAGCCGATCGGGTGTGGGTTGAAACCCGGTCGGGTAAGAGTTATAAAACAGAAATTATTCAATTTTAGTTTTGTGCTGAACTTTTAATATATATATATATATATATATATATATATATATAGTAAAGTTCCAATGAGAACACTTCAAAATTAAGAACGGTAAGAACACTTCATAAATGCACAATTAGCCAACAAAATCATTAAATTCACACTCATACATCTCAAATATGCGTAGAAAAATTGATTAGAATAGATGCGGACTTTCAAAAATACACAAAAATCGAAAAAATGATTGATGCACAATTATAGAGATAATCGTGCATAAATCATTTTTTTCGATTTTTATGCATTTTTAGAAGTATGCATTTGTTTTTCTTTGCATATTTGAGATGTATGACTGTGAATCTAATGATTTTTGTTGGCTAGTTGTGCATTTATGAAGTGTTCTCACCGTTCTTATTTTTTAAGTGTTCTCATTTGATCCAAACTCTCTCTCTCTCTCTCTCTCTTATATATATATATATATATATATATATATATATAGATATATATGTATCCTAAGTCCAATAATAAGTTGTACATTGATACTATGATATTTATAATGACTAAAGGCATTTGATTTTAAAGTGAAGATGAATATTTGATTATTATTATTATTATCATTAAATGATATGTTTTAAGATGAATTGTATTATTATAATTGAGTTACTAACTTATTATTTTGTTATGTTCTCAGATAATCCGAAGACTCAATAATATTAGACCATTGAGTGAAGACTGGGAATATCAGGTGAGTGTGATTGTAATTCTCTGTTCAACCCATGTTGGTGCATTTTGTATGTCAGTCACTTGGTCAAAGTTTGTACTTGTCAAAGTCAATTAGTCTGAGTATGTAAAGTGTTAGTGTGTATATGTGAGTCTGTAAACGAATAGTAAAATAGACAATATATACAATATACTGTTCATGCGACACAGAGCTTGTGTCGCAAGGGTCACAATAGCGACACAAGTTGTGTCGCTAGTAGGTCAGAGTGTGAGTATAAATAGAAGTTTAAGATTTGATTTGTGGGTTGATCAAACCCTAGAGAGTGAGAGCTGTGGGAGAGAGCAGAGAAAGAGTTTGTAATCTTGTTCTTCAATTGTTAATACATACAAAAGATTATAGATATCGTGTTTGTTAATTGATTAAACATTCATTACTAGATTGTTTGTATTCAGCACATTCAATTGAGGTGTCGATCTGATTAGGTCCGGTACGGGAACCTACAAATGGTATCAGAGCCGTGAATCAGTTATTCAACGTTTTCTGATCGTGATTTGAACATTTTCGGTTTGATTCGCAAAGGTTTTATTGATTAATCTTCGTTTCTGGGTTTGATTGCTTGAAGATTGCATTTTCTGAAGGTGTTTTCTCGGTTAGTTCGTCAATCGGTTTTCAAAAATCCTTAGGGTTTCGAAAATTTTCGATTTTTGGGTTTTGGAATCTGCTCAGCGCCGTTTTGCGACACAACCTGCGACACAAAATTTGCGTCGCTAATTAGGGCTTTCAAAGTGCGACACAAGTTCGCGACATAGATTTGTGACACAAGCCTTTGATTAGGCGACATAAGCTGCGACACAAGTATTTGTGTCGCTAATTTGGAGTTTCTGAACTGCGACACAACCTTTGTGTAGCTAATCCTTGCCAAAAAAAGGGGGGGGGGAATTTTGGCGGGAAAAGTCGCGAAATTTTTTGTGTTTCCAAATTTTGTTCATAGGCTTAAAACTGTTCTATTTTAGCGTGGAAAAAGTTTCATTTTACCCGGGCATTTTTGGACATTTTCGGTTGAATTTTTGGCGGAAAATTCGCGAAAATATTTATAGTACCAAATTTTGTTTTTGAGCTTAAAAGTTCATAATTCTAGTTTGGGAAAAGTTTAGTTGTACTCAAGCAATTTTCAATATTTTCGAACCAAATTTTGGTGGGAGAATCTGGTTGTCTGTGTTTTGCTAAAGTTCTTATTTAAAAGATGTCGCTCCTGCATAGTGTTCGCAACAACCTTCCGATGTTCACCCAAAACACCAAATACTCAAGCTGGAGAAGTGATTTTGAGGCCTACATCTCTTCTAATGATCCAGACATGTGGATTCCATTGACTGAGAGATATGAAATGCCAGTCAGGGAAGGAACCCGAATTGCAAAATCATATAAATCAATGACTCTCGAAGAACATAAAGCATGGGATGATGAACGGAAGACTTTCACAGCAATTCAAGGATCTTTATCAAAGGAGATCTTACAGTTATTTAAGCATCACAAAAATACGTATGATCTTTGGGTTGCCATCGAAAAACGTTGCGGTGGCTATAACAAGGAAGAAGAACCTCAACATAGTGCATTTGTGGCTCAAACAAAAGAGGTCGATTCTGATGCATTTACATGTTTATCTTGCATTCAATTAACAGGTTCTAACAACAGGTACAAGGATAACATTGAAACCGTAACATCCTCCTTATTGGTCTGGTAATTCCTCTATTTAATTGTTTTAGGAATAACCTGATATTATTTGTTTTACTGTGAAACTTAAATAAATAGGTCTCAGGACTTATTGTGAATAGTAAACTATTAGTTGTTTTAAATTATTATAGATGACGGTAAAATAAAATACTATTTCTCGCAAATGGTATTTAAGTTCCAGACAATAGATTTATGACGGGTATAAAATTATACCATTTAAATATGTGAGTCAGTTTGTAAACCGACTTTACAACCCATATGTTCTCAAGTTTTAACACTTTCTTCACTTTTCATTTTGCAAACGTTCAAACTCAAGAAAACCATAATCAAAAATTGAAACAACCAATCCTTGTGTGATTCTGATTCAAAACAAACTCTGTTGTTACAATATCACTCCTCTCTTCTTCATCATCAAAGTGAGTTTGTTTTTGAGTTTTAATGGATTATAAGGGTTATTGAGTTATGATTGAAAGTGAAGCTTGATTTTGAGTGCTATGATGTTCCTTTGATGTTAGTAAAGTGTTAAAACCATAGAATTGAGTTTTTGAAGTTTTGGTGAGTTTTGATTCGAAAAACTCCTAACAGCAGTGAAATTCGCAGTTCTCAGTTCGTCCTGCGAACTGAGTTCATGTTGCGAAGCGAATTGAGATGTTGCGAGTTGAGTTTTGCTTTGCGAGTCGAGTTCTGCGAACCGAGTCGCTGCGATGCGAGTTGAACTTGCAAAGCAAATTGAATCGCGGTGCGAACTGAGATTTATGCGTTGCGAACCGAAATGTTGCGAACCGAGTTGACCTGCGAACCAAGATCACTACGAACTGAGATTTTTAAAGTCTTTTCGGGATAACGGACAGGTAATAATTTCACTAACTCGCATGGTCACTCGGAAACGGCCTAATGATCCCGGCTCTATTCTAAGAGCCTAGGCAGTTTTTGGCCATTCGGGTCATCTAGGGGCCGAAAATGGCATTTTTCATTTTTTAAACGTCATTTTGGGATTTTCTGATTTCATATCTGATTGAACTTTTGTTTGCCTAGACTTCAGGGATTACTTGATTGAATAAAGATACTATGATGATGATTATGGAATAAGTTACTAATTTGTGTATTATATGGTATTTCAGATACTCCGAAGACTTAGTAATATAAGATTTCTGAGTGTGGGATCTGCAGAGGTATCAGTGAGTGGATTTGGAACTCACTGTTTAATTTAGTTGTAACTGTTTATTTGCAACAAGTAAACATAGATTTGATTATTTGACTGTTAAGTCTGTGTTAATGATTATAAATCTACGTGCTATGTGGCCTTTGTGCATCAGTATATTGAGGTTAACGTGTTAGTTGGGCTTGTTGGTTATTGTGTGAATGACACAGGGTCTTGATTCATTTGTTGTGTGAAGAACCTGTGTTTGATTATAATAAGCATTAGCTATCGGTCTCGTCCGTTATGCCCATACGGATATGTACGATAAGTGTTCTTGGGGAATCCCCGGGTATTATGATATCCCAAGAGCCACCGATCCTCATCGAAAGAATATGTGTTTACGATTATTTGGTGTAAACAAGTAGTTATGCTAAGTTGAATGGTGTGTGACTTATTCATTCACTTAGCTTCGTGCTAATTCCTCATATTACTTCCTGCAGGTTTTGTAAATTATGTGGGTGGTCAGGAAGTAATGCTTTGAAAGCAAGGGATGTTTGACTGCTATGCGAACTATGATATAGTTTTGTTGTAAACTAAGTTTGGAATTTTATAACACTCCGTTTTGTGTAATCCCTGTACAGTGGTTTAATAGTTCTAAACTATGGTGTGTTAATGATGTAAACAGGGTATGTGCTTTATCGTGAATGCACAGTAATGATATATATTTTAAAATATACACTTCCGTCATAAATAATATATAATATTCCAATATAGAATGAGGGGTGTTATAGAAACCCTGCGATCAAATCTCGAAAATTTGACAGAGGCTAATAAGGTTTTGAAAGAAAATGAATTAGCTTATGAAAAGAAATTCAAAGCCTATCAAGATGAGACTCAAGCATTCAAAGCTAAAATCTATAGTCAACAAGATAAAATAGATAGTTATTTGAAAGAAATTTCTTCGCTTAACAAAGAGCTTGCTGACTCTAAATATGAAGCTGATGATCTTAAACGAAAAATGTCAAATTTTTCTACGTCAAACATGATATTTGATCACATCCTTGATAAGCAAAGGACTGATACGAAAAGCAAGGCGGGTATTGGCTATAACCATGTACCTCCTCCTATGGACTATCTTCCAATGCCTGTTAAGGATGTAATCAAAGACTTTGTGCCTTCTTCCTCAAAAGTAGACACAAATTCTGTTAATACACCAGTTAATGAGCAAGTTAAAAAGGCCGAGTTTGTTAGGCCTATATTTGTTAAGGCTGGAAGTAAACCTCTGGTTAGTGTCAAAGAGGTTATTGAGGTAGAAGATATACCATTAGAGTCTACCATTAAGGTTGAGAAAATAAATGTCAAACCTGAAAATTTCATCATTACAACGAAAAATGATGAACGTTTTAAAAGCAAAGGCAAAGTTAAGGTTGACAATGAATCCTTTCACGTTAAAAATGTTAAAAAGGATTTTAAGAAAGATAATATAGTTGATAAATTTGAAAGTAATTGAGGTTCAACATCAACTAACTCAACCTCAGAAACATCTACTTCAACATGTTCACCTAAGAGTGCATGTTCAACAAATGTTCCTGTTAATAGACCTTCTGTGTATTATCCTCCACCAAAACGATTTGAGGGAACTCATTGGAATCAATCTTATGTTGAGAAACGTTCTTGCTTTTGTTGTGGTCAACAGGGACATATTATTAGGGATTGTAGGTTATTATCCCTAGATAGGTTAGGTAGAGGGATGCCAAGAACTTCTTCTTTTAAGAATTCTTTTTCAAAATCATTTTCAAGGCGTCGTTCGTATTCGCCTGTATCTAGTTGTGCATTAAACTCTCCACAACCTATGGCTAGAGTAAATAAAGTTGTGCCTAGTAGACCTCAAGTTCAACAGCACAACATTGTTGAAAACAAGTCATCTGAACCTAAACAGGTTTGGAAACCAAAATCCACAAACAACACATCTATGAAATCAACTGTGTTTTTAAAATATCATAAACTCATGGATGTGATGATTATGGATGATAATCGACAACCCAAGTTTATCAAGGCTTGGGTGTCCTATAAACTCTAATGTTTGATTGTTTGTGGTGATGCAGTCAGTTTCTTGTTAGCCAATATATGTTAGTGACTGCATGGATGTGGATACTGTTGGAAGGATGGTGACTGGAATGATTAAATTTCTGAAGTTCAGGTGGTTAAAGTGCTAAAAAGATATTTGATTTGACTTGATATGTGATTTTGAAACTTTTATTTAATTTTATTTGTTAGTCTTGCAACAGCCATTCTTTGTACTTTTTAGTATCAAAGAAATGCAATGTTGCGAAATATCTTAAATCAAAAATTACAAAATTATACTTAATGTTTAAGGGGAGTACATTTGAATTGTATTTTCGAAAAGAATTTGCTGTTCAGGGGGAGTAATTTTAAAATTACGATTATTTGGATCAGAAATGTGAACAACAAGATTCTTATTCCTCTCAAAGATATTGGATTGTGTCTGTAAACAACATGAGAAATGATTGTACATCAGATGACATGCACAAAATGAAAATTTTAAGGTTTATGTTTGATGTATTAGTAGGTTTATCTAGCATACTTACCACAACTTTTATAAACATTAGCTTCATAATATGATGTATTGGTAGGCATGATACACACCAGTTTCTGGGTTCTTAAGAAGTAATTCTAATACGTGTCTATGATCTTGTGGTAAACACCGTATGATGTACGACTAAATGTCTTAATTCCTTAACGTAGAATGACATACTTCTAGACCTGAGGTTTATCTGAAATCATTTGGGGGTCTATACTGATTGTTTCCTCTATTGTACGTAAGTACAGACCTGATCTCAATTAGTATATGCTTAAAAGTTAAGCAAACGCAAGTCAGTGAACTTGAAAAAGTCTTAAATCACAAGATACCTAACATGGTCACCAAAATGGTTTGACCAAGTCTGGTTTTGCTTAAACTTGAATCAAGTTATGTCGCTTTGTTGTACGTTTGTACAGACCTATCACAGCTGGCTTGATTCTTAAAAATGATATTCCTCTATTCTCTCTGGATTTGGAAGCTATGCTCATGTCTAGGTTACAGGGGTATGTCATAGGTGAGGACCACATAGAAATATTCATACTAACAATAAAAGATTAACTCATTGACCCGGATGTAACATGTTTAAGTGGACAAACAATACCAGTAATCGTCTTGAAATAATTTTTATAAAAAGGTGCTTTATGTATGCTAAGTAAATTTAAAGTGGACAAATATACTGATAATCGAAATAACACTTACTATTTCCGAATAAATGCATGTTATCCTGATATGATCCCTAAGCAGACTTCAAACAATCTAATCCCAAATTTATTTTAATCTTTATTTTTATGTATTCTTTACTATTCATTTATAAAGAAAATACAAAAAGATTTTGTTTCTATGTTATTTTCTTCAAACATCACATATCTTGTTAAAGTCAAATATTGAAGATGTAAAGAATGTTGGTTATTCTTCAAAGACTGAAGATAAATTCTATTGGAGAAGCTGATAATGATTGAGAGATGGTCACAGAGTTTGAAGATCTTATTGTATGATAAATGTGTGTCAGTCACATGAATCAGGACATCAAGATTGTTTGAAGACCATGCTATCTCAATGGGGGAGTTTCTGATTGTTGAAGACTTGAAGGAGTTTGTTGGTGAAGACTTATTGAAACTTATTTGACTAAGCTGCTGACATGGGGGAGTTTGTTGGTGCATTTTTTGTGTTAGTCACTTGGTCAACGTTTGTACTTGTCAAAGTCAATTAGTCTGAGTATGTAAAGTGTTAGTGTGTATATGTGAGTTTGTAAATGAATAGTGATATAGACAATATACACAATATACTGTTCATGCGACACAAAGCTTGTGTCGCAAGGGTCACAATAGCGACACAAGTTGTGTCGCTAGTAGGTCAAAGTGTGAGTATAAATAGAAGTGTAAGATTTGATTTGTGGGTTGATCAAACCCTAGAGAGTGAGAGCTGTGGGAGAGAGCAGAGAAAGAGTTTGTAATCTTGTTCTTCAATTGTTAATACATACAAAATATTATAGATATCGTGTTTGTTAAATGATTAACGTTCATTACTAGATTGTTTGTATTCCGCACATTCAATTGAGGTGACGATCTGATTAGGTCCGGTACGGGAACCTACAACCCAATTGTAACAGGTTTGGTTATGTCGCACCCCCAAAACACGTGACAGCGGAAGTATGAGGTGTCGCGGGGGCGCCAACCAAATCAAATATCATCACACAAAGATTACATTGAACGACCTCTAAATGAGACGTTTAAAAATAGTTACATTTCCATAATTAAAATGTATACATAAGTTTTACAAATCCCATGCAATTCGCATCCGATAAGTAGAATTACATAACTATCATTACAAAATATAGTAAATGCAATCTAATCCTTGGTTGTTTGAAAATATGCGACTCGAGCTAAATGCTTCCATAAGCATCCTACTGCGGTTGGTTACCTGAGAAATACATAATAAAAGAGTCAATATAAAGTTGGTGAGTTCATAGGTTTGCTAAACAGTTGTCAAGATATCGGTATGAAACACAAGATTTAATAATGTTTAAAATCAATCAAATACGTATACTATTGCCATGAGCTCATAGTTCGAAGCTTAACAATGTGTGTCGTGCCTCTTTCAAGTACACGATCATTGGTGCCCCTGAAAGTGTCTAATCCGATACACTCGTGTGTACAAATATTAATACGTCCGTTTGACAGGTTAGCGCGACTAACCCGGACGGGGATTATCAGTCCCAAATAGATCTATTTACTAATACTCGCGCTTAGTCCAAATTAACGAAGCTATGATGTGTGAGGACTTTAATGGATTAGTGTGTTAACTCATGCAATCCGTATAGCGTTGTTTGTTTGTACTTGTGTTCATGAAAAATAGTTGTGTAAAAGCAGTTGTATGTATTCTCACCCCTGGATATAAAACAGTAAAAAAGGGATATGAAACTCACTAGAGTTAAGCAGGTAGCAAGCAATATCAAATATTAGCAAATAGTGGGTGTTCTCGTCCCGTGTGCAACCTCCTAACGCCCTAAACGTATGAGGTTGTATAAGTAGATGTCTCAAAAGACCATCTATAGCGATTGTATAAGTGGGGGTTAATGTCCACTTAAGCCAATCGGGTAGGTGGGGGGTTTATGTCCACCTAAAGCTAGTTCATCAATTAGTATGTCCAAATAAGTTGTTCGAGTTCGTTTATCAAAAACGTGTACGGCCCATTGGTGAAAGTTTGTAATAATAATTCATTTAGACATTATTATTAAGTTTGTTTTCTTGTATACTATACGTTAGTACATATTGTGTGTTACAAACAGATTATTTAGTTCGTAAAGACCTCTAACCGTAGGTCAAAGTTGGTCAACTCGTTGGTCAAAGCTGGTCAAAGCTGGTCAAAGTGGTCAAGGTTGGTCAAACCTGGTCAAATTGGTCAAGGTTGGTCAAACCTGGTCAAAGTGGTCAAGGTTGGTCAAACCTGGTCAAACCGGTCAAGGTTGGTCAAACCTGGTCAAGGTTGGTCAAACCTGGTCAAACTGGTCAAGGTTGGTCAAACCTGGTCTATTTATGAGTCACTTCTCAATTTATGAGTCACTTACTGATTTTATGAGTCACTTCTGAATTTATGAGTCACTTACTGATTTTATGTGACACCCGACGATTTAGGTTAACTGTTAAACCTACTTAAGACTTTGATTACTTGTATTTAGTTTTTATTAAGATAAATATTTGTAATTTCATGTATATATGAATATACACTTACGTGATTATGTGTTTATCTGTAATTACGCGAAACGATCAGGCGGAGTCCGGCACAATATACGACGTTGGTGAAAACATTTCTATAAATAACTTAAATCTATTTTTAGAAGTTATTTATCATATATTATTATTTTTATATAATAATACACGAAAACCTCGACGTTTTGTTTAAAACGTAACAAACACGGTAAAAACGCGCAAACTGAACCCGTCAACCAAACAAAAACCTAATTAATATTTTGACAACTATTTTAATAATACTTCAATGAAAAATAATCTCAATTATATCGCTAATTTAAACGACTCAAAATAAAGCTATGCGATTTAACCAAATAACCGAAAAATGAATAAACAAGCACTGATCGCAACACAGTCTGGAAAACAAAGATAAAATGACACAAAAATCAGTGGGGCCTGATGTGTAAAATCTAATTATAAAAATTAAACAAAGAAATACTGAGATTTAACTATTACACAACTGAGGTAAGTATACCCTATCGTGTATAGTATAGCTACAGTAAGTCCAAGTTCGTTCCACAGGGATTATGTATTTAAGAATTATAATTTAAACGCAATTAATTTAAGTAATTAAATGGGGTTTTGTGTGACCGAATTGTCACTTTGCTTAACAACTAAATTAATTAAACTAAATAGACTCAGGAAGAATCAAATTGATTTATTTAACTTTCCGATAATAAAAACGACACTTACTTGGACTAACTCACTAATGATTTCGTGTTGTATAATAAAAAAAACAGGTTATCTAGCAATCAATGTTCATCTTAATTTAGATCAGGTTTAACGTTCGCCATCACCTTCACATAAACCTTGATTAACTAATTAATAATTTAACTTAATGAAAGACGTTCGCCAATATCATCACATTATACATTTAAGTTTAATTATTTAACTTATACCAAATCTGCATTCGCTATCATTAGATTAATCATACATAGACATATAATTAAATAATGAAATAACTTTGTGACAAACGTTCGCTATAGCCACTAATTAAATCATTAACAAGCTTCAATAATATATAAAACTTAAACACATAATAGTTTAATTATGTTGAATACATGAATCTTAATTAAACTAAGATTAGTGCGTCCACTTAACCTACACCTTAATTTCGATTCAATAATTTAAAATTTAATCTAGTGAATAACTTCCATCAACTTCACCTACTTACACATTCATGTTTAAACGATTATCTTGTTTAATTTCTGCTTCCGCAATCAATTAACAGTTATTCATAGACAAATAATTATAATAAACTATTATATGAAAAAGCTCCCGCTAAATTGATCATATAATAATTTACCAACAAGATAAATCAATTAATATAAACTCGAATACATAAGGTTCATGATTAAACAAAAATTATTCAACATAAATATTAAAAGATAACAACCCTAATCATTAGATCACTTCATTCAAGTAAGTGTTAAAGGATTTAGCTACTCATATTCAAGCAATAACAATCAAAAGTAATAATTGAAATTAAAGAAAACATGATTTAAATAAATAAATAATACAAACCGAGTGATTACAATGGTTGTTGATGAATGCGCGTAACCGAATAACTTTAGACAATGAAAGATCTTCAAAGATGAATAAGAACCTCCAAAAACCCTAAAATATTCATAACCCTAATAAAAATATATGAAAAAGTCTCCAAAAATCGTAAGTAGAAGGCTGCTTTTATATTTCTGGCTGGGCCAATCCATACGCCGTATGGACATCCATCCCACGTATGGATCAAAACTGCGTACCCCCAAGTCAAAGCCCACCGACGTGTTTCTCTTGCTTGGCTGCTATCAATTCTTGTTTCTTGACGTGCGAGCCCACATTAAATGTCACTCGGCCCAATCTTTATTTCCACGTGATCCACTTCTCAATTCCTTTATGCGATAATACATTCAAGACATATAATCCGCATCATTATTTAATTATTATTATTATGATAATTAACTATATTATATATTTGGTTAGTATTATGACTTTATTATTATTTATTTACTTAATTATTATTTAACTTAATTAATTATTTGGTCCAACTCATAAACTCCAATAAATATACAATCTAATTATTTTCGCTCAATCCATTTTAACTTTTAGAACTCAACTATTCACAAACTTTATCTATTTCTTGTACATTTTTTTGACTCAACTCATTTACATACCTATTTACAAATATTAACCAAATCAATATCTATTATTAAATAAATGTAATATAAATTTAATAAAAACTAATGACTATTGTTAAAATAAATATAATATTATTTAATGTTATCAGGGCCCTCAAGGGGGCCGGCCACCCCTCACACCCAACCAAACATCATGCAAAATCAAATGATGATCTCTTTTCTTTAGCTCCATTCACAAAACTGTTGAGACATAGTTTGTGACAACAGATCTAGCCTTGCGATATGACTAGTGTAATTGTTATCATGTTGATATATTGGTTTAGATTTGTAAATTGATATTGTTTTGATATTAATATTCGTTAAATATATTATTATGATAAAGTGTTAGACGAATATAGATTTTAACAATATATATACATATGCTGCGAGTCCAGTTATTTGTTTTAGACATTTGCTGCGAGTCGAGATCTCAAGTCGCAAGGCTCTGCGATGCGAGATGAGATCTGAACTCGCAGAACTTAACAGAGACAAACGAGCCGAGTTCATTATGGGCTTGGGCTGCGTAGCGAGTCGAGTTAACTCGCAGGCCCAGTGGCTGCGAGTTGAGACGAGAATATATATGTGTTTTCATACGTGAAAAACATAACTTTTGAATAACTTTTGGCATAATTGGAGATCAAGATTTTGTATTCCTGCGAATTCAATTTTCAGAGAAAATATAGACTAACGGCTAGGCTTTGACGTTTATTCGTATAAAGTAAAGCAATTGGTTAACCTAAACGCGAACTAAATCGTTATTAGTAAGATAACACCGTATTGAGGAATTCCGCACCTTAATACTACAGATAACGAAGTTATCGATCCTAGAACTAGGGACTTACAATTGGTATCAGAGCTTTCGGGCTAGATAACGAGTGTCGTTCGAAATTTTCGGGTTAATCGCGTGTGATTTAGGATTGTTTTGACGTGCATTAGTGTGTAAAAACAATCAAAATCACTCTCTGGACGATTTAGGGTTTGTTTACGATCAAAATTTCCAGTTTTAATCGTAAAAATACCAAAAATTTCTGTTTTCGCAATTTTCAGCCGTTTTGCGAGTCGAGATTAGGGTTTCAGGATAAGTCTGCGAACCGAGTTGAACTTGCGAGTCGACATCCTTGCGAGTCGACATTCTGCAAGTCGAACCTCTTTGCGAGTTGATATATTCTTCGAACCGAGATCTCTTGCGAACCGAGATCGCTTGCGAGTTGACATCACTGCGATCCGAACTGAGACTTGCGAACCGAGATTCTGCGAGTCGAGCTGAGATTGCGAGTTGAATTGAGTTTTGCGAGTCGAGATTTTTACTTTGTCTAAATTCGCAAATACATTTTAACTTTAAACTTCACGATGTCAGACCTTAGCAAAATGATTGAGATGGAACACGAGATTGGCAAATCTAATGTCCCACCTAAATTGTTGAGAGTTGAGGATTATTTTAGCTGGAGGGATAGGTTTGAATCTTACTGTAGATTCCATGATCTATCTATCTGGATGTGTATCAAGAATGGATACACGACACCTACCCAGACTGTTGAAAATGCAATTGTGGTTCTCACTTATCAACAGATGAGTGAAGCACAAAAGAAGGAATTTGAGATTGAAAACAAGGCTCATTCATCAATCAAGATGAGTCTTCCTAAGGAGCTTAATCATCAACTCAAATCCTTTCATACTGCTAGATCTTTGTGGACAGCTCTTGAAAAGAGATGTGAAGGAAGTCCATAAGTTAAAGCAGGCAAGAAAAATCTCCTGAAAAAGCAGTTTACTGTGTTTAAAGCTTTGAAAGGAGAAGATCTTGATGCTTATACCACAAGATACTACCATTTGCTGAGTGAGCTAGATGATCATGAGATTATATCTACAGAGACTGAGAAAACCGACAAGTTTATTGAAGGTTTACCGTCTAAGTGGGAGATGCATGGCATAATGCTCAAAGACAATGATGAGAGGTATGCAACCATGACCTTAGAACAGGCCATTGATAAGCTCAGAGGTTATGATTTCACCAAGAAAACTAGAGATACTGATTCTGATCAGGCTCAGGATCCGGGACTATATCACGGAAAATCTACTATCTCTACTGCTTCCTCGAGCTCGACCAATGCTTTATTTGTTGGTAATGCTGAAGGAAAGGGTGAAATGATTACCGATGATCTGTGTCTTCTTACATCATCTGGTAGTGATGCAAAGGGTAAACCAACTGAGAAGTCACCTCAGGAGCATCAAAAGATGCCTATGAGTGTGAAATCTGCTGAACAACAATTATCTGTTCTTGCTTCCTTTGTAGCTTCTTATGAAAACTACCTTCAGGGTAAAATCAATGATCCAATTATGTTTGACGAAGATTACGATCAGATAGACCCTGATTATCTAGAAGAAATAGACCTTCAGGACCAACTTGCTATGTTGTCAAGAAGGGTAAAGAATTTCTTGAAGAAAACAGGTAGAAAGGTAGTTGGCAATAGATCAGGGTTTGATAAGACCAAGATCAAGTGTTTTAACTGTCAGGGTTATGGACACTTTGCTAGAGAGTGCCAAAGACCTAAGGTAGAAGCTGACAATGGACAACAAGGTTCGGGAAGCACTCTCGCTTCCAAAGCCTTAGTTGTGAAACAGTTGGATGAATCATATGAATGGAAAGCTCAGTCATAGGAAGCTTTCATGGCTGAGATTGATGGATCTACATCCTATATGCCTACTGATGCAGAGGGTGAGGTAAAGGTGCCAGAGGTTGCAGCTAAAGCAAGTAATGAAGATGTGCTATATATGGAGTCAACTGAAAACATGACTCCTGAAGACTTTGTAGCACGCATGGCTGAAGTCCAAACAGATAAGAAAAGGGTATGTCTTGATATTCTTACTCTTGTTGATGTTTGTTATTTAGTTACCGATTTGCAATCACAGGTTAGTATTTTAAATGTAGCAAATAAAAACCTGACATCTCAAGTTAGCTTATTGACTGAATCTAGTAAGGCTGTTAGATCTGAACTTGAACTAGCCAAGATTGATGTGCGTAGGTTAAGTGATGATAAACAGGACTTAAAAGATAAAATTAAGTCTGATGCTTCTGATAGGAGTGCTCTTAGAGATACCGTTAATGAAAAAGCTGTTATCATAGATGGTCTCTATATTAATCTAAAAGACATAAATCAGAAAATAGCTAATAAGGAGAAAGAGTTAGCTGACTGTCAATTGAAGCTAGTTGAGCAAAATAGAAAGATAGAAAATTATAGGACCACTGAGATGGACAAGATGCTAGATGCTCAACGAAGTGTAAAGGATACGTCAGGATTAGGTTACAATGAGACACCTCCTCCTTTCAATTCTAATTACACTAAGCTTCCAGAAGATACTGAAATGACTGAAGTAAGTTCTGAGAAAACAGTAGCTAAACCTGATCTGTCAGAGGCACAGAAGGAGTTTATTAAGAATCCTTCATCTAATGATAGTAAGAGAGTTTCTTTCACCAAAATACAGTTTGTACCGGGTGAAGTAATTCATGATACTAAGATTGATGAATTGATTAATAAAGAACATGTTGTTAATCCTTTAGTGCCTAAGACTCCAATAGCGGTTACCAAAGTTAGTAAGTCACGAAAACAGATGTCGTGCTTCAAGTGTCACCAAAAAGGACACGTATCTTCTTGTTGCCCAAATAAGAAGTTGGAAGCTACACATAAGTTAGTGAATACTGTAAAGACACCGACCACTTCTAGTTCGATTGTAGATAGGTTAGGCTCCAAACCGGGATTAGGAAGCAAACCTGTAAACATTCTGAAAAGAGATGGTAATCATAGTGTCTCTCCACCTAAACCTAAAAGGGCTTATACTCTAAACGAAAATACTTTCAATAAACCAAGAGATAAGACACCTTCGAGGTTTAGGACCCCAAGTACAAACCATAGTCAATTTGAGAATGGTTCTACTTCGAGTGCACAGGGATCTAAGTATGTGCCTAGGAGGTTTTCTACTCACTCTCCTCATAGGCCCAAGACTATAGATCATCAACAATCTCAAACTCCTGTGAAAGTTACCAAGACTCCCGATGGGAACAGTTATGGTCACTTTAAGGAGGTTCAGATTGTAGATGATCAGGGACAAACTAAGACCGTAATGGCTTGGGTCCCTCTTGATAACTATCTGTGTACAACTTGTTATGTGTAGGAGCAGACTGTGAACAAGGACAGCTGGTGGTATGTAGACAGTGGATGCTCAAGACACATGACAGGTGAACGAAGTCTACTGAAGGACTTCAGAGAAGGTTTCAAGCAAAAAGTAAATTTTGCAGGAGACAAAGAAGGAGTAATTACTGGGAAAGGAAAAGTTTCAAATGGAACTTTGACTCTAGAGGATGTGAATTACGTTGAAGAACTAACTCATAA
Organism: Pseudognaphalium luteoalbum; assembly: GCA_963422505.1. Classification (NCBI taxonomy): domain Eukaryota; kingdom Viridiplantae; phylum Streptophyta; class Magnoliopsida; order Asterales; family Asteraceae; genus Pseudognaphalium; species Pseudognaphalium luteoalbum. The sequence goes on from OY730193.1 coordinate 121,946,802, forward strand.
CCTAGTGAGTGTTTCCCAAGTCTGCGATAAAGGTCATCCAGTTCATTTTAATGAAAAGGAGGCTTTAGTTCTGAAGCCAGGCTTCACAATTCCAGAAGAATGGATATTGATGAGGGCACCAAGGAAGAAGGACATCTATGCTATCAACATGGGTGTTCCTAATTCTTCAATGGTGTCTACATGCTTACTATCCAAGGCTTCAGAAGCAGACGCATTGTTATGGCACAGGAGAATGGCACATCTGAACTTTCGAAAAATAAATTTTATAACCAAGAATGGTTTAGTTCTAGGTGTACCACAGAAACGTTTCGAGTCTGAAGACAAGTGTGTTCCTTTCCTAAAAGGAAAGCAGCACAAGAAACCACACAGGTCTAAGACTGAAAACTCAATCTCCTCGCCTTTTGAACTGCTGCACATGGACCTCTTTGGCCCAATAAGCAAGAGAAGTCTAGGTGGCAAGTGGTATTGTTTAGTTATCACAGATGATTACTCTAGATTCTCATGGGTATTCTTTTTGGGATCTAAGGATGAAACTCCAGGAATTTTAATGGAGTTCTTTGATCTAGTAGAGAATATCTTTAAAACAAGAGTTAAGCGTATTCGTAGTGATAATGGAACGGAATTTAAGAACTCAACGTTGAATATCTATTGCTTAAGCAAAGGGATACAACATCAATTCAGTGCACCATATGAACCTCAACAGAATGGTGTTGCTGAAAGGAAAAATAGAACGTTGATTGAAGCTGCTAGAACAATGCTTGCAGATTCAAAGCTTCCGGTCTTCTTTTGGGCAGAAGCGGTGAATATAGCATGTCATGTTCTAAATAGGGTTCTTACGGTCAAAAAGCGTAACAAGACTTGTTATGAATTATTGAATAATAAGAAACCTAATCTGAAGGGATTTGAACCCTTTGGAGTTCCATGTACAATATTGAAAATAGGAAATCAAGTTAAATTTGGTGAAAAGGCGGATGAAGGATTTTTCCTAGGTTATATGCCCAACTCACCAAATAAAAGAGTTTTCAATAAAGTCACAGGACGACTGGAAATTGCTTATAACATTGAAGTTACGAGCTATGTACCTGCTGTACATAAGGGATTAGATTGGCAATTTGACTATTCAGATCTCTTTCAGTCATTTAAAGTTCCTATAAGTGACTTTGTCAGTAATTCAGAGATCTCTAAACACTTATTGTCTGAAGAATCGGACAATGGTCCCTCTTCAACATCGAGTGTTCCGAAATCTGGAATCAGGACACCAAATGACTCAAATGAAGCTTCTTCAAGTGGGTCACAACAACCTTCAAAGGATAAGTATCAAGAAACTGAAGATTCTGAAAAGGATCTTCAAACAACGTTTGATGATATACTTACTTCTTTGAATCATTTAAGGTTGTCTTCAGCAAGTTCAGAAGATATTCCTTCATTAGAAGCGATTGGTACTAACTTAGGAGATGAGTCAGTAGTTGATTCAATACCGGTTACAAGAACGAGTAAGAATCATCCCGTAGAAAATATCATCGGTGATATTAATACTCCTGTTCAAACTAGGACTCAATCTAAAGTTAGTACAACTGAAAATTTAGAAAGCTTGTATACTGCTATGAGAGAGACAGGGATTCCTAATCAATGTCTATATTCATGCTTTATCTCACAAGTCGAGCCTAAAAATGTGCAAATGGCTCTCAAAGAAAGTTCGTGGGTTGAAGCTATGCAAGAAGAACTGCAACAGTTCTCTAAATTACAAGTATGGGAGTTGGTTGACCTTCCAAAGGGAGAATATCCAATTGGAACTAGATGGGTATTTAAGTGTAAGAGAGATGACTGGGGAGTCATTACTCACAATAAAGCTCGTCTAGTGGTTCAAGGGTTTAATCAACAAGAGGGGATCGATTACAACGAAGTGTTTGCACCAGTTGCTAGGCTAGAAGCAATTAGAGTATTCTTAGCATTTGCCTCTTTTAAGGGTATCAAAGTTTATCAGTTGGATGTTAAGAGTGCCTTTTTGTATGGCAAAGTTGAAGAATTGGTGTATGTTTCACAACCGCCAGGGTTTACTGATACTAACCATCCAGATAGAGTATATCGTTTAAATAAGGCTCTATATGGATTACATCAGGCACCGAGGGCATGGTATGGAACGCTATCAACTTATCTACTTGAGAATGGATTTACAAGAGGATCAATTGATAGTACACTTTTTGTAAAATGGAACAAGAATGACTTTCTATTAGTACAAGTATATGTTGATGATATTATCTTTGGATCTTCGGATGAAAAGATGTGTCAAGAATTTGAGAAAGTCATGAGAAAAAGGTTTGAGATGTCTGCAATGGGAGAGTTAAATTTCTTCTTAGGATTACAGGTTGATCAAAAGAAGGATGGATTCTTTATTCATCAATCTAAATATACATATGAGCTATTGGAACGCTTTAAGATGGATGAAAGTAAGGTCTATAATACTCCAATTCCAGTCAATCACAACCTTGGACCAAATACATCGAGTGATAGCGATGTGGATCCAACTCTTTATAGAGCCATGATCAGATCACTAATGTATTTAACTGCCTCTAGGCCTGAAATTATGTTTGTTGTTTGTATATGCGCAAGATATCAGGCAAATCCGAAAGAGTCACATATGCAAGCTGTGAAAAGGATCTTTCGTTACCTCAAAGGGAAACCGAAGCTGGGACTTTGGTATCCGATTGATGGAGACTTAGATCTTCTAGCTTATACTGATTCGGATTATGGAGGATGCAATCAGAATAGGAAATCTACAACTGGAGGATGTCAATTCCTAGGAGGTAGATTAGTTTCTTGGCAGTGCAAGAAGCAAAGCTCAGTAGCCATTTCTACATGTGAAGCTGAGTATGTTGCAGCTGGCAGCTGTTGTTCTCAAGTTCTTTGGATTCAACAGCAACTGCGGGATTACGGGTTAAATATAACCAATACTCCTATGATGATTGATAACGAATCTACAATGTCGATCACCAACAATCCGGTGAAGCATAGTAAAACTAAGCATATTGATATTCAACATCATTTTATTAGAGACTGTGCTGAAAAGAGTTTGATAAAGTTAGTTAAGGTTCCATCTTTGGATAACTTAGCAGACTTATACACCAAGGCGTTTGACAGAGCTAGATTTGAGACGTTGGTTCAACTTAACGGAATGAGAAATCCAGAGTGATTAGTCTTCCAAGGGTATTTTGGTAATAGTTAGTAGTCAGTGTTATGTTTATTTAAAAAAAAAAGGGGGCGTATGGCATTCATTTGCTTGTTACCTGAGGGGAATCGCCTCCAATAAAAGAACAAAATAAGTTCTTTTAGAAAAAGCTTTAAGTTTTTAGCTGTAAAAACTTGGGAGATGATAGTACATTAGGAGAATAAGCCTAAGAACAATAACCTTAAGTATTATGTACAATGTGTTAGTAGATTCTTATAAGTTGCACTAGAATAACGATTTTTATCTAGGATTACACTTATATTTATCTTATTATACACCTATATCCACTGATTATAACTTGTCCTTTTACTTACACAAGTGATAAGAATAACTTAAGTCTAGTCAGCTTCATCATACGATTTATTGGTAGGCAGGTTATGCTAAGATTTCCGAGCAGTTAAGAAGTATAACTGTCATGTGTAATATCTTATATGCTCTGTTATATAACGTATGACATATGTCTTAATTGTTGAATGATAGTATTACTGTGCACTGTGATCTAAAATAAAAAAAAAATTAAAATGATACAAAGTATCATAATGTCACAAGGTGAGTTATATGTTTCAAAAGGCCATCATTTAGTAACCTCTACCTTACATATGAAAGATACAAAGTATCTCGTGTCAAGTGTATGTTATATGCTTCTAAAGAACATCATTTAGTACTCTCTACCTTGCTAATCTAAAGATACAGTGTTATGTGTTGTACTTGAATTCTTCAATATGTTGTATAATAGAAAACACTAGATATTGTGCACATTAACAATAAAAGTTTGGCTCAGAAATTTGTGTGTAATCTGTTTATGTGGATCATAATATCGGTAATCGTCTTGAACTGTCTATGATATTTGAATATCACTTTTGTGAATTATAAGAAATAATAAGTTATTTTTTTTGTAGTGTTATATCATGTGGATAAAGGTACATAAGATATAATTTTATAAATATAAGTTTATTACTGATTAAAATTGTGATTTTATTGTGCTTATATGAATTTCATGAGGTATGTATACTAACAATTGTCTTATGCTTATTACAATTTAATAAGTACAGCTTATTCTTTCTAATATGATCCCTAAGCAGTTAAAACTTTAAGTGTTTATTATTAAGTTTATTTATTAGAATGTTAGTTGTTTTATTTTTCTTAACCTTTGTAATTATTTCTTAAGATTAATAAATAAAAGTTTTACTTATTATTTTTGTTTTATTTCATGATTACCCTTTGGAATTGAATTATACTGGATATTTATGTTAAATGTTGAACAAACGTGTGTTGAAAAGTGAAAATATTATATAAGTTATGTGGAATATTAATCGAAAATCTTCCGACTCAAAGTGTAGTTGAGCAGCGTGTCCTGATTTTATATCAGCGGTTAATCTTTCTATTATAATTTATATATATATTTTTATCTATACTTAAGACCATAAAGGTATATAAGTGAATAATTTTAGCTCGAAGATTTTTCTTTATACAAGATTAACTGTATCACGGGTTTAGTCGGTTAATATATGTACGAAGATTATCATTGAGGAAAAATTATGCGAAAACATTTTATTTTAAATGTTTAGGCTAAATAGTTACAAAGATAACTATTCACATAATGGGGTTTTCAATTTATACTTAGTATTAAATTCGCATTTTATTTTGTGAGTTTGACTAGTCAAACTTGCGAATCGAGATGCACTGCGAATCGAGTACAGGGTATAAAAGGGTGGTCAAACGAGTCAAACTCCTCACCGAACACATTTGATTTGCAAGTTCACTTTAGCTCTGGGAAATCCAGTTATTGCGAAACGAGGCGAAATACAACTTTCGTTTGATTTCGAATTCACGATTACAAGAGACGAGTTTTTGATCCGTAGTTTATATATACTTTTGAATTGCGAATATTTTGAGGTATAAATCAACGGATTTCACCGTTTAAAATACACGAATTCGAAGTTTTTATGATTCTAGGGTTTCGTTTCAATGTTTGAACGTTTAACGTAGATTAAGGTGTTATTTGACAAGAATCTTGTAGATTAATGTTCAACGAACCTTAATGAACGTAAATAAATCGATAGATCACTTTTTAATAAATAGATTAATCGATTTTAGCTTCAACTCGCAACATCAGTTCATGCTGCGAGTTGAACACTCGACTCGCAGATTTAGCGAGTTGAGCTTCTGATCTTGACTATTTGACCATGCGAGTCAAGTTTCAATTCAACTCGCAGATTAAATTTAGCGAGTTGAGATTGACTCCTTGACTTGTTGACCTTGCAGACCGAGTAGATTAGCGACTCGACTTGCGAGTCGAGTTGCGAATTAACTTGGTTAGCGAGCTGACATGGTTGCGAGTTCACTTTAGATTTTTGCGAGTTGAATAACTTGTAAAAATGAAATGTAACACGTAATTTTAACTTTTAATATAATAAGCTATTTTTATCTACAAGTAAATTATATCAAGATTAAACGCTTATTATAATATGTTTAGACATGTTTAGACGTACGAATTTATATTAATACGTGATAACATATTTATTAAAATATATAATTATATCGAAAGTCTACCGATTCAAAGAGTAATCGAGTGGCGTGTTCTAACTTTCCGTTAGCGGTATAATATGTATATTCTTAAAACGTTAATGACTTGAGAATTTTATATTTACAAGTAACTAACGTCAAATACATATTGGACTTACGTACTGTTTAGTTATAAGTTATATTTGTGTTTATTTTGTTACGAACTAAGGTGTTAGATGATCATTTTGATTCATAAACGTTATAGTTTATAACTTACTAACGTGCTTTTACTTGTTTTGTCATTTGTGTTTTTATAGATATGGCGAGACAATTCGATAAAGGTCACAATATTCTTGTTGATCTAGATCTTAGTGCACGTGGAGCTAACCGAGTAGCTCAAGTACTTACATTTTTTGCACGATCACGTATTAGATATGCGCTTACAGAGTCTCCACAGATCTCTCAGACTATACTGAACGACTTCTGGGAAGGTATTCAGTTTGACGAGACGATCAACCCACCGGTTATACGCACAACGGTCAACGATCGACCGGTTGTTTTCTCTGCTGGCGATCTACGTCAGATTTTACGTTTGGGTACTGTAGACCAGGAGGATGGTCCGACGGAGTATCCTACTGATTTTATTGAGGGTGCTATAGACCGTATGGGGTATACAGGAGATAGGAGAGGACGTCAGTTCCAAAAACCTCTGGTTATTGGACAATGGAGGTTTTTGTGGCATGTGATTGTCACAATTTTTGCACCAAAGAAGGGAGGCTTCGATGAATTGAGTCCTGCCCTTGTATCAGCTGCACTGTCACTGGTTTATAATAAACCATACAGTTTTTGTGATTATATTTTTGGAGAGCTGGTTAGACAGATTTCGGGTTCTGTTAGATCACGTATCTGGTTTATCCACGTTTTTGTATACTGATCATTCGTGCTCGTCTGCCAGAGCTTGTTATTCCTGGGCCATTTTTACGTGTAGATACTATTGGGCTCAGAGGATACAATGCGATGTTTCTGCAGTCAGTAAGGAAAGAAGGGGTAGTAAAGCCTGAGGAGCGAGAGCTATTTGGTTTTATTGTTGATCCTGCCTATGTGACACCACCGAATAATGGTTGGTTAGATGTTGGTGCTGAGGTTGCGGTTCCAGAACCGAGAGCTGGTGTGGTTCCTTCTGAAGATCCACAAGAGCTCATTGAGGATGTGTTGGAACAACCTGCACATGCTGGGGAACAGGTGAACCCAGATGTTGCTGCTCAGGTGATACAGGAGGTGCTAGTAGAGCATGATGATGCTACTGATATCTTGCTACGGGATATTGATAGTTATGTTGCTTCACCTGAGGTAATTTTATAATTATATAGTAATATTGGTACTTAGTTGTTATATCATTATCACATTATTATTATATATAATACACATGTTATCGATATTTAGTTAATTAGATAATATTTCTAATTATAAAATATAAATATCATTATGATCAAGGAGCTGAGACTGCAGACCCAGAGGTCACTCGACCTGAGGGTGAGCAGGGACAGCTAGATGGATCTGAGGTTTTACCTTCTAAGGTATTTATCAGATTAATCATAAATATATAGAACTTGTGTGATAGAGCTTTTAGCTAATCATAAATGTTTAATATATTCAATATTTAGGATCCTGATGTTGGTCCATCTGGAGGCCGTGATGGTCAATCGGCTTCAGATGATGATGATAGTACTCCTTCTCCACCTCCAGGTGCTGGTTATATTAGATACCGATCTCGGATGATTCCGGATCCAGCACTGAAGGAAAAGAGAAAGGCTAAGGAAGTCGATCCGGACTTCAGTATTATTGATGAAGGTCCTGAGGAAGAGGATATACCTCTTATTTCTCAACGCCGTAAGCGTTCCAGGACTTTGATTATTCAGGATGGTATGTTTTATTTAGAGTTAGATTATCTTAACTTGTTGTTTATCAGGAGTTAAACTGAGACAGTTAATTCTGTGACAGTTGCTCAAGATACATCCCAGGTAGAGATGATGATACCGGTGGTTATTGAACCAGTATCTGTACCATCTGAGGTATGAGATAAACGTTTAGTACTACGAGTATTATAGATATTTAATTAGAGATTGAGACAGAGTTATCTGTAACAATTACTTATTTAATTATATCTAACTTTATAGGCTGAGAAACTGCTTGAGTCAGTGGAACCAGAAATGGTCTCCAAGACTGTTGAGGAGGGAGTTGCACAACTGGTGCATGATGCTCAGTTTCCGACTAATAAATCTAGTAGATTTGCAGCTAGTCTTCTCAAGGAAGCGTTATCTCAAGCCATTCCACCACTCACACGTGAATCATACATTGCTTCAGTGACACCGCCTGGACCATCTACAATATCTGTTATTCCGACGACTGATGCTGAAAGGATTACATCCTTAGAGTCAAGAGTTAAGGAATTAGAACAGAGTACATCCAGGATTCCAGGGTTGTTAGCTGAGAATCTTTCTCTTGCTCAGCAGATGGTTCATATCAATGAATCACATTTGACACTGCTGAAGACTCATGATACTTTGCTTGCTGATTTTACTGCCCAGCGACTGAAGCTTGAACACTTAGAACGTTTGGTGTTGAGAGTGCATTCAGGACAGTCTGCTCAGGGGGAAATAATGCTATATCATAAAGCTTGCAAAGAGGATGAGTTAGCTAAGAAGAGAAGAGATGATAAAGATGATGATCCCGATGCTCAGAAAGATGGTGAGCCGACAGGTCCTTCAAAGACTAGTGAGCAAGCTTTTATTCAGGGGGAGTCTACGAGTGTTGGAGTTGGTGGTGATGGTGCTGGTACAAGTACTGCGGGTACAAGTGAAGCTGGTAAGACAGTTTAGACTTGTGTAGTTATTTGTATTTAGGATTTAGTTGAATTATAATTGTAATTTATAATTGTAACTGAATAATTGTAATTTAATAGTTTTTTGTAATATATTCGGCTTGAGATTATCATTATTACAAGTAAAATATATTATAAATTGTTTAAGAAGTTAAATAAATTAGTGATCGTAAGTCTTCCGACTCATTGAGAAGTCGAGCGGCGTGTTCTGATTTATTTCAGCGGTCAAAGTTTATTTTAACTTAGACATTTTAGACTTGAGAGTTTTTATAACTGACAAGTTAAATTTGTATAATTTTTAACTAGACAAATGATATATAATTTAAAGATATAATTGAAAGTTAAGATTTTATGATATAACAGTTCAATTAAGTCTTAGAAATTATATAAGTTAATTAATTATAAACTTAAATGTATGGTGATTTTTTACAGTACATTAGAGTTTAAATTTAATTAATGTTTGTTAAGTGTTTGATATAAGACTTAGGAAATCTTAGATTGATTTAGGATAATCAATAAAAGATTTATAAGTTATATATATTTCGCGTTTATATTAATTACACAAAAGGATTAGTATTGGAATTCTTAGATTGATTCAGGGAAATCAATAAGAGAATTTAAATCATTAATATATTTGTGTTTGTTTGTTTTCTCTAGGAATGGAAAGTCTAGATCTATCAGATTCAGAAAATGATATTTTGGATGAGATGGATGAAGAGATTGATTATGATCTTGAAGAGGGAGAATTTCACCCACCTGAGGATTGGACTGCTGTTACTGAGAATGAGCAAGACATTGGTGTAGATCTAGATGCAAATATTGATGAACACCATGTGAGCCCATCTAGGACAGAAGTTATTATTGAAAATAATCAAGGTCCAACAGTTGTCGATGTAGATGAAGAAATCGATGACTCAACTGATTCTGAAAATGATGAAATCTTGATCCCTACCAAGAATCCAGCAGTTTTTCATAGAAAACTTCCTAAGAAGAAGAAGGTTGGAGTTTCTGAAGTTGATATAACTGGGAAACGGGAACCTAAAAGAGGGATTATTGGTTGGTACTTTGACTCTGAGCTGAAGCTGTTTGCTATTAAAAGGTTTGATGGAGTTCAATATTTTGAGCGAAAGCTTGCAGTTTTTAGTTCTTTACCTAGATTTGAGATTAGAGATTTGGCTCGATTACCTTTGAATAACCCAAGTGATGATTTTGTTGGAAAATATGTCGAACACATAATCAAGACTGAGGTTAGAGCAAATAAATTTGAAAAGATTAAGCCAAGAAAAGGAAAGACTATTAAACTGACAGGGAGAAGTCAAAGGACAGGAAGAAGAAGAAGAAAGAAGATTTATCCAGCTGTAAAATGTGTGCAGCAGATTCCACTGAAGACAATGCCACAAGATATTCTGGGAAATATGAAGAGTTGGCATGTGGATTCAGAAACTGGAGAAGCTGTAATGGTTGAAGCTGATGATGAGGTTGAAGGTGGTGAAAGAGAGATCTTCAGAGTTTATGATCATCGTCATCTAATGAACATGTCAAGAAAAGATTTATTGAAGTTAAATGAGAACAGAATCTTTTGTACTGAAGCATGGGGTGACTTAGCACGAGATTATCAAATGATGATTAAGACTTGTATGAAGATGAAGATTTTTGCAGGTAGTAAGATTTACTCATGAATCAAAGACAATGTGAAGATAAAGACGCTAGAGCTATTGTCAAGGGGGAGTCTGTTGAGACATAGTTTGTGACAACAGATCTAGCCTTGCGATATGACTAGTGTAATTGTTATCATGTTGATATATTGGTTTAGATTTATAAATTGATATTGTTTTGATATTAATATTCGTTAAATATATTATTATGATAAAGTGTTAGACGAATATAGATTTTAATAATATATATACATATGCTGCGAGTCCGGTTATTTGTTTTAGACATTTGCTGCGAGTCGAGATCTCAAGTCGCAAGGCTCTGCGATGCGAGATGAGATCTGAACTCGCAGAACTTAACAGAGACAAATGAGCCGAGTTCAATATGGGCTTGGGCTGCGTAGCGAGTCGAGTCAACTCACAGGCCCAGTGGCTGCGAGTTGAGACGAGAATATATATGTGTTTTCATACGTGAAAAACATAACTTTTGAATAACTTTTGGCATAATTGGAGATCAGGATTTTGTATTCCTGCGAATTCAATTTTCAGAGAAAATATAGACTAACGGCTAGGCTTTGACGTTTATTCGTATAAAGTGAAGCAATTGGTTAACCTAAACGCGAACTAAATCGTTATTAGTAAGATAACACCGTATTGAGGAATTCCGCACCTTAATACTACAGATAACGAAGTTATCGATCCTAGAACTAGGGACTTACAAAAACATGCAATGCCTCTCACTTCCAACTACACTCCACCTTTACTCTCAATCTTCTTTCACACATTTCTCTCTCAAAATCCAGAGAATTTCCACCACTACAACAACCACCATAAACCACCTTGACACCACCAATAACCACCACCACAATACATCACCATTTTTCAAGATTCTAGCAAGGAAACAGAGCTCAAGAACACCACACCTCATTTCTGTCCTTCTTTCTTCAAAACATCATTGTGAGAAATTTTCTTACATCAATAAGTATTATAACAAGATATTGTACAAAAATCACTTTTCCTAACTTGAAACTTAACAAAATATGAGATATACTTTCTGTCCAGAAAGATGTGTCTACTTTCACGATTTTTAGAAAAATCATCTCTCCATGAAAATGGACGTTTTTATAGTCAAAACTTAATTTCAAGAAGTAAGCTTTCCATTCCCGAAAACCTTATATTTTTCTGAGCTCGTTTAATATTTTTAATAATTTATATAAAAACACATATACAATCTGTTCTAAAAAGTCAGAAACTTTGTTCATATGGTTTTGACCATATCTTGAGCTACAAAACTCAAAATAACTTGAAACCACCGCTAAAATCTTATAAATTTTGTTAGCTACAAAAGTTTTAATGATAGCTTTTTCTTGAAAAGTTGTAGATTTTGCCGAAAAACTCGATCTTCATGCATGTATCCAGATTGGTCAACTGTTGGACCTCAGAGGACACATGCAATTTTGATAAATACTTAGTCTACTCTAAAATTCATAGAAAAATTACTGATAGTGGTTAACATGTGTGATAATAACTGGTATTTTTCTTAGAAGAAAATTCGGAATGTACAATTTAATAAAAATTAGACAAACAAGTGCAATTTTCTGGAAAATGAGATAGTAGAATGATTTTAGTAACACTTTAAAAACCGACACTTGAGGGCTTGCTATAAATGGAAAAACTAACTTTTTATGGCCCATAAACACTTATAAGGTTTGGGTAAAAGTTTCGGGTCAAACCTAGTAGGTTTGACCAAGTAAACAAAAACGGGGCTCGATTTCTAAAAACCGACAAACTTACTATTTTTGAAAAATCGTAACAAAAATGGATTTGGGTGACTTAGTTGGTAACTTTGACCAATGGTCGAAGTGTGTTGAATGAGGTTGCATGTATTGAAAATGGTTAAAGGAGGGAATATAATCATTACATTGTATGACACCCGACAATTTAGGTTAACTTTTAAACTTAACCGAAACCCTAATTACGTGTATTTAGATGTGATTTAGGCTAAATACTTGTAATTACTTGTAGCTATTTGTATATTATTGTGAATATACATCTATGTAATTGTTTTATATTACGTTTACGTAATTAGTTGTAATTACGCGAAACAACCGAACGGAGTCCGACAAACTATACGACGTTAGTGAAAACCTTTCTATAAATAACTTTAATCTATTTTTTGAGGTTATTCATCATATATTGTTATTTTGTTATAATAACACACACACACACACAAAGACCTAGACGTTTTGGGCTAAAACGTCTCAAACGTTACTAAAACGATCGAAATGAATTCGGCAACCAAACGAAACGTCAATAACTAATTTGACAACTTAAAAAAAAGTATTTTAATAATACTTCAATGAAAATTTATCCCAAATATATCGTTAATTAAAATGACACGATAAAACATTAGGCGATTTAACGAAAATAACGAGTAAATGACCTAAATAAGTAAACATAGACTGGAATTTAATTTAAAACACAAGAGACCAGGTGGGACTCACAAGTGGGCTGTCCACCTCTCCCTCACCCACTAGAATCACATGCAATTTCCATTCATTTGATTTTTGTTTCAAGACCATACAATTTACATGCGCATACTTCATTCATTTTTCATTTTCACTCTTTCACTTAACATAATTTATCTCTCACTCTCTCCTCATTTCCAGAAAGTTGAACCACCATAATCCACCACCACAAACCACCATCATCCACCCACTACCACCACTCAAATCACCATCATTTTCCAAGATTTTTCAAGCAAAAGGAAACTACAAGAACACCTCATCTAAAATCTGTCATTTTTTCATCAAAACTCATTGTAAGGATACTCTATCTTGCTTATTACATCTCTATTTACATATATGAAAGTTCACTCACAAGTATTATAACAAAATATGGTTCAAAAATCATTTTTCTTAGCTTGAAATCAACAAAAATGCATATTTCAGATTCTGTCTAGAAACTTTACCCTACTTCTACGATTTTTAAAATCCATTTCATCATGAAACTGGACATTTTTATAGTCCAAATTCAATTTCAAAAAGTTATCTTTCCAATGCCATTAAACTTGTATCTTTTTGAACCCATTTACTATACTTAATAATTTTTACAAGAAAACATGTATAATCTGTTAGATTGAGACTGAAATTATATCCTTAGTGTTTTATGTATATCTAGGGCTACATACCTCCAAATAACTTGAGGCCAGAACCAATAGTTCACAAAATTCATTGGCTACAACTTTACTCTTGACCAGTTTGACTAGAAATGTGTAGATTATGCCCAGAAAATGAATCTTCTTGCATGTCACTAAAACTGAGTATAGGAGAGCGAAATAATGATTAAAAATAGTAAAACATTTTAATTAGATCTATAAAAATTACTGGATCTAGATAACACGTGGGGGAGAACCTGGAAATTTTATTGTATTTGATTTTGGACTTTTGATATTTTTAAAAATTAGAACAAGTGGTTGGAAAACCTGAAAAACTAAGTTTGGGACTGATTTTGTTATAACATAAAAACATACACGTTCGGGGTTGCTAAACATAGAAGGAATGACTTTTTCGGACTTTTGAACATATCTAAGGGTTTTGGAAAGTTTTGGGTCAAACCGAGTAAGTTTGACCAAGTGAACAAAAACAAGGCTCGATTTCTAAAAATCGACAAACTTACTATTTTTGGAAAGTGGTAACAAAAATGGGTTTGGGTGACTTAATTAATGACTTTGACCAAAAAGAGACTTGGAAAGTTTTCCGAGTTAGAAACCGACATTTAGAACACTTGAACCAAATACCCTAACTCATAAATTAGCAAGTGTCTTATAAATTGGGAAGTGTCTTATAAATTGGGAAGTGTCTCATAAATTGGAAAGTGTTGACCAGGTTTGACCAACTTTGACCAGCTTCGACCAACGAGTTGACCAACTTTGACCTACGATTTAAGATTTTTACGAACTAAATAATCTGTTAGTAACACACGATATGTACTAATGAATAGTATACAACAAAATAAACTTAATAATAATGTCTGAACGGATTATTATTACAAACTTTCACCAACGGGTCGTACACGTTTTGATAAACGAACTTGAACAACATACTTGAACATACTAGTTGAGTGAACTAGCTTTAGGTGGACATTAACCCTTCACCTACACTATTGGCTTAAGTGGACATTAACCCCCACTTATACAATAGCTATAGATGGTCTTATGAGACATCTACTTACACAACCTTATACGTTTTTAGGACGTTAGAAGGTTGCACACCGGCTTGCTTGCTTATTTTATATTTGATTGCTACTTGCTAACCTAAGGTGAGTTTCATAGCCCCTTTTTACTGTTTTTCACTGGGGTGAGAATACATACAACTGTTTTATATAAACTGCCTTTATGATCACAAATACTGACAACAACTTTTCGTACGGATTGCATGAGGCCTTATGATAATCCATTAAAGCCCTCTACCCATCATAGTTCGTTAATATATGCGTGAATATTATTGGACAGTACTATCAGGGTTTGACAAACCTCGTCCGGGCTAGTCGCTCTAGCCAACCCCAGGGCGCAATATTATTTGTGAATTAGAAGTGTATCGGATTAGTACACTTACCGGAGGCAAACAACGTTAAGCTCGAACTATGAGACTCATGCAAATGGTATACTTATATTGCAATATGCAATACTTTTACTTATCATTGACGAATTATACAATTTTGGTAATCTTGTGGATCATACTTATAACTGTTTGCTTATAAACCTATGAACTCACCAACTTTATGTTGATCCTTTTAGTATGTATTCTCAGGTTTATAGACGCAGTAGGACTACCCACAGGAAATCAAGACATTAGGATTCTTTTGAAAAGCATAGCTCGAGTCGCATATTTTCAAACAAGAGATTTAATTGCATTACGCTATTATGTATCAACAACTATGTATTAGAAATCTCTAGACTATTTTTGCGAACTCCAATGTTTTTGGGTAACAGTTATAAACATTTGATTATGGCAATGTAACTATTTTTCAAACATCTCATGTAGAGGTCGTTTGCTTTAATCTTTGTGTTGTGATATTTAATTTGATCGGCACCCCCATGACACCTCCTACTTTCGCTGCCACGTGTTTTGGGGGTGCGACACATTGCATGGAGATTGAGTGGAGAGGTTGGGAGGTGGGCATGTGGCTGTCCAAAGGGGCCCCACACAAGGGTATTTTAGTCATTTCATTATTCCTAATTTAATTTGTTATGTTTCCCGCTCGTTTACCCGATTGTTTAGACGTTTAGTTATACGTTAAACGTTTAATACACGCGTTTAAGTAAGGGTTTAAATTCTGATATTTTCACTTGAAGTAATTTATCTAGATACTTGAAAACATTTATAAAAATGTTTCGTTAATTTGTCGGCCTTGATTTGCGTGTTAGTTCTACGGAGGTTTAAATCGCGTAATGTTTTAAATAGACGTTTTTATTGACGAATCATTATACGATGTTTTTAATAATAATTCCATACAAAATAATATATTTTAAATTATAAAAATATATTTCGACTTTTGTTCGATTGTCGGGTGCGTTCCGCGCGTTTCTGTTGCGTTTGAGACGTTTTAGCCAAAACTCCTAAGTTTTTCGTGTATTATTTTATCAAAATAATAATATATGATAAATAACTTCTAAAAATAGGTTCAAGTTATTTATAAAAATGTTTTCACCAACGTCGTATAGTTAGGCGGACTCCGTCCGGTTATTTCGTACAATTTCATCAAATTGCGTAAGTGTAGTTACAACTAATTACATAAGCGTAATATAAATCAATTAAAGGAGTGTATATTCACATAAATATACGAATAGTTACAAGTAATTACAAGTATTTAGCCTAATACTAAACTATACACACGTAATTAGGGTTTCTAGCAGGTTAATCAGTAACCCTAAATCGTCGGGTGTCATAGGTTACAACGGGTAAACATAATTGTTTGTATTATTAATTGTTTAATCATTTGGGTTGCTGTTATTATTAATTTGGGTTGATTGGTTGTTATTATTCCATGATGGCATGACTATTATGCATTATGTGACTATGTGGATTATTCAGAGGTCAACACTGGTTGGGTTTGTTGCTATTGTTTGGCTGGTGGGGTTTCCGATACACATCGTTGATGGATGAACCCTAGTAAGTGAAGATAACTTCAAACTATCGGTAAATCACTTTGATGACATACCAGTGATTTAAGGTGTTCTTGGTGTGGCTACACAAGAACTGCCGATCCTCTTTGACGTTATGTGCTTATGTGTTTATTGGTTGTAAGATTTGTTATTTCTGGATTGAACTATCGTTTACAATTTCATTCACTTAGCTGTGAGCTAACCCCTCGATATTCAACATTTTGCAAATTATGTTTGGGTTATGGAATGGGCGTTTGGATACTGGATGGAATGTTTGACTACTGTTGCGACTACTCTGATATTTTTGGAAATTATTGTTTTTGAGAAATGCATATAACACCTAATCGATAGTATTTTGTTTTGTAATTATATATTTATAACAACAATGTTTTGGGAATTGTAAATATTTTATAGATATGTTGGGACATACGCTTTCAGTGTTTGTAAATATAATAAAATATGTTTTTAAAATATGGGGTATTATAATAGATCCAATAAGACCATTCGTAACGGTCCAACGTGGTCGGCGTTCAGACAGCCGAGAACGCCAGAACGCTCCTAACCGGGCGTTCTCGACGGGCGTTGTGGTGGCGTCGTGCGGGAGAAAACGGGAGATAAACGAGCGTCGTGCGTGGGCCCATCTTATTTATATTTTCTTTTCTCTTTTTCGTCGCCATTTTAATACGTTTTTTTAAAAAAAACATTTTTTTTAAATCCGACCGTTTTCAACGGTTTAAAAAAAAAAATTAACCAACCCACGCTCCAACGGATCTTTTGCATTTTCCCCCATACCACTTCACTATCTATATATACTACACATATATCCACCATTTTTCATCACCATCAAACACTCTCACCACCTTTCATCAAAAACTTTCACCTCAAACATTTTATACACTTTCACCTCTAACACTTTCACCATTTTCATCCAAATTTTCTAATCTTATTTCATCCACTTTCATCACCATGTCGAACCCAAATTCATACCCAAATCCCGACCAATCAATCCCAAAATCCGGATAACATGTCATACACCAACCTAATGTTATTCGGAACATCAAACACACCCGGATCGAGTGGCTCTACCCCAAATCTACGTCCGAATATGCCACCGTACGGAATGTATCCACCAAACGGAATGTATCAACAACAATTTGATCCAAACCAACAACAATACGGATGTTTTCCTAACCCGTATTTCCAACAACAACCGTTCCAACCTCCTCAACAACAACCGTTCAAACAACCCGAACAACTGGATGAACAAATTTCCCAACGTCCCGGAAAGCAAGTAGCGCCATCCCCTAAAAAAGAAGCCACAAAAAGAAAAATGACGGGGAAAAAAAGTCGTGCAACAAGCGGCAATGGGCGCCAAACGAACTAACGTGGTTAGGAACTTGTTGGTGCGACGCGTCCGAGGACTCGGCTGTCGGCAACTCACAAAGGAAAGGAACTTTGTGGGATATGGTTGAAAAAAAGTTTTTGTCCAACAATTATGGTTGGGTTCGTGGCGCCGACCAACTATCATCCAAGTGGCGTGTTGTTAATAATACGTGCAAAAACTTCAACGGTATTTATAATGAGGTGGCCCGAACTTGGGGAAGCTGTCGAGACTTAGGAATGGTGTACAATCAAGCCGTATCCGAATACTACGACACGTATGAAAAGACACTCACCATGAAGGAGGCTTGGAATGCGGTCAAAGATCACCCGCAATGGGAAGCACCACTGCCGGTTGGTGGAACCGGATTATGTAACGAGAAAGATGATTTTTTTATCAATTTGGTGATCTCTGCCGACCACCATACATCACAATCAAACGAGCTATTTGAGCCCGACCACCATACATCACAATCAAACGAGCTATTTGGACCCGACCCGCTTCCAAGGCCTATGGGCCGAAACGAAGCGCGAAAAGTGGATAGAAGTTCCGGTTAACGACATCATTCCAAACATCCACCCGAACGAAAAGGTGAATGAGGCGATAGAGAATATGGCCGTATACAAGGCCGAAATGTTAGCTCCAAGAAAAGCCTCCTTCCAAACACTTCATTGATCTGATGATTTAATTTTAATGAACTCATACCGAGTTATTTAAACTCCAATTTCTAATTTCTAATAAATTGAAAACTCGTTGAGGTTGAACACTCTGTTACACAAATTTTAAATACTTTTGGTACCTGGATTTTTATTCACAATTCTAATTTTTCATTTTTTTGTTTTGTTTTCCCCCCCTAATCTTCTTGCCTAATTAGGGCTTTATGCTACATTAGCTAAAATTTAGTGATTGGATAGTTTTAGGTTAACCTGAGGTGATTGTGCCACTGTAATTTGAGTAATGGCAAGTAAGGAGATAGATAAAACCGAGGTGAAAGATTCGGTAAAGGATACTGCAACTTCCCAGGTGTTTTTTATTTTTTTAGGTTTATATAGTTGTTATATTTCATGTCTCCTATATGTATATGTATGTATGTATGTATGTATGTATGTATGTTTGTATATAGCTGTTGCTGACAATGAGAACATATGTGTTTTTTGATTGTTCAGGAACAGTCATCAGGTAATGCCATGGGGGCAGTCCCACCAGACTGGACAGGGTTTCAGGTTCATATCTCTATTATTACACTTTTAAGCTTTGCCAAATTGGAGCATGTATGAAGTGACCCGATATCGATTAAATCTAGGTGGTATGTACATCTTGAACAGGCTTATACTCCTATGCCTCCACATGGGTACTTAGCATCAAGCCCTCATCCTCATCCTTACATGTGGGGTGTTCAGGTACGGGCCTTCTTCGATTATTGATTTTGCTTTCTGCTGTTAATTATTGTATTATGGAACTATAAATCAGGCTTTTTGGTAATGTTCCAGTTCTATTTGCTTTCATGTGGTCATGCATTTGTCTGTTTTAAACTCTTACGATTATGTTATAACCTATTGCATCTCATCCGCTTAGGAGAGTTCTTAGTTTACAAAGTTCAGAGATGTGAATCATCTTTGTATAGAAATCACTGAAGATTATAGTATATAATAATATCTTAAGTAATTATCTTAAGTAATGTGTGAAACTATGTTACATTTTCTAGTATCTGTGTACTTGCAGCATCTTATGCCTCCATCTTATGGTACTGCACCTCATCCATATGTTGCTATGTATCCCCATGGCGGCTTATATGCTCATCCATCTATGCCCCCGGTATTTTTATTAACATCTTGTATTTTCGTAAATTCTATCATACGAGAAGTCACTGACGTTGAAACCTATTGTACATTTAACCAGGGATCATATCCTTATAGTCCATATGCAATGCCCTCTCCAAACGGTGTTCCGGAGGCTTCTGTGAGTGGCCTGACCTAATAAGCTTTTAACTTATCTATATTTAGGCTTAAAGAACGATATTTGAATTTCATGTAGGGTTATACACCTGGCAGTATGGAAGTGAATGGTAAGTCACCTGAAGGGAAGGAAAAACTTCCTATTAAAAGATCGAAGGGAAGTCTTGGCATTTTAAATATGGTTTCAGGCAAGAACAATGAGCCCAGTAAAGCAGGAGCATCTGCTAATGGATTTTATCCTAAAAGGTATACATGAATGAACATTATACGGTGCTGTTGATTTGGTAACTTTATATATAATAGGAAATTGACAGGCTTTACTGATATTGGGTTTGTAGTGCTGACAGTGGAAGTGAAGGTTCTAGCGAAGGAAGTGATGCAAATTCTGACAATGTAGGTCTTCTTGCAAGTACTTAATATAATGTGTTGGCGACTACTTTCCAAATTATTAGAGTTTGATAACTGTCCTATTTTATGGATGATTATTAGGCTTCATTTTATGATTAAGCTATTAGTTCAAGAAAAACCAAACATCAGGTTAGATTAGGAGCTATATAGGTTCTGGTATTCGGTTTCTATGTCTGTGTTCAAATGTTCTGAACTTCTGATCATTGATCAATTGAACATTGTTTTTTGGTTTATTTCGAGATTTACATAGTGCAACTATCCAATAAATAAATGTATGCCCTACTTTTATAACTAGTCGTTTTTTTCTGTTTGCACATGTCAGGAAGAGATTCTTTAACTTTATCCGCCTTCAGGATACTTACTTTATATTTCTATGGAAACATATCTTCTACTGTATGTGTAGTATGTATAGTGTTCTCTTAGCCTTCAAAGAAGTGAACATGGACACGCTTAAAATTTTTGGAGAATTAGTCAATCAAATTTCTTACTCAATTTGTGTTTCATAGGAATCAATGTTTGCTTACTTGAAAAGCCACCCTTCAATATACAGTGATCAACCACCGTTGTTCATATTACTTCTCTGATATATTCTGGAGACACATATATGTACTCTGTGTGAACATCTGTTTCATATCTTTGATTGTTCATTGCACTCTTTTTGTTAATCTTAGCCTTGTCTTATATTTCCACCATGCTGTGTTTTAAAAAAGCGTGCCTGAGGCAAGAGGAACTTTATCTGTTTCCCCTTTGATTACATTGTTAAGATGGCTTTATAACAAGTTAATTTTATGTATAAGACTATAAAAGTACTGCATATATCTAATTGCATATGCACTGGCTGAAATTATAGAAACAGGGTTTAGCACTTGCAAATTTTCATTTTGCAAGTCTCTGTAGCATTTATCGAACATATCACATACATATTGTAATACCATTTTTCTTTTTTTCTTTTTCAGAATTTACAAATGAAATCAGGATCCAGGCAAGATTCTATGGAAGGTGAGCTTCTTATGGGTCTAGTCGGAACTTCTGCATTGTTTTCTGTAATTGATGGAACTGTAACCATGTTATTGGCTACAGGTGTAGCATCTCAAAATGGAAACACTGTACACGGTTCTCAGAATGGAGACTTGGTTAACCAAACAATGCCTATGGTGGTGATGTCACCTGCTACCGGTCCCACTACTAACTTAAATATGGGTATGGAGCACTGGAGTGGTGCAAATTTATCCACTATTCCTGTAATTCATTAAAATTTAACTTCTGCTCCATATGCAGGGGGAATGGTTGCTACTGGGTCAAGGGATAGCATGCAGCCACAAATTTGGCTACAGGTGTTCCTTTTGAATTCTTTTATCTATATCTATACTAATATATAAAGCATCTTAGTAGTTTAATTATAGAAATTCTTAAAATTAAGACTCAACATTTCTATATATAGTTATCTAATTATCATTCTTATTTTACAATATAATCTCATGATTTTCACATATTTTTCATTTTTTACTAACGGTATGCTGAATCACAAACTTTACATATGCACAAACTAGACTAGAGTTATCATCTATATCTATACTTCTATACTAATATATAAAGCATCTTAGTAGTTTAATTATAGAAATTCTTAAAATTAAGACTCAACATTTCTATATATAGTTATCTAATTGTCATTCTTATTTTACAATATAATCTCATGATTTTCACATATTTTTCATTTTTTACTAACGGTATCCCGAATCACAAACTTTACATATGCACAAACTAGACTAGAGTTATCAACTCACAATCACGGGTAATCCAAATACATTGAAGTACTAAACTCCGTTGCGTTGCGCGGGTAATACGCTAGCCTTTATTATCAATCAATTTCACACTTCAATGTTCAAACTTTCAATAAGATTATATTTTTAAAGTTTTAATATTCATTTTGTTCTACAAATAATGTGGAGTCTGAAAAGTGATGAAACCTAGTAGTCCTGTTAATCAATTGCTCTCCAAACAATGATACTATATAGTACATGAAGAAGCTGTTTGCATTGAACAATGCTAAGTACAAATCAAATTATATGTAGACTGTAAACCTTTAACTGAATTGAGCCTATTGGTTGCGAACCAATCCTCATAATGAGTTTTAATGTGCTGATGGTAAGGGCCTTACGATGTAAGTTGGATATAGTAGTTTTATGACTTTATCGATGCCCTTCATAGTTCACACATGTGGGGATGCTCATCATGACTAAATTGTAAAAAAGGTATTTCACTCCAAGGAATTTACAACATTATAGTATAGTGGCTTTGGTATTCATGTTTTGTTTTTGAGCAGTTTAATAATTCGTATCAATGTTTGAAGTAATTAAGATGATCATTTTGGTCCCTATAGTCAAATTGAGGCTGTTTTTCTTACATGTCATATCTGGTGCCACCTTTTACTTAATCAAAAGAAACTGAATATTTATGATGGTTCCTAGAGTTATTGATAGTGAAATTATAAATTTAGGATGAAAGGGAGCTAAAGAGGCAGAGAAGGAAGCAATCCAATAGGGAATCCGCTCGCAGGTCCAGATTGCGCAAACAGGTAAGGAATATTACCCTTTTAGTTTTCAAAAAATCTCTGGCTTTTTTGCTACTTGTTTGGCATTAGCAATGGCTATTTTGACCCATTTATGGGTAAACAGGTTGCTTTAGGTTATAGTTTGTGTAACCTGCTGAGTTAGAAAATCTTATCAAATTGGATTTAGATTGAATTTGCTGAGCAGGTCAAATGGCTCCAGAGTCGTGCACTTGTGCAAATTTATATAAAATGCATAAAATCTCCTAAATCTCATTTATTCAGAATTTTTTTAGCTTTTTTAAAGGTCAATGCATATAAACAACAGTTATCTGCAAAGTCCCGAGCTTTTCCAAATTAGTTGATTATCGGAGTATATTTTTACAAAATTCAGGAAAAGCAAAAACAAAGATAAGAAAGGTTATTCATCCGATTCATCTAGTATAAATTATAATTTCTCTTGTTGATTTTGTGTGGGAGTCAGGCGGAGTGTGATGAGCTAGCTCAACGGGCTGAGGTCTTGAACGACGAAAATGCTTCTCTTAGAGCAGAAGTTAGTCGCATTAGGAGCGATTATGAGCAGCTTCTTGTTGAAAATGCATCCCTAAAGGTAACATCCGTCTCCCAATTATAAAGTTTTCTAAGATCTGCTTCTTGAATAGGTGATCATCCATGTTAAGATTTATAGGAAACTGGAAACTGTAATCACATATGTTTACATGATCACCCAAAGACACAATAACAATGACAACACCAAAGTAAAATCATAAAAATGAAGAACATGGGGTATGTGTGGTTCGGTCAACACGGTAATGACCAGTGAATAATGAGTTATGACCTAACGTCCACCTCCGCACTAGCGAGTCAATATTAATAATCTCGGATTAGAACTTACAATTACATTGTTATTGTATGTATGGTTTATCAATCTGGGCTGCTTGTTTATTAATGTTGGACCCAAAGCTGAACCCAAACTGACTACCTGAGACCAAGACCTGATCTGCAGAACCTCGAAGCTTTACTTTATAAAGAACACGGGATAATGGTTTGGTCTCGTAGAGCTGAAAAACTGATCAAATCCTCAACCACGTCCAGCTCTTATTTGGTAGTTATGACAGTTTGATTTTTGCAGGAGAGACTAGGGGAAACTTCTGGGCCAGAAGAATTAAGAAATGAGCAACAAATTAATCATGAAGGTGCCCAAACTGAACCTGTGCAGAGTGGTTAACGATGTTCCGATCCTTGTAATTTCCCAGGGGATTTAATCTAACTGAACCAAATTAGTAAACAGGCAAACTTGTGCCTGTTAGCGGGGGTAGTGTGTAGGAGAAACGCTGACCTTTTTTTCCTCTTAATCCTTTTAGATGGCAGGATAATTATTTATCAGATCATATTGTTTGTAAATATCCATTATTGTGAATCGGCTGAATCCTTTTAGGTTGAGGAACGTGGATAACTTGTAGGATTGTGGACATGATGCCACACGATTCTCTGTGTTCCTAAGTAGAGGGTAGGTTTTAGCTGTCAGAATATTCTATGAACCAAATATGGTTGCCATTCCATATTCCTTGAGTTTTGTCAATGCTGCAAGGTTGGTGGTTCTGTCAGATTTAAGTAATCTATCACATACCTAGGTAAATCATAAATGGGCTGTGCCAGTCTGGCTTGGGCCTCTTCGAGAACCATGAGCAATGCTCAAAACTGTCTGCCTTAGAGCTAAGCTGGTTTTTGTCTGGGTCACTTTTGGTAACATACCATTAACTGTTTTAATTAAATGATGTAAGGTATATGTTTAATAACATAATCAAGGTTCCCAAGATTAGGATATTATTTGATACCGCTTTTGTTGATGGCATTTGTTCGTGTTGATAACATAATCAGATG
Organism: Pseudognaphalium luteoalbum; assembly: GCA_963422505.1. NCBI lineage: Eukaryota > Viridiplantae > Streptophyta > Magnoliopsida > Asterales > Asteraceae > Pseudognaphalium > Pseudognaphalium luteoalbum. The sequence continues at coordinate 121,971,408 of OY730193.1, forward strand.
TTCTTGGTCTCTTTCATATGTCTTGTAAATTATATTGAAGACTAATTGCATTGCATAACAAAGAAAGTTTATAATGATAACAAATTATGCAAGTGTGAAGAAACTTATTATGCAAACTTGGTAATTACATTCACATTTATTCATGTTTCCTAGGGCTATATAACTTAGTATATGAAGAAAGTAAATAATATATCAAATGGTGAGAACTAAAGAATGTTCAACATCTCCTACTTGCAGAACATGCTCCCCCAAAGCAACCTTCCTATTTCCATCTTCATCAACAATACTCAAATGTCTGCAACCATCAAGTTCAAATCTAACCAAACTCACCTGTTTTGGAGCCAACCACACCTTCTTAAAATCAAGTAACTGCTTTTGAGGCACGCTATCGATCACTGGAGGAGGATAAGAGAATAACAAAACACTGAAACTTCCTTCTGTTTCACCAACATTTTTCACCCCAATCACTACATCAAATATATACCTACAAATACGACTACCATACACATCGATCATCCTACAGTCAGAAGAACTACAAACATAATCTTCATCTAGTGACATTCGTACGCGCTTTGGTGCTTTAACTACCCACTGATTGAATGAAGTGTAGCTTAGCCCGAATCCAAATGGGTAAACTGTTTCGCCTCTATAAAACCGGTACGTGTAACCAGGATGGCCCGTGGTTAGATCTGGTCTCATGTTCATGTTGGTCATATTCACCGTTTCTGTGAAAGATTGTGGATACCATGTCATGGGTAGTCTTCCACCTGCAAACATATTCAATCCCAGAATTAAAATAGATTAAGGCTGTAAAGTGTTTTTTTTGTTTTGTTTTGATATTAGATTTAAGGTTCTACTTGGATTATATCGTCCAAAAATGATATCAGCTAACGCAGCTCCACCCCCTTCACCAGGAAAACCCACCCACAAAATGCTACTGATCTTTGGATTCTCCTTTGCGAATTGTATATCCATTCCACTTCCCGACATTATAACAAGAATCACGGGTCCTTTAGCTGCGGATGCAACCTCTGAAATAAGATGGGTTTGTTCTCCAGGAAGACTTATACTAGTTCTATCTCGACTCTCGTTCTCCACAGAAAGATCGGTACCCATTACTAGAACTACAGCGTCGGCTTCAGCTGCAATGTTCCTAGCCTCATTAAGTCGCGCATAAGCACATCTTACGTTTCTACAGCCTGTTTCGTAAACAGTCTCAACGTAGGCTGATAGCCCTTGTAGAGGACTTGTATATTTGCATGGAATCCCTGTATAAAACAACATTCTAAATCTTAGCCAAAATAACACAAATGATTATAGGTCAAAACGAGTAATTTCAAGTAAACAGGTTGGTTTGGGTTAGCTCGGCAACAAGTAGGCAATTTTATTGATAATGATACCTCATTCATCCCAAAATTATTGTCCACTAAATAAAAACAGACAATGTACAACCAATGCATTTCTTGCATCCTTTACTCAGTATAATGAAAGTGTTATATTTTAGGACGATGAGAGTATATATATATACCTGCATAGTTGCCAATCATGGTGGTTGTTGCATCAGCATTGGGCCCAATTACTGCTAGTAAACTGATGTCACTTGGAGACAATGGCAAGGACCCAAACTGGTTTTCAAGCAACACAATTCCCTGTCTAGCGGCTTCGCGGGCTAGCTTCTGATGGGCCAGGGTGCACACATCTTCAGGGCCTAAGTTCCCATATAGTTGATTTCTTGGATCTCCATCAAAAAAACCAAGTCTCATAAGTGTTGCAAAATTGTTCGAAGCAGCCTCATCGACCACCGATTCTTCAACTAGCCCATCATTTATAGCGGCTAGTGTGTTAACACGTAAAGACCTTCCACAATTAAGGTCCAAACCAGCGTTTAATGCATCCGCTGCAATTTCTGTAGGGGTATCTTCCCAGTGTTGATCATGGAACATGACGTCTAATGAATCACAATCGGAAGCTATGTATCTACAAAACCAAGTTAATAAAGTCATTCAAAAGATGGTGCATCATCTCATTTATGTGAAACTTGTTACCTATTTGTTATGAGTATAAGACTATAAGCTATTATCGAAAGATTTACCCGTTTAAATTCCATTCACCACGAATAACGCCTTTCAAAAGCTCAGGATCGCCACACGTTGGTTTTCCATTGACTTTGTTATACGAACACATAACACTTGCAACATTTCCATCCAAAACACAACTCTTGAATGGAGGTTGAAATGTATCCTCCATATCTTGCCTTGTTACCTTACCAAAAATAAACAAAATTCCATCAAATTTGTCATCATAAAACCATGATTCACTAGTAACTGTTGTTTAGCATCAGGATCTTTTTACTCCCAATGACCCAAGTTTCTATAAAATATTCAAAATTGACAGAAGAAGAAGAAAGGTCAAAGTGACTCACTGGGAAAGTCAACTCCACAAAAAAGAGAGTCAAAATTCACGAAAGGTCAACTTTTGTATAAATGGGCCAAAAAAGCTACTTTGCAAAAACAAGCAGGGAACCATATGTTATTTTGTTATAAATGGTTAAGGGGTCAGTTAACTCACTAACTGTCATTTATTGCGTCCGGTAAAGGCTAAGGTAGAATCATGAGGCAACTTTGTATATATTAAAAGTTTGATTAGAAGAATGAAATATTTTTTTATTTTCTTTAATTAGTCTATGTTAAACACAATATATGAGTAGACAGCAGTTAATGAAAATTTTATCTTATACAATATCAAAGTTCTATTTTTGTCATCAAGAAGAAATTTACCATAGCACTAAAATGGTATCGATCGACGCCTTCCCAATTATCAAGATCATATGCCGTGTAATGTTTACAAGAAGCTCCAACTTTCAAACGCTCTTCATCACCATCATCTCTTACTTGTAAACCTCGAACATAGTTCGCTGCATATTTACTAGTCAAAACAGGGTCTTCCCCTGGTGTTTCTTGCCCTCTTCCCCATCGTGGATCACGGAAAATATTAACATTTGGTGCCCAATACGTTAATCCAGCCAATCCAACATTATACATTGCTCTAGCTTCAGTTGAAACGACCGTCCCAATTGCTCTAAACAAACTTTCATTAAAAGACGCCGCAGTTAGAATGACTTGTGGAAAGCTAGTGGCCCCAGGGACTAAATCTGAAAAATGTGTTACGGGCCCCACGTTAGATACACCATGTAAAGCCTCTGACCACCAATAGTAGGCTGGTATACCGAGACGTTCAATGCTACTAGCATTGCTCACTAAACTGCCTATTTTTTCTTCTAATGTTAGTCTGTTGATTAAATCGTTGACACGCGTTTCAATATCTAATGTGATATCACAGAATGGGTATTCTTTTAAGGTTGGGTCTTGGTCGATATTGCAAGCGAAAGGTGGTGTGTTTTGGGTGAAAATGGTCATGAATTGCCATGATAAAAGAATGGTGAGAAGAAGAGTAATGTGTATAGTGTTGGGATCTAGTGTTTTATGAAAGGCCATAGATGGCTTACTAAGAGATTTATGAGTAATTTTTTACCAATGTGAAAAGATGGTGTTGTGCTTTTGGGTTTTATAGGGCAAGGTTGGAAGGTATATGTGGTGTAAGGTTTTTGTATTAAACAAGTTTAGGTAAGGGTTTAGATTAACTCAATATTATTATCGTTTCTTTTGTAAATTGACATACTCGTTTAGTAGCCCAATAATTATTTTTGAGGTCATACAATCTTAGAAATACTTAGTATCTATCTCATTTTGTTCTTACTTTTTGGTATGTATTTTTGTGAAAATTTATATTAGATGTTAAGTGTTTTAATATGGACATACTATTCAGGACAAATAAAATCGAAAGAAGAACATTTATTTAAAATGGTGTATCATTTTACAACATGTCACCATCAGAATTCTTCCTACACTTTACACTTGTAAAACCCTAATTTGCAAATATAAACTTGCAAGCAATGCTATTTTTTTTCTATACATATCTAGTATGTAACAAGTGATACCAAAACTTTAAGAGAAATAAAAAATAATTATTTTCTTTTATGAAACATAAGACAGTGTGTAATCAGTTATTTGATTACTATATTTAATACATTCCCTCGTTTGCACACACAATACATGATCTACAATCGCTTAACCAAAGAAATGTACGTAAAATTGACGGAAAATAGTAAAACCTACTAACAACAACTATGTCACAAGAATGCAATGAATAAGCTTTTAATAGTAATTAAATAGAACTAACTTGATACTAATAGTCCTTATTATAAATTCTTCAATACACTGCGATATGGTCTGTATATGCCATTTGCCAAGAATCCTTTCTGTTTGTTGCAAAAACAAATTAGCAACGAAATGAACTTGTGACGGCTTTGAGGCAATTTAGAATGTGGTATCTTTGGTTTTGGGATTTTAGTACATAATAATGTTAACGGGTATAAGTGACAAATTGAATGGCTCGGATCGGGTCACGGGTCTAGATGAGGTTGGGTTTAAATGGATCCGGGTTTAGATGGTTCATTTAGAAGGATGAGTTTAAATGGGTCCGGGTCTAATGGGTCTCGGGTCAGGTCGGGTCATCGGGTTTCTACCAAACTTTTTTCCTTTCAATTTGAGTGAAAAATGAAAAAAATGAAATAAGGTGAAAAATAAATAAATTACCCGTTAAACCCGTTGGTTAATTGTTACATAATTGGAGGTTGTATTGAAAAACTCATTTAGACCCATCTTAAAAATGGGAAGAAGACCCAACAAACCCAACCCTTCATAAATATTAACCAAATTAACCCAAATCAACTAATAGATCTAAAATAGTCACATCTAACAACGGGAGTGAAGGGAAATAATAGTTGATGTTTGGTTTATGGGTACGAGTATTATAATTTGGGAATGAAACTCTCATATTTTTCCCTTCCTTTTTCAAACCCTTGTATCCTTATGCTTTAATGATGATTTCCATTTCCATATCACCGTACTACTATATCAATTACATACCCATAGTGATTTCCTTACGTAAACCTCATACACCCCTAAATAAAGTTGTTGCTTGCTACTACTTATAAGTCATAGCTAATAGAAATGCTAATTTTTTTTTCTTCCGACAATCACAAATGGCTCATATCATAAACATGAACGATAAATCAGGTTTATTAATAGATCCTTCAAAATACATCACGACTCCCACTTTTTAGTAAAATCTTCTACTTCATTCATAGATCCTTTAGTATTCTACAAAATAATGACGAATCCAGGAATTTAGATTACGGGGGGCAAATTATTATTACCCAAAAAAGTCTTCGTAAGAGCAATTAAAAAACTAAAAACTAAACCAACAAATACATTTTTTTTCTTAACAAAATGTTAATAACGAGTTTTTTTTACCCGTGCGTTACGATGAGGTTATAAAAGTACACGTTTTTAGATACTCGGGAATAATACTATTTTAGGTCAGTTGATCCAATTATACTTATATTTGTGTAAATATTGTGTAACTTTTGTGAACAGACAACCTGATTAATCGTTAAAATTGACTCAGCGAAATATCAAATTAGAATCATCTAGGTTTTTATGTAGTAAATATATTGTACTATTGTAATTGATTCAACTTTGAGTTATATTATCTTTCTCGAATCTCAATTGAAACTCGAAGGTAATTTTATTACAGTACATGACAATAATATTTAAACAATCACTACAACCAATTTTGTATTGTTCTTGATTCTATGAGCGAGTTATGTGTTACGTATATATTTACTGGAGTAACAATTTAAAGAAACATGTAACATCAATTCATCGTTTTCTTTGTCCATATTTCAATTGCATAATTCACATATTTTTTGGTTTATAGTACCTTAGATGCATTCAATTGTTGTTCTTTCGATTATAACATCCTTTAAATTATCGTTGATACATTTTAAGTACAAATTATTAGATTTGTTAACAATGAAGTTCAACATCAAATGTTGATTTTCGAACTCTAACTATTATATATATATAAGTATATATGATTTTTGATAACATGTTTGTCTAAATTATCAATTTAATATGATAAATCTTTATAATTTGATCATAGTAACATGAAATATTTTTTTAGAACATGACAAAATAAAAGGTAAAGAAAAAAGCTAGGCATAACGAAATAAGTAAAAAGTTAGTATATAATATTATAATTAAGTTGCTAAAGTATTTTTTGAGTTTGAATAGGTTAGGAATAGTACACATTTACAGTTGAGTCGGTAAATGTAGTAAAGTGTGTAAGGAAAGAGGGTTCATTTTGGATTATAACCACACAAATGGGCTATTCTAAATTTCTAATGGGGGCCTTATAACATTGTAATTTGAACTATCTTAAAAATTACATATAATATATTAACAAGCCCAATATGAGAAGACCCAGAAACCCATGTCATGGATAGTAAATGCATAAATGCATTCATGGATAGTCAAGACTCAAAAAAGTATATTACATTATTGTAGAACTCGAATAAATAATACTAATTCGAATGAAAAAAGAATCATCTTGCATTACTCAAACTAAGTTAAAAATAAATATTAAAAAAAAAATTTAATATACATTTAACCTTTGTATAATGACAAGTTTTAACCCCAGTTATTAATTAGATGACTTCTTTCAGGTTTGTGTAGTTTTATATTCAAGAGTAATATTGAAAACCTAATCATTAATGTATATATTTATTTTTAGAAGTAGAAAATTATTTTCAGACAAATAAAAATAGCAAGATAAGACAAATAACTTGAAAGCATAGAGTATAAATAATAAACCTTAATTGTAACTCCAAATTCTATTTATTTGACTATTTTTGTTTTTGTTAATATCATAAGTAGCATAACTTATATGGTTATGGATAGGGATGGCAGTTGTGAACGAGAACGTGAAATCGAACAATTGGCCGCTTTCTTACTGGAAGAAAGAGGGTCCAATCTCTTAGTCTCGGAACTAATTGTCTTTCCGTTTGCTCTTCCTAAAGTGAGAAATACTTAGGCTTAGAGGGTGGTCCCCTTTCGGAAGGTCCGGGACCAGAGTTTATCCTTTTCTTTTTTGTGACCCGATTCAGTGGATATCCACTCTAGTCATCCACTTAATAGTGGATATAGATGGTCTAAATGGATGATAGTGGATATGGATATGAATGACAATTTATCATCCATGAATTTATCAATTAATCACCAAATATATATATATATATATATATTATATATATATATATATATCCACATACATATAAACAATAAACAATCAAGGTGTTATTGAATATATAAAGTAGTAAGTTTTGAAAATACCTAATGCATATTTAAGGGACGTATTTCCACCACATTTTTTTTATAAATCCACCATAATCATGCATTGAAAGTTTGTACTGTACAAATTATACTGTACAGTTTTGATGGATCTATCAAGAAGTGTGGTGAATATATCACTAGATATTTGAGGTATTTTTTTGTATTATTAATTTATATAGCAAATCGAAATGCATAAATATATCACAATGAGCCAAGTTTTGCTTCCGGTCATATAGTAAAGTCACAATCCACGATAGATGACAATCAAAACGTGTGTCAAAATATATGTTACTTGTAATTGTAATCTATTATGATTCATTAACGACAATGGTTATATGCTTTTGTGAATAGAATTTTGTATTTACGCTATATTTATTTTTTTGTTACAACATTTTTTGGTTTCATTTCATATCAAAAAATTATAAGAATTTTTGAATATTCAACGGACATCCATTAATCCGCTTAATTTGTTGGATATATATATGGATTGATGAATTGAAATAAAATGTATATGGATATGGACGAAAATATTTAAATGGATATGAATGTGGATATGACATCTTCCAATTCATATCCGATGCATTGTCATCCTTAGTTACGGGCAGAGGTGAACAAAAAACCTGAGTTTTATACCCTACCCGGAAAAACCCGAAAACCCTACCCAGTTGTACTCGGGTATGATCCTACCCGGTTCGGGTTTTGGGAGTACCCGACGGGTACGTACTGGGTAAGGTTTTTAGAATTCGAAATCGGGTCGGGTTGGAACCCGGTCAAAACCCCAAAAACCGGTCGAAACCCGCTCAAAAACCCGAAAAAACCAGGTCGGGTTGGGCTCAACCCGGTTTTTGACTTCTTTGACTAAAAACCGGGTAAGGTTTCAGATCGGGTCAGGTAGGCCGAAAACCCGATTTTGTTCACCACATGTTACGGGGATAAAAAATACAAATTGTTAACAAAATAAAAGATGATCCTAAAGACCCACATTGAGAAATACATGTGAAATGGGCTTTAAAAGCTCCATATGGATAAACTTAATGAACAAAAGGCTAAAGCTTGAAATTTTATTGATAATCGTAATCACTCAACAATTGAGGTAATTTCAAACAGAATATGAATTCACGGATTACAATCATTGTAATAACTCCAAATTGGCAATAAAAGATTAACAAGGATGTTCTAAACTCGAACCTTCAAACCATATCCAACAAAAAAATTTTGGATTGTTTCTACACCCTTTAGTAAGTTTACTTTATATGGCAAAGAGGTTTGATGTTTGTATATACTTTTGTATGACAAAAAATTAGTAGTCTAAAGTTGACGACTCAAATGTAAAAAATCACCCGATTGAACTCTTACAATTGTTTATATTTTCTAGAAAGAATCCACAAGACCACAATCACCTACCGCTTGTTGGTATTTTTAGTGTAATCAATCATTTTGTGTAATTGGGATTTACCTAAGACCAATAAGATTTAAGTTAGGGTATAATAGTAGTTAGGAGGTGCGGGGTGCGTACTAGAATAAAGCAACTTAATCCTTAGCATGATGGATGGAAAAAATTGTGAATCTAGATCTAAGGGATGTGATTCTCTATTATTATTATAAGTGAGAAAATTTTGTGGTCACTAAACTATCACAATTCTTCAAAAGGTGTGATTGTTGTCTTTAGTGACAGAAATAATTGTTGCTGCTGGAGCATCGCTAACGAATAGACACCTTTCTTTAATGGGTTCAACCGGTTGTAACCCAAGTAGGGGTATCAAAGTGGGCTGGATTGTGATTTGGTCCAGTTCGGTTGACCCTGATGTAGCATTATCAGGTCTGCCCGTTCTAAGTTTAGAGTTGTCACATGTGACTCGAGCGAATGTTTGGGTTACATGAGCCGTAGAGTAGGGAACACTTTGTTAGGGCTGGCTTCACATAGCTGCAAGTAGGGGTGTCAAAAAACTTGACCCGACCTAATCCGAACCCTATTAAGATTATTCGGGTCGGGTTTAATAGGGTTAAAAAGTTTAATCGGGTTGTACGGGTTAACCCCGATTAACCCGAATGCTTATTAGGGTCGGGTTACGGGTTAAAATAGATAAATTTATGCGGGTGCGGGTTGACCCGATTAACCCGATTTAACCAAGTATCAATTTTTATTTATAGTTAAAATTTCCTATAAAATAATATAAGTTGAATATGTTAATTTAATGTTGAGACATTTTTGTATATATATATAAGAGTCTAAGACTATAATCTAATTAATAATAGTTGCTATAACCATATAATAACATTAGTGTAAAGTGTAGCAATGTATATAAATATGATTATGGAGAACTGAAGATTTAGTATTGTATATTAATTGTAACATAACTTGCAAGTATTCTTTTATCAAAGTGTTAGTGCGGTAACTGCATTCTTAAATTTTCAAAAGTTATAAGCAAGACTCACATTTTAAGTATACTTAGACCCACTTTGAAATCCAATACTTACATTCAATTCAAAACAAAACTCACTTTTACCAACTATGATTCTACTACGTATACATAATCCATGTGGTTTCAACTTCATATATCATTCAATATTTTAGTGTATTATCCCAAAACTCAAAGTCATCTATATATTTATTTTAACAATTATTAGAAAACTGTGAAGTTATACGGGTAACCCGCTACCCGATTAACCCGACCCTACTAACCCGCCACCCGATTAATCCACACCCGATAACCCGATTACCTGATAGGGTCGGGTTGCGGATATATATTTATTTCTGAAAAACCCGACTAACCCGACCCGATTAACTCTTATTAGGGTCGGGTTGACCCGATTAACACCCCTAGTTGCAAGGAACCCTAGCTCGCTCCTGACAGTGGGAATGTGGGATGGTAACAGGCCTCGGCTCATCTAGCTCATCATATCTAATCGACTGGTCCTCTCATGACACTCACTTTTTATCCTATATTTTCCCGCATTAATTAAAAATATTATCGTCGCGGTGTATAATTTTTGCCGGTTTTTTAATTGTCCATCGAATAATTATACTTCCCACTTCTTAGTTCAAGCTTGTTCAGCTTTAAATCTAATTTTCCAAATGGAAAGTCTATTCATTGCATTGTTATGAGAACCGCAATGGATGAAAATTTAGTTGTACAAACTGTATGCTTTAATTGATTTATATGCTTTAAATCATGTTTGAAATGGAAAGGCGATTCATTGCATTGTTTTGAGAACTGGGTTTGATCAAAATGTAGTAGTAGTGTAGTACAAACTGCATACTTTTAGTTTATTTGTATGCAAAAAGTGGTGAAATTGATATTGCACGTAAGGTGCTTGATGAAATTGCTCAATCAGCTTTTACAAAAGGTTGTTAAGACGGACAATCCTAACCCGAGATCCTTTGGATCCGATGCGACCCTTCCCCAAGGATCACACCTCAAGCAATGTTTAGTTGTTTCCTGTGAAATCGCGGGGAGTGGGATTGAACCCATGACCTATTTCACAAAAGCCCTACCGTTCACGACTCACGAAAACGTTTGCGCTGAGGGAATGATACCATTAGGCTATAGTCGCAATTCAATCAGATTTGGTTCCTTAAAAATTGCTTTCTGGTATACTTTGAATGGATATAATAATGAGGTTCTTGAGGTGTTTAATCAGATTAGAGTTACGGATTAGTATTTGTAAAGACTAAAAAATCTTTCACAAATAAAAACATGTAACCATAAGTTCAATATCGATCGTCGTGTAAATAAAAATGTCTTTAAACGTAAAGTTTTAACCAAATTGAATTTTTATATAAAAACAAACTTGTCCCCGTGTTTCCCAATTCTGGTATGCTCATAAATCTGCGACTCAAAATTTCATGAAACAGTCAACATGACTACTTGACAATAGTTGTCCCCTAAAACGTACGGCAAAATAATTAATCGAAAGTTTTTTTTTTTTGCTTTGTCCATATTTATTGTGATTACATTTTACGTACAAGACTTTATAACTATTTATCGACATGAAAGTTCTTTCTTAGAGAAGCCAGTTATTAGATAAAGAGTTATAACGTACTACCGGTTTATATGTACTTAGATACATATAAAGTTTGATTTATATATAAAGATACAACAAGTATTGTTACATCTAGGAAACCTTAATTATAGAACGTTACCCTAGTATAAAAGATAACACTTATAAATTGCATTTTAATGCACTTATTTCATTTCTTATAACTCTTTTGTTTCATAGTTATTACAAATGACTTCAAGGGCAAAACACAACATTATAGTTGGTGCCACTCGGACATGAAAACGTCGCGGTTTTATCAGCTTTGTAGCTATACACATCCGGGCAACGATCTTTGAAAAATTGTGAAAACCTAGTTGGCTGGCAGCTCTCTATAAACTGTCCAAGACAACAATCTTGGTCGGTCTTGAACACGGTGCACGGGTGATTGCACCCACCACGAGTCCGTAACTCAGGTGGACATTGACCATTGATGTCCGCGTTACATTTAATACCTCTGGTGCACCCACCAGAATTAGGGCTGAATTCCATTCCCACATTAAACCCATCAATAATGGAAATATCAAAGTAATCATAATCAGCGAATTGCTTAAGAGCAAATTCAGCTACAGTGTTTGGTGTTGCACCAAATGATTGGCATTCAAGGAGGCCGTTGCAGTCACCAGTGACACAACTGCCTCTACCCGACCCATCAAAGTTGCATTCGGTACGTGGCCATATACGGGCACCTGCTGTTCCGGGAGCCATGAACAGTGACCAAGTTTGGCCTGGTTCAAGACGTCGGCCACCACCCGTGGGGACTGCACCAGCCCATATGGTTTGTGGACAATTGTTTCGAATGTCGAAAGTTGTTGAAGTGGTGAAGTGAAAAAGCAGAGTGAAGAGAAGGAAAACGGAAATAGTACTAGAGAATGCCATTGTGGTTGTTGATGATGTATAAAGTGAGATTAAGGTTGATTTATATAGGATGAATGAGTTGGAATTTTTGGTACGATATAATTGGAAAATTGGAAGGGTCTCATTCATTGGCTCTTCATTTTTAGCGTAGAATTTGGTTTCGATTTATGTCATCATACGGAATTAATGATGTATGTAGTATGACGTCAATAACAATATCGAACTGGGACGGCTCAACAACACATAACCTCAGAGTTCAGACCTTAGATCTCACCTTTTAGGGTGAGATCTGATTGACCACACGGTTCATTCCTGAAAAGCCGATTCCATATGCATCATCCGAGCCCAAATCGTAATATTCCCGAGCTTGATCAACACACACTTTGCATGATCCCCAACCAATATTTGCATGGATACCACTAGCTTGGTTGGTCCATATCATTGATCCACATCAGCACGGATCTCATTCATTGACCTTTATTTTTACAATAGAATTTTATTTCGGTTAAATTCATCATACGTAATCGAAATAAATGCATTTAACATTCATAAATGTCACATTCATAAATGTCACATTCATTGACCCTTCCTTTTTAGAGTAGAATTCGGTTTCGATTAAAGTCATCATATGGATCGACTATTCAATATTTCTAGAGGGTGTTATAGGATTGCTTTTGCTTATTGCTTATTTTTACATAGGATAAGCAAAAATAACACTCTTCATAAAACTGTTTATTTGCTTATTCGTTAGTTAAAAATAAGTATGAAGTCACATGCTCGAGAAAAGTGCTTACAAATAAGCAATCCCAAATACCCCTAATAATATACATTTAACATTTATAATAATCAACTCAATGTTTACCATGTAATTTAGACAAATCCTATTATATTATCCGCAGCTTTAATATTGACATATGTGTTAATTTCATTGTAAGTTTGTAACACATCATCAAAACTTATGTTTTAAATATATATCAACATATATATTCATTCAAATTAGAGAGAACTTCGTTTAAGAACAAAGATATCATAGTATATTTTCAGACCAGGGATGATAAACACCAAAAATACTCTTACAATGTGTTTGGTGTTTTTGACGCAACTCAAATTCTAGAGAATGTGAATCTCCTTGATTCAAGAAATTGGGGTGATTTTCATTTCAATTAATTTATGAATCAAACGGCTATATAAAACATAATTGAAATTCCAACTCCCTCGAATGTTAGAGAATCTCCGGGAACCAAAAGCAACCTTAGAGACTTAAATTACATGAATATCTAGATCTATCTTTTCCAAACAAACAAGTTAAAATCAATTTTGCCTTTTCTGTTTACCTCGAAATATTTTATCGGGATTAGTATTTGGGTATGCAGTTAACTTGTACCCGATGTTTATTGTTTGTATCCAATTCATGTTTGCTAATTTCTAATGCATCAAACTCGTACATTTTAATGTATTATGGTGACATTTTGATGATGTGTCAAACTCTCAGGATGTCACGTGACACCTTAAACGAACGATGCATTAGCAAAATAAATTAAAATACATTTTTTAAAAGTCGGATAGATTAAGAAAAGACAAACGTAAATAAGATATACACGATACATATGGTGCACAATATAAATGCATTCTCACAACCTCTTGTTCTTTGGTATCCTCTATTATATTTGTCTATTTCTCCAAAAGTCAGTCTTCTCGTTATGTTTAATTCCCCGTTCTCCACGTCCGATTCCTCCAATCCTCCCACTTTCTTGCTTGACTCTTTCTTGCTTGACTCTAAAGAAGATGAATCATTCAACGTACAATTTTCCACGTTATTTAGTTTCAACCAAACATCCTTAATTGACTTGTGTTTTCTTTTTCTTTTTAGAAAAAGCAAAAACCTTTTATTAATCACCACAATTTACGATTAAAAACTTGTACATGAACCAACTCAAATTAAACTCAGAATTCTATATGCTGCCACATTTTAAATTCTACATACATTACAAGCCACTAACAAGCACATATACTTCCAACTTCCTGACTTGTGTTTTCTATACCAATAAAACGATTCATATGTGAATTGGAAAAAAAAATGAGCCTTATAATTAACCAAAAATTAGATATCCAAATCTCAATTGAGAAAAAAAAAACCATGAATAATCCCCAATTAAACACATCTAAATGTACAAAATTCTGAAACCAACCTTAGAAAATAACTTTAGAGGGCTATCTAAAAGATACTAAACACAACAAATATCTGAAGGCGAAACTAGAGTCTCCTCATACTCAATGCCACAAAGCGTTGCAAAATCTATATCCCTTGCTAAATTCTTCGGTATTATATATGAACGCTTTGATGTGTCAATAATTATAAGATGGTTTACACTATCCACCATGAGAATTCGTCCATCAATTAATATATAGAACACGAAACACGTAAATATAACTATCTCCCAAACACGTGAGTGAAAATTCTTCTGACAATGAATCCTCAACACGAGCTAGTTCTTTCATTACCCATATATCGTACCCACTTTCAACAGGCTAGGGCTGCTGGTATTGGTGATCATACATTCATACAAAGGCGTCATGAAACGTACCCAAATGAGTTTCGGTGAAACAATTTGGAGTAGGTAATTGTACCTCCGATTGTTAACATTAAGAGCCATGATCTTCCTACAATAAGAAGCAATCCAATACAAAGATCCGTTCACAAACATACCCACATCATCAAACTCGTTTTCACTATATTTAGTGACTATTTTCAACGTGCTCCATGAACTTGATTTAAAATTAAGGGTTTATTGTTTCGTTATGTATTAAATTTTACACTTTTTACTATTGTATTCGACATAGTACTATTTGTTCTATTGTATATATTGAACTTGTAAATATGGTCTATTGTATGTATCATTTTCTTTTTTGGTAAGGTCAAAAAAGATAAACTTTCCTATTTGGGCTTTACCCAAAAATGAAATTTTACATACAATAGATCATATTTACAAGTTCAATACATACAATAGAAGTTTCTAAAGTTCGACTCATACAATAGTAAAAAGTGTAAAGTTTAATGCATAAAGAAATAATAAACCTATACAAGTGTTCAAATAGTAATTATTAGAAGAGTTACATGATCTAAACCGAACAATCTTCATGTCATCCAAGGTTGTTGTCCCATACGCAAATCTGTACACAAAAGATGAGTGATCGTAACCATCAAATGGAGTATAAGGATCATGAAGTATCTTGGATGCACGAGTAAGCGGATTGTATAGGATCGTATGTAACATACTTTTAGCACTATAATCCATTCAGACACAAATGACTATCCCATTGAATGTTCCGACTATTTTTTCAATTGGACGATGATGATTAATCTTGTGGTGCGTAAAGAAGATCATTCGATGTGATCTTGACTTGATGATAAAATTAAGATCGGAAATTATACGATTCCAACGTGGTGATACGCATCGAGACCGTAATAAAGACTTACCAGCAAGTTTAGCAAGCATGTTTCAAAGAACGGCATCGGGTATACGACCATCATCCATCTCTGTTATGAACAACAAGTTTGGATCAATGGTAAAGTAAGGTGAAAGAGATGAGGTATATGATCAGGGGCGGAGACAAGGGGGACTGAATGGTGTTCGGCACCCCTCAACAATTCAAATAACTTAAATAATTTATCTTTACGTCTCTTTTTAAATTATTTCATCATTTAATCTCTCTTACTTGTCCATTGATTCATAATTTTCATATATTCATATAAATATATTTATGTTATCATTTTATTTAATCTTTAAAGTCAATACGTCCTTATGCTATGGTGAAATTGAGCCCCCCTTAACATCGATTTCTAGCTCCGTCACTGTATATGATTTTATAAAACTTGGAGGGCAAGTAAATTAGAATGTAAATGTGATTGTATATCAGTCATATATATATATATATATATATTTCCATCTTTTAAAAAATATAGTTTCAATTTTAAAAATCAAATCTGATTATTTTTTATTGATATCTTTGAATTGTAATAAGTACGCTAAGTTTTATGTTAAAAATTATAATTAATTAAATTACTTTGATAAGAAAAAAGTATGGGAATTTTAAATAATTAAGTTCCGGTTAAAAAGTTTATAACTAGCTAGCATACTACTCCTTCTATCCTAGTCAAAATGTCCACTTTGACTTTGCACACAGTTTTAGGATTCTCCACTAACTACATTTTCCACCAATCAATAACATACCTACCCATTAAAGTCTTTTTCCATTTGTTGAAATATGGAAGTGGACACTTATTTGGGACATCCCAAAATAGTAACGTGAACACTTATGATGGGACGGAAGGAGTATTTATCAAATAATAAACTTTTCTATTCTGGTCTTACCCAGAAATGAAAGTTTACATACAATAGACTTTATATTTATAAGTTCAATACACAAAATAGAAGTTTAATTACATAACGAAACAATGAACCTTTATCTAAACATGGGAAAATGATGTAACATCTTTATATTAGTTTTCATAAATGTGGTATGTGTTTAGCATATGACAGAAAATAAGGTAAGAACGAGCGTATATTTACGTAATATCACCTGGAGGGCGAAAACTACTTATAGGCGGTGGCTATACCACATCGAACCCCCAACAGTAAAAATAATTAGATGAAATGGAGGCATCTTTTTCATGGTTATGGCGTCATTTTTCAAATAGTCATGCTGCCAAGATAGCATTGATTCACAACCAAGTTATCCGCAATGAAAATGGTCGCAATAGTTGAACAGGTTTGCAAAACAGTAAAACTTAACCGCGATTGAAGGGCGCGTAAGTTCATTTGAGGAAAAGATCATTAGTTTTGGTGCAGTTTGCAAACACTATTAACAGATTATTTGCATTTTCAAGATGTAATAATCTGAAAATCACTCTGGAATATAAACTACGCATAATTTAACAACCAATGTCTGCTGCATTACATTGTTCTCTAATTCTATGACTTTAAAAAGACACTGCGGTTGGGCAAGCCTAAAATCCTACCATCATTAGAAGGCAGTGTATAAAAGTGACAGCAACTCATATGTGTAGCTTGTTAAATTTCTTATAAAAAGGAATGATAACAAAATTCAACACCTTTATTACCTATCACTTGCATAGTTTTAGCTTCTTAAAGAACGATGAAACTACATATTTGGGGTAGGGTTTGGATGCAAGACAAGTAGGATAATTCTCAGGTTGTTCAATCCACAGCTTATGCGCAATGTTATTGCTTGTAAGCTTCTCCGACAAATTCTTTAACTGCACCTCTCCTTTTACTTCAAGAGTTACCTACATCATCCAAAACCATATATAAATTAGTAATTCTATTTGAATTAGGTAATGAATAATTGAATATCGAAAAATTTATGTCCTAACGAGTTCATTTTCACCATGTTTGTCGGACAGATCTTTTTATTGACATCAAGACTGTCATTTACTTACAAGAATGTTATCATAGTTGGTAATTTTACACAAGGAACTAAAATGTCAAATCAGCAAGACGGTCATTTACACAAACACTGATCTATGGTCATGCTCCATGTAGTGATGTCCTGTTTCCTATATCCTGACTTTCATAGGTGAAGAAACGGTAGGGTCAGGGCAGGTTGTGTGATGGGTCATGGGACAAGCATGTCTTTTTTTATTGGGTTGAACGGGTCTGGTGAAAGTTATTTTGAGTCAGGTTATATCAGGTCAACCCAATAATTATTGTTGGTGACACTGCATCTGAACTTGATTACCATCATGCTTCACATTATCACTAGACTCACATATCTTACACACACAAACATCTCATTGCATAAGAATTTTACTCTTAACAGATTTAAAAATTTCTAAATGTGGACCTACAATCAGCTAAAGATAAAACATACAGTAGGTGCCATTCCAAGAAAGAAGTTTTCGGCTTCATTTTGAACGTAAATTTCACCAACATGAAGCTACAATTAAGATTCAAATAAGAACTTTTTTCCCGGGATAGTTATCATTGTTGAGTGTCGAGACTGATCAACTGAAAATTGTCTGATGATCTTAGCCTTTGCGATCAAGTGAGGGTCCAAGGGCGTCCAAATGCCTAATTCGAGCCCACACATATGGCAATTGAGAGTACCGACTACGCGTGTTCATTATTTGATTATAGCTAAAAAAAATGAAAATCATATTAATCATTCAAACATCTCATTGCATAAGAATTTTACTCTAACGGATTTAAAAATTTCTAAATGTGGACCTACAATCAGCTAAAGATAAAACATACAGTAGGTGCCATTCCAAGAAAGAAGTTTTCGGCTTCATTTTGAACGTAAATTTCACCAACATGAAGCTACAATTAAGATTCAAATAAGAACTTTTTTCCCGGGATAGTTATCATTGTTGAGTGTCGAGACTGATCAACTGAAAATTGTCTGATGATCTTAGCCTTTGCGATCAAGTGAGGGTCCAAGGGCGTCCAAATGCCTAATTCGAGCCCACACATATGGCAATTGAGAGTACCGACTACGCGTGTTCATTATTTGATTATAGCTAAAAAAACTGAAAATCATATTAATCATAATTCAAATGATTCCTATGAATTGGTTTTCAAATCAGTTTTCAAATTGCTTAATTGAACAAGCTGACTACTAATATTTTCTTAATAGCTTTTTTCAAAAGAAAACCTTTAAGACTTCATGAATTTTCTCTATCATGGCTGGTATGTCTTCGATCCCATGTTCATTGATGGAGTAACACTCATCAAGTTTTTGGCGCCGCTGCTGGGGAGACTAACTGTCCGGTAATCTTCATACACTGCTCAATAACTTGAAATTTTAAACTATACCTTGTATTTTTGGACTTCAACTGGGTGATTTTTTATAGAGTAATTTGTTGAATTTTCTTTTGCTGAACTTGGATAACTTTGGACCAAATTAACTAAATCAGTTTAACCAAATTCACTTCAATCAACGGTATTCGATTCGGTTTTGGCATTGGTCTGGAAAACTTCAAACCCTAACAACTTAGAGAAAGCTGAAATTCAACCCATATAAATTTCCATGTAACTGTAAACCCTAACTAATCTCAGATTAATAACATTGACTTGCTACTGATTGTAGGTCATAATGCACACTTATCACTTATATGCATTTGCACTTAATTAAGCAACTAAATTATCATCAAATTAACAAATAAAAAAAAAACAGAAACAGGGAGCTTACCTTATGCATTGAATCGATATTACTAGGGTTACAGTAGTCAATTGTGTGAGGATCATCCTTATGAGACCAGATGGCTGCCACGGAGGCATGGCAGCCTTGCGTAACGACACTTCCTAGCGGCCACGTGTCAATCAGATCTCGTCGGAGCACCACGTACTGTACCAGCACGTCGGAGGCTGTTTCCGAGTTTTCGGTGGCCGGAACCTCCGCCGCGTCGGTGGATGAGGCCATGGGAGTCACGTGGCGGCGGATGCTGAGATTGAGGAGGGACGGGGGAAGTGTTGGCTTGTACGACGTCGTATGGTGTGTTTTTTGGAAATTAGCGAAATGGGGAATGCAACGTGGCGAATGGAGAGTGGCCATTGACTTGTGTAGGTCTTTCAATGCTTTGGGTTCTAGAAAATTTGATTTGTAGATCTACAATTTTTGGTTTAGCCGATTGTACATAGAAATTTTATCAGGTGAAAATAAACAAATCAAAGGTTGTACATAACTTTACCAAGTATTCTTCTATCACCAATTAGCTTTGGAGTAAAAATTTCTCTGACTTATATTGGGTTTTGAATGAGTTTAAGATAGAATGATAATTGTAACAAGAACTCATAAAAATTGTGTATAAGAGTAGTTTTAGTGATCCACTTTACTCCAAAACGTCTAGGTTGTTATCGGACCTTCCTTCTATCATTCCGCAACAAAAAATTAATGTTGTAAAAGTCGTTAGACGGGGTTAAGTCGGTCGGTACCTCGGAAGAGTTAGGGGTCTTTTGTTTGAGCTTAAAATGTTTTAAAAGTGGTAGTTGTATTAATGGATAATCTAAATGTCCATTAAGATGTTTTGATATTTTTTTCTAATCAGATTTTAACCTGGTTGAAAAACGACTTATTCAATAAACTATTTATAATTGCTTAAAACTTCTAATTGATATATAAATCCAATAAATTTCTGTCTTTTTTCTCGTATAAATTAATTATCGTATGTTAATTTATGTAAAAAATATTTCTTTCAATTTTTGGGTCATGTATTTTAGTTTCTTTATTATTTCATGACAAGTTATTTATTTATGTTATTATTGGTATCTAGAAGTCTCGTAAGTTGTGTCCGAACTCGTGTACATTTTATTTTTTGTTAAATTTAATCGTTTGAAACTCTGTTATATTCATTCAATTTGTATCACGTCAAAAAATAGTGAAATACGTGCATTCAGATGTTTGTACTTTTTAATTATCAGACGATCTTAATGATTATGTATTCAGATATCAGATGACAGGTCTTATTATTCAGAACTGGTTTTCAGATTTCAGCTATCAGTAATCAGAATTAACAAAATACCTCTTAGTCGGCCAAATCGGAGACTAGTTGGGTTTTGAGTTTTGCTGACTTTTATTTTATATAAATTTGAATAATAATAAATTTAAAAACTATGTGTAAATGTTGATGAAAACGTTATATATTTTAAAGATAATGGACAAAAAGTGTCTTAACCTTTATTTGAAAAATACAATCTCTCCCCCTTTATCCTGATTTCCAAATCTGAAAAATCAGATTTCTCTCCTCCCATTCATCTTCATCTTCAACATTTCATTTTCATCATCTTATATTTTATTCTACCACTTTTTCCCTCTATTTTCTCTCACATTTAACAACAAAAAACGATGAAGAAACATATCAAAGTCATAACTGAACGATATCGACCTGTTGACCGACATTAACCAATCTATTTGAACGACTAAGAGTTGGTCGAGTCGGATGACCCTTGGAAAGCGACTAGTCACCACCAACTAGGCGGCTTGATCGACCGAATTTTGCACCCCTGTATTTCTTTTTATAGTTGTTGCAACCCTGTTGTATTTATTTTTAGTTGTTGTCGGTTAGTGTTATATACTAATTCAAGCTCACCGATGTATGTTTATTTGTTTTTGTTAAAAAAAAAAGATGAATGTTTATTTGCAATTTTGCACACTTAGAACACCAAATTGTTTGTATCTACTTTGTAATACAAATCATAAGATAATTCCTTCGTTCCAAAATAAATGTTATGTTTTAACTATTTAAGTCTTTATTTTTCAACTTTGACATTATATACTTTTGTTTGTGTTATATAATACTTGATTCAAAATATATGAAGTTTTAAATGTATTTACGTTGGTATAATTTTCATAAAGTATTATAACAGAAACAAAGATATTTAAGATAAAAGCAGAAAAAATTACTTAAAAAACTGAAACATGATACTTATTTTGAGACGGGTGAGTATTAATGAATGTTCCACATTACTTACCGAAAGTGGTTTCGTAATATCTTCATGTTTGTAATGCTTACGATAAATATGTTTACATACACTAGATAATAAAAAACAATAAGACATTAAATATAAGCTGAGACCGCAAAAAACTTAACTCGATTCTTCAGCTTACCGACGAATCAACAAGTGACGAAAGAGAAAAAGAAGCCATGCCATATGAAACCATGGCTTCGTCAGTTGAAACCAAAGAATGCCCGATGACATTGGTCTAACACGGGGCATCTATTTTATATACAATTTGACAATGATGCTGACATCACTTTTGCTGATTTGTCACACTCTCTTTCAATCTTAATGCTGATGTGTCCTCTTCTAATGCTTCCGCTGATGTCATCTGTTAAAAAAAAATTGGTACAATTAATTTGGTTTTGAAATTAATTTGATTTCATTTTGTTGTGAGTTTCTAAATATATAAATGTTTTATGCCGCCTTCATAATTATTTTGTGTTTTTCAAGACAAGCAAAAGGTTTTATTTCCTTGAAACTCTAAAACTTATGTTTCTCTAGACAAGCATGCCTTTTTTGTAATTAGTTTCTCGGTTTCTCCCCATCCAATGTCACGTCTTCTTCTATAATTGATCCTTTTGAATATCATTAGCACGCCTTTTCTTCTATTGGTTATCCCCACCGCCCGAAAATTAAGCCTTTCATTCATCTGAATTAAAACCATTCATGTATATGATCTTTCTTCTTCGTTTTCTTCCTGTTTTTCACTTCTTTTCTTTTCAACCGTTCTGTGTTTCCTTAATTTTTAGCAACTTCAGTTTCTGCCATTAAATCATCTACATTTGTCAACTCTGTAATGGTGGAATCAAGTCAGAAAGAACCAAAGCCTCAATTTATTCCGGTAAAGGTTCCGCCATGATTCAGATTGGTTCTTCCGGTAATCTCTTGCTTACACCTCACGCTATTCTTCCGTCGGTGACTTCTGCTGAGGATGCCGAGATCCGTCTTCAAAACGGTGTCGGTGCTAACCTTTTCCCGCACAGGTATACATATACATACATACGTATATACGTCTATGCAGCTGATGTTATAATTTGTATAATGTATATCATTATCATTACATATTCATAGTAGATCTTATAGGAATTTGAGTTAATTGACCTAATTAAGTTTATTTTTCTGAACGATGTGTTCGATTGATTGAATTTGCGGCTTTCGATATTTAACCCGAAATGTTCTAGAAGGATTTGATTGTTTACTAACTGAATGATTTAATTTTGTTCTCTTATGGACATAGCCTCTCAGGCTTGATATCAAGGTGTTGTTAGTATTTTAATTTTGATTCTGTTTATGCTTCATGTCATTTGCTTGATGATGATGTTGATTTAAATTTTTTTTCTTCTATATCAAGGTGCTTTCTATGATCTCTCTGCCTCTACTCGACCATGTGTTTATAGAAACATTGAGGTTTAGTTCAATTTAAGATTTAGTTTTGTATTTTTTATTGATAACACATGTTTTTGTGTTTATATTTGTATTTGATTGTAGTGTTAACCAAAGAAGAAAGGACAAGGTGGCACGTGTTGTTGATTCAGGCTTTAATTTTTGTCCTCCAGTAATCTCACGATTACGTAGTTCTGTTTGTTTTTAGTTCATACTGATATATTTTCCTATCCCATTCCCTTCACAATTAATAAGGTTAATGTTTACGTTATATCATCAACATTATACGCATAGTTCACAAGGCTTTAATGGACTGTATGTCTGTGATATTCTCATATATCCGTCTTCTTTTTTGCTGCTCACTAAAATCTAGGATGTCAATATCCAGGTATGCCAATATCTTGGTTGATGCCCGAGTAGAGGTGGGAAAATGGGTTTCATGTGGACAATAAGAATCTGATATTATGTTCGTATCATATACGTGCTTTTAGAGTTCAAGTGGACCGTAAGACCTTTAAATTGTAAATGTTAACTACATATGTTTTACTTGATTGCTTCCAAGTTCGCATCATATAGAAGCTTTTTTAGAGTTCTAGATTATCTTCTGCTTTTCTTCAGGTTCTACAAAGGCTCTTGCATCATGCTTTGTATTTGTAGTTACACCTCTACGACCATAAGTTTTTCCATCATGAGTTTGTGGCTGTCTTAAATCATGTGAATTGACAAACATATGATATCATAGAAGTGGTTTAGTTTAGGGGACGGGTTATGTATTCATGAATTTACGTTTATGTATTCATTACAGACACGTGTCTTGCTGTCATCACCCGAATATGGCCGGAAACTGCTAATGTGTCGGAGTTACTACTTGACCGAAAAGCACTGGAACTACCGCTGTAAGTTAGAGTTCTTATTGTTTCTTCGTGTCTATTTAATTATTAGATGCATTTATTTAATATCACTTATTTGTTGAATGTTAAAAAGTTTTTTGTTAAATGTTTTCAGTTTAGGAATATAGTGGGATTAGTGGTTGGTGTTGCGGAGTGATTCGGAAAGTGTTACATCCTAGATGATAGAAAATTATAGGCCGTTGAGTTTTATATTTGTAACTCTACAGGGGTACGAAGGCTACAAGCTTCTTGATTGGTGGTTTTTTGAGCATAAGTATATCCGTGGCAGAATCATTTGCAAGGTAAATATAATACCATTTTGAATGTGCCTGTTTGTTTATACGTTATTGTGACACTTGTCAAATTAGGACTCGTAATTAGTGCTTAATCAAGTGTAATACATGTAATTAGTTTTGTGTTAGGCTAATTAATGTATCAATATATATATTGTTGAATATATACAAGTATGTGATTTGATTAAATCGTACAAGTTTCAAATCGAATACAATTCGATTCAATTAATACGGACGTTGGTGAACAATTTTATTAAATAATATGACATTATTTAATAACTCTATTTTATCCAAAATATTATTTAGATAATATTTCAACTCTAATTTGTATCGTACAAACAACATTTACACGATTAAAATAATAAACGCGCGAACAATCGAAACAAGAATAAGTTATATTTTATAACTCAAGTAAAAGTATTTGATAAAATACTTCAACAAAAACATTAATAAATATTCGTATTTTAGAATAATTATTTATACGATTAAACGATCGGGGAAACGAACACCGAACGGAGCGCAAACGCGGGGGTTAAAAATTGAGAGATTCCCTCCCCTTATCCCCCCAAAAATCTGCCATATCCCCCCTCCCCTTTCCCTCCTTTCTCATATCCACCCACACACTCTCTCTCTTCCACCTTCTTTCTTTCTTTTTCTCTCAAACACCCACCACACCACCACCATAAACAACCACCAATTACTACCACCAAACGGCCTTGGATCGTCACACTCGTTTAGAAGAAAACGTTCCCCTCGTCGAGATTTACATTTCCCTCTTTTCAGATTTCTCCGTCGTTAAGTTTGTAAGTTTCCGACAAATCCCGAAACTCTCCGATTTTACTTTTTACTTGTTTATGGGTTATTTAAGCTTAAAATGTCCAAATATGGGTTGGGTAAAAGTTTCAAGTCAAACGGAAATCGGAAAACACGTTTTCGGCCTAAATTCCGGCCAACAACCCATTATGTCGCAGAGGCTCCAGGCCACCTGCGACACAAGGCCTTAGGTTACCAAATCCTGTTCTATGTCGCATATAGCGACACAAGCTCTTACGTCGCCAAATCCTGCCCTATGTCGCATATAGAGACACAAGCCCCTATGTCGCACCACATCACGGATGTTGCATATAGCGACACAAATGACTATGTCGCAATACTTTCGGACGTCGCATATAGCAACACAAAACACTATGTCGCAGAACTCATTCCCGTCGCACATAGAGACACAATACCTTATGTCGCATTAAATTGCGGATGTCGCACATAGTGACACAAAGACCTATGTCCCAGTTATTACCTGCGACACAACAGCTTATGTCGCACCTAGTGTCGCATAAGACAGAACCTTGAAAACATGGATTTTTACTAAGTGTCAAACCTATGTAACTCTAAATACTTATACGATACGACTTTTCAAACACATCGGGATACGTTTTTGAACATGAACACTTCGAAATCATAATAATAATAATAATGAGATTATTATTACAATCAATCACCAATGGGCCGTACACGTTTTCAAAACACAAACCAATCAACCAAGTCGTAGTAACTTGGACAAGTTAAACAATCAAATCGTAGTAATTTGGACATTCTAGTTGGACGAACAACTACAAATGTAGTCCTTCGAGATACCTACTCATGTTTATTGTGACACCCGGTCAAAAAGGGCAAAATTAACGACCAATTTAAAACTTAAATACACGTATTATATACGCGTTATTTCGAAAGTATTCAAGTATTATATATAAATATATATAATAACATGAAATGATTATTTAATAATCACATACAAACAAATATGAAAGAACGCGCAAACTTAAATACGGACGTTGGAGAAAAATATTTTTAAATAATGTATTATTAATGAGAATAATAATTATTTACTCGATTTTTGTACACTGAAAACTATCCGTCAAAATTAGTTGAAGCAAAGATATATTTGTATATCTCATTAAAGGTATTTTTATAAAATACTTCGAATAAAAATATATACGATTTTATATTTAGAAAATTATCACTTTGAAAGATTATACTGCTTTTACGATTGGGTACAAAAACATGAGTATTTTGTATTGTAAGCGGGAGCCAACCAACTCCAATAATTGGAGTTGGCCGGCTACACCCAAACACACCCTCTGCTTCTCCATTTTCTTCACCATTCTCTATCTCTTCCTCTCTATCTCTCGGCTCTCTCTCGATCTCTTTCAAAATAAAAAACAACAACAATAACATTAACAACAACAAGATTCAGCAGCAATATCATCATCATAATCATCATCTTCGATCATCACCATCATCCGGTTCATCATCATCAACCTCACACGGCTCCATTTTTAATTTGTAAGGAAAACTTTAACTTTTCTTTAAATTCGTGTTTTACAAACATATATTATCATGTATTAAGGTTATATCTACGTATTATGTCCGAAAAATCGAACCTATACTCGTTTTCCCTACTGATTTCGTGAACAGACCTGAAATGGGTCCCTGAGCCGAACGGCTGGAAATCATCAGCCGAATGGATGGATTTCCTTAGCCGAACGCCTAAGCTACCTTAGCCGAACGGCTAGGTCCTCCATAGCCGAACGGATGGACCTTTATAGCCGAACGACTGGAATACTCAAACAGAACAGTTTTTTTGTAAAAATGTCGAAGAAAAATTTATTATAACGGATTGGGCTAAAAGTCACACCGTCACTCGAAAACGTCCCAATGATCCAGGCTATGTACCATAGTCTAGGCGGTTTTAGGCCTTTCGGGGTCGTATAGGGGTTGAAAATGACATATTTCAGTTTTTGGACCCCGTACCAAATTTCGTAACTTATGAAATAAAATATAACGAATATAATGGTAATTGTAAACAATACGATACATCCATGAACGAGTTATATAAATGCAAAAACACACGTTTTATATCTTTAGAATATAATTTCAATCCGTCACCAACGGGCCGTACATTTTATAAACTTTAATCGGAAGTACAAATATAATCACTTGGACATAATCAAAATGGATAAACATTAATATGGAGAAATATTAGATAATAAAATGCTCATTAGAATCTCGCATGTTTAGGACACTAGGAGATTCGGGGATTGTCTATTCCACGTCGGACATATTCATTGCTCGGATAGACTCAGGTGAGTCTCACAGCCGCACTTTTACTGTTTTTAAACTTGGGGTGAGATACAATGCTTACTTGTTTTCGTGATCACTGTTATTCGGTTAGTTAATTTAATTATTAACTCTGTTAAACATGTTGGTTATCATTGTCGGTCTTGATATTCATTGTTCGGGTATTGCATGAGTGTTTTAGTACGGGAAAGTCCTCATCATTGCATGGTTCGTTAACTTAATAAGGCGCGATTACTAAAAGATAGATCTATCATGGGAGTGACGTCCCCGTCCAGATTGCTACCTACAACCACGTCCAAACGGGCATTTTAGTAATTGTTATGGGTGTTGACACCGTTCGGGAGGCACAAATCGGGTTAGGCCTCGAACCATGGCTTAATGCAATACAAATGTCATTGTCGGTAAATCTAGTCGGTAACCTTAATTGGTTAATCATAGTTCGGTAACCTTAATGGTTTAATCATTGTTCGGAAACCTTAATTGGTTTATCATTGTTCGGTTATTTTATTTAATCATTGTCGGTATTAAATCGTCGGATAATCATGTTGATCACATCAATATTTTATGTTAAACCTGTGAGATTCACCAGCTTTATAGCTGACCTTTTTGTGTTGTATTCTCAGGTGATCAGTAATAGTAGGATGACCCTCAGGATAAGCTATTTACGAGTCGCATGCATCTATTTGGACATGAAGATTTTCTTGCATTATGTTTTGTATTAATGGTTATGTATTAAAATCTTCAAAAATCAAATGTGAACTCGCTGTTATTGTAAACTTATAACTTATGACTTAAAACTTTGTACTACTTTTGTAATATATTTATAAACGTCTCATGTAGAGTCGTTTGTTGTAATCTTGGTGTTTTGAAATTTGATTAGTCACACCCAAATCGTCGCTTTCGCAAATCATGAAATCGGGGGTGCGACATTTATAACCATCACGTGTCTTGGACACCCTCAGGTTACTAGTCTTCGGACATCAATTCAAAACTAATCAATTCAAGTTTATTTCGATAAACACTCAAGGCTCAGGTGAGTCTCATAGCCCCTATTTTACGGTTTTCATCAGGGGTGTGATTACATTGCTCGTTTTATTTTACAATATGAACGCAAGTACAATACAAATCAAATACTACATGAGTTGTTTTCACTAATCATTTCAAAGCCCTCCACAACATAGTTTGGTAATACATCTGTAGCGTGAATGTTAGTATATAATATCATATAGGATTGACAATCCTTGTCCGGGTTAGCACGCACTAACTGGTCAAACGGACGTATTAGTATTTGGGAAGACGAGTGTAGATTAGGCACTCGTAGGAGGCACCTCAGTTGGGTTTCCTTAATTGGACCTGACACACAAGTTAAGCTCAGACTATGTGCTCATGGTTGTATCAATTTTATTTTACTTAATTGCATTTTAAATTCAATTAAATCTTGCGGTTCATACAAATATGTGTTGACATACAAACCTGTGAGCTCACCAGCATTTCGCTGAGCCATTTTAGCATGTATCACAAGTACTCAGTAGTAGGTTGGCTGCCCAATCATGATTTCATTCGCTCGAGTCTTCATTCAATCAATCAGAGATTTAGTTGCATTATTATATTTTGTATAAAGTAATTATGTAATGTAAATCTCTCAATTTCAAGGAACAGAGCTAATGTAAACAATATTTTTGATATAAACTTTGGTTTTATCAATACAATGTAAAATGACGCATTTAGTGGTCGTTCATTATATCTTATCCGCTGTGTATATTGATTAGTCACGCCCCGACCCGATTCGATTCCGCAACCCGAATTTGGGGGGTGCGACAGATTGGTATCAAATCCTAAGGTTATAGTGAACTAGGTTGCATTTAGTGGGCCTAGACTATGACCGTTAGGCAGTTTTCCTTATTAAGATGATTAGGTTCAGTGACTACATTGTATTAGTTTAATTTAACATAGCCTGATCAACTATGTACAATTAAAAGAATATGATATGAGATCTGAAAGGAGTCATGTCTGAACAGGATACACTAGTTGACTCTGACCTCGAGAGAACCGGGACTCAAACATGTCTGTGTTAGACACTTTAGGCTACTATGTGATATATATATATATATATATATATATATATATATATATATATATATATATATACGTAGATAGGTCTCGCTCTCGCTTAATATCTTAGGCTATACTATATATGTATTATATGGATATAGGCCTCATTCTTTCTAACGCTTTGTCTCAGAATGGCAAACACGCCACCCAATTCGTCACGCTCTCATCCATATGGATCGCGAAACCCAATGGTAGCTAGGAGGGACACTAGGTTCCCTCGAGCTGACCCATACCCCACTCACTTCACCTTGTCGGACTTAGCCACTAGGCTACACCGTCACGAACAACGACTTGATACAATGGATATCGAACTCCAAGAAATCGACGAAAACTGGAGACTCACATCACTTGAACGTATCAATCAAGTCTCCGAAGATCACGAAAATACTGTCAACCACATTGTAACACCCCCAAAATTCGTTGAATGAGTTTAGCGGAAGCATTTAGTTAAATATGCGGAGTGCCACAATACACAGTACATGCATACGTATCAAAGCTTATGATTACAACAGAACATAATATATTAAGATGCCAAATGTAACCACAATACACAGTACATGCATACGTATCAGAGCTTATGATTACAACAGAACATAATATATTAAGATGCCAAATGTAATAGTTACAAAGTTTACGATTCATCGAATCGTATAAGTTTAAAAGTAATTAAGTTACAAAAGTAGATTTCGTAAATATGACTAAACAGTTTAGTTATATAAAAGAAATCCAGTTGTCAAAAGTTGGCATCCTATTCCTTCGTGGGTCGCCTATGTTCCATGTATGCTGGAGGTTCTTACGTGCTAGCTAATTCCCTGAAAAACATAGTAAAAGTCAACAACGAGGTTGAGTGAATTCACAGGTTTTATGTTCGCTATAATAGTTGATTGTTTCAAAACGTTCACAAATAGTTATCGTCATCACGATCAAATAAAGTTTCATGGAATGTTATCCAAAGTGTACGTTTAGTGGGATGTAGCCCAAAGATGTAGTTACGTGGGATGTTACCCAAAATATAGTTTAAGATTCGTGCGAAAGCGGTATCCTATTAGTATCTGTAGGAATGTAACTATCCTAATGGTTGTTCGTAGGAATGTCAGTATCCTAATAGTTATTCGTAGGAATGTCAACATCCTAATAGTTGTTCGTAGGAATGTCAGTATCCTAATAGTTGTTCGTAGGAATGTCAGTATCCTAATAGTTGTTAACGGATCCATGTCAGTAGGATCGAGTACCCATGTCAGTAGGGTTCACCTAGTGGGGAGTGTCGGTGTCCTTTGATCCATGTCAGTAGGATCTGGTCCATGTCAGAAGGACCCATAAGTTACCCAATCAGTTCCGTAGAAGCGTTGCTGGTCGTTCTTCAGCGTTTCCAAAACAAGTTTAATACGTTTACAGTGCTTGTAGTATGAAAACGTTAATTCATAAACATCAGTTTGTGTAACAGTTTAACAGTTCAATGTACTCTAATCGCTCGAGTAAAATCAGTATACAATCATGTATTTAAAACGTTTGACTATGTTTTCCACCCCTAGTTGAAAACGATAAAACAGTTAAAATGTAGGGGCTGTGAACTCACTTGTTGAGCTAAGTAAAGTTGCGAGCGCTAGCAAAGCCTAAATCCAAGTAGGTCACTTACGTCCTAAACGTAGGAATAATCATATAAGCGGTTGGCTAACAGTCTAACCATGTTACCCGTTTATTCATGAAAGATCCTTGTTTATTTTGTAAGTTCGACACGAGACGGTGATTTTTTGTGAAACGTTTCAAGGTGTAATTTATTGTTTCATGGTGTTTCATAAGGTATGAAATTGTGTACGGGGGTCCGGGGGCAGCGCCCCTGGTAGCGGAGTCCAAGGGACAGAGCCCCTGGCTGGGGTCGAGCTGCCAGGTCAGCTCGGAAAATTTTTGTTTCTACTATGTTGTTGTAGTGAAAACGCATCCGAATTCCAAATTCGGAGTAAAATCAAGTGGTAAAATCTGGTTCTGACACTTAGTGAAAAACATGTGTTTTTAAGGTTCTGAGTTTTGCGACATAAATATTGTGTCGCTAAAAGGTTCTGCGACACAAGGGTTTGTGTCGCATTCCTGCGACATCCGCAAATAAATGCGACATAGGCATTTTTGTCGCAAATGCTGCGACATAATTAATTGTGTCGCAAGTATGCGACATAGGATAATTTATGCGACACAAGGCGTTATGTCGCATACTGCGACGTAAAAATGGTACTGTGACACAAAAGCTTGTGTCGCACTACTGTTTTCGGTCCCGTGCGACACAACGCGCTGTTTGACGAAAATCTTAATTTTTCAACCCAAAAACGTTTAGATCTTTCATATAATGACTTGTAACATTTTGTATACTATAATAACAAAGGAAAAGTGAAAGAAAAGTGATTTTTCATACCAAATCGAGTGAAATCCGAAAGTTAGGTGAGTGGATGAAGATAGTGATGAAAATGGTGTTCTTAAGCTTGGATCTTCAAGATAAAGTTGGTGATGAGTTTTGTTGTTGGTCCGAAAATACAAGGAAATGGGTGGTGATTTGATGATTTTTTTATGAGTGATTTTGAGAGAAAATAAGTTGGTGTTTGTGTGTGTTTTTGGAGAAATGAGATGAAGATGAAGAAATGAGATGGGTGGGGTGGGGTGGAGTGGTGTTGGCAGATTTTTGGGGCCAAATGTGAGGGGGTTTTGTCCCAAATTTGCGGTATTTAGCCCATGTTCGTTTACCCGATCGTCAAATGTTAAAATGTTTTTAAACGATAGGTTTTTAAATGTGTTTTCGATTATACTATTAGTCGAAATATTTTATTTAAAATAAATTAGTTGAGTTATAAAAATATAACTTTGTTTTATTTTAGTTTTACTTATATGATTCAAGCGTTTCAGTTTACGAAATAAACATTATTTGACACAAAATGCTTTGTAAATATTATCAACATAATAATTAATAAACGTTAATGTAAATTAATAATTTCATTTTACTAATAAATTTTGTTCACCAACAGTCGTATATTTTTGTCGCGTTGTTGGAATCGTTCTGTACATAATTACAACTAATTATGAATAAGTAATACTACGCGTATTATCTAGTTGGGCTTTGCTAGATTTATCTCTAAAATGTGTTGTGAATTCACTCTAAGTTAGAGAATTAGCCTAAAAATGTGTGCAATTAACGTTTATAATTTTGTTGAAATTGCGGGGTGTTACACACATGGACACCCTTGACAACCTTCTGGGTGAAACCATCGAAACTATGAAGGTTGTCCACAACCAAGTGATTGGAAACCGAAACAAAATCTCCGTCCTACAATCAAGGCTGAATCAGTGCGAGACACGTCTAAGAGAAACCGAGGACGCCTTCCGAATGGTTAGCAGACTTGCAGAATCTGTGGACCATCTCACCGCACTACTACCGCAACTCAATCTACGTCAGGATTAGCTTAGGCTAAATCTGTACTTTATCATGCTTTCGTAGTACCTATGTAATTCGACCAGATGTAACAATTCCCGACACCTTTTGTTAAAAACCTAATCCTGTAACTTTTGGGACACGTAACTCGAAATTGTCTGTAATCGTTTAACATCGTAATATCAATCGACAATTTCTCTCGACCATCTTACATTGTTAATTTTCACTTTGTGATGTTGTATATTACCGTTTTAATATATGTACATCTATCGAATTATCATTCTAGTACAACTTCTCATGTGCCTCTTGTTACTCTCTTGAAGAATCATGCCGCCAAAGAGGAAAAGTTACAGTGATGCGGAACTTGCTGCTGTCGTATATCAAGCAGTGGCCGATACTTTGGCTGCTCGGGATTCACCTCGAAACTCTTGAAGCAATGATGAAACCCCAGTCAATACCCCTTCTATCAAACCTTGCTCTTACAAGGATTTTCTTAGCTGCAAACCACTCTACTTCAAAGGCACGGAAGGTGCTATTGGTCTAATCAGGTGGATTGAACGTATGGAATCCGTCTTCAACCTCTGTAACTGTACGGAGGATAACAAAGTCAAGTTTGTTGACTACACCTTTCAGGAAGGTGCACTTATGTGGTGGAATACCCACGCAAACTCTGTGGGCATCGAGATAGCAAACCAGCTTCCTTGGGCTAAACTGAAGAAAAAGCTTAGGGAAAAATAATGTCCCGAAGAAGAACTATTCCGTCTGGAGGAAGAATTCTGGCACTTGACAGTGCAGGGAACTGACATTGCTGGATATACCACCAAATTCTAGCAATTCGCTTTGTTATGCCCGGGTTTGGTTGATCCGGAGGAGAAATGCATCAAAAGATATATCCGCGGCCTCCCTGAGAATATTCAGGGGAACGTCGCTTCATCCAAACCAACCACCGTTGAAAGTGCAATCCGGTTGGCACATGAACTCATATCCATGGTTTTCAGCCGTGAGACATCCAACACATCCTCCTCCAACAACAACAAACGCAAATCGTCTGAACACCACAACAACCAGAACAAGAAATCCAATGCCATCCAAGTTTACAACACAAATTCTGAACCCAAGCATGGATACACTGGGGACAGGCCATATTGTTCCAAGTGCAACTACCACCACGACAGTTCATGCAGTACTCTCTGCAACAACTGCAGGAGGTACGGGCACTTGACCAAAGATTGCCGAGCCCCCAAATTCAACAACAACACCTCTCACAACAATGTCAGCCAACCCAAAATCTGCTTTGGGTGTGGAGAAGCGGACACTTCAGAATTGAATGTCCTAAAAACAAGAACAAGAACAATAACGCAAGGGGAAGAGCATTCGTACTCAACTCCGGGGATGCCAGTCAGGACCCGAATGTGGTCACGGGTATGTTCCTTCTCAACAATTTATCTGCTTCTATTCTGTTTGATACTGGTGCCGATAGAAGCTTTATTTCTGATGAGTTTTGCCCCTACCTTATATCGCACCTATTGCTCTAGATGTTAAGTACACCGTAGAACTTGAAAATGGTAAACTCATAGAAACCGATAGTGTGATACCTAATTGCACTTTTAAACCTACCCAACGAGACCTTTTCAATCGACCTTATGCCTATTGAAATTGGAAGTTTCGACGTCATCATTGGTATGGACTGGTTGTCCAAGCATCGAGTCAAAATCATTTGTTACGATAAGATCGTTCGTATTCCCCTCGTCGTCGGTAAAACCTTGGTCATACAGGGGGAGACCGGTGGGACGAGACTCAACGTCATATCCTATTTGAAAACCCGGAAATTTCTGAGAAAGGGTTATCCAACAATCCTCGCGCATATCATGGAGAAAAAGTCAGAGGAGAAGCGACTTGAGGATGTGCACATCGTTCGAGACTTTCCAGAAGTCTTTCCCAAGGAACTACCTGGTCTACCACCACCAAGACAGGTTGAGTTCTCAATCGACCTCGTGCCAGGTGCCGCACCTGTGGCCCGAGCACCATACCGCTTAGCCCCATCCGAACTTCAGGAGTTGTCCAATCAATTACAGGAACTCCTGGAAAGAGGATTCATTAGACCGAGTTCTTCACCTTGGGGAGCTCCGGTCCTATTTGTCAAAAAGAAAGACGGTTCTTTCCGAATGTGTATCGACTACCAAGAGTTGAACAAGCTAACTGTCAAGAACCGGTATCCACTCCCTCGTATTGATGACCTGTTTAACCAACTACAAGGGTCGAGTTTTTATTCAAAGATCGATCTACGGTCAGGTTACCACCAACTACGTGTTCGCGACTCCGATATTCCAAAAACTACTTTCAGAACTCGGTATGGGCATTACGAATTTCAAGTGATGCCATTCGGTCTAACCAACGCAGTAGCCGTATTCATGGATCTTATGAATCGGGTTTGCAAGCCATATCTCGACAAGTTTTTTATTGTCTTCATTGACGACATTCTCATATACTCGCGAAACGAACAAGAACACGCGCAACATCTCAAAACCATCCTAGAGCTACTTAGACATGAAGAGTTGTATGCTAAATTTTCTAAGTGTGAGTTCTGGATAAAAACCGTTCAATTCCTTGGACATGTCATCGATAGTCAAAGAATCCATGTCGATCCATCAAAAATTGAGGCTATCAAAGACTGGCAATCGCCAACCACTCCGACCGAGGTACGCCAATTCTTGGGATTGGCGGGGTATTATCGTCGGTTCATCGAAAATTTCTCGAAAATAGCTCAACCACTCACAACACTGACTCAGAAAGACAAAAAGTTCAGCTGGACTGATAAACAAGAGTCAGCATTCCAACTCCTGAAACAGAAGCTATGCAGTGCTCCTATTCTATCATTACCCGAAGGCACCGATGACTTCGTGGTATACTGCGATGCTTCTCGTTAAGGTCTCGGTTGCGTACTAATGCAACGAGACGAAGTCATTGCTTACGCTTCGCGACAGCTCAAAATTCATGAAAAGAACTACACCACCCACGATCTCGAGCTAGGAGCTGTCATCTTTGCACTCAAAATCTGGAGACATAACCTCTATGGCACTAAGTGCACAATCTTTACCGACCACAAAAGTCTCCAACACATATTCGATCAGAAGGATCTCAATATGAGGCAACGTCGATGGGTCGAGTTGCTTACTGACTATGATTGCGAGATCAAATACCATCCGGATAAGGCAAATGTTGTTGCCGATGCCCTCAGTCGAAAAGAACGAATGAAACCACTTCGAGTCCGAGCCCTCAGTATGACCATTCACAATGATCTAAACATTCAGATCCTCACTGCTCAACTCGAAGCCCTCAAACCCGATAACCTCAAAAACGAAGCCTTGCCAGGTATGGAAAAACAATTCGAAATCAAACCTAACGGGATTAGGTATTTCTCAAACCGAATCTGGTTGTCTAGTTTTAGGAACCTGCGAGACTTGGTGATGGACGAAGCTCACAAGTCAAAGTATTCTATTCATCCGGGATCTGATAAAATGTATCACGACATCAAGGAATTTTATTGGTGGCCGAATATGAAAGCTGAAATCGCTACATACGTCAGCAAGTGCCTTATTTGCTCAAAACTCAAAGCCGAGTATCAAAAACCTTCTGGTTTACTCCAACAAGCCAGCATTCCTGAATGGAAATGGGAACAAATTGCCATGGATTTCATAACCAAATGATATTGCGTAAAAAGTCATGTTTTTACTAACGGTATCTCTCTCATTCTAGAACGATTCTTGGCATTTTAAATCAAAACCAATACAAATCAATGATATTATGCCAAGATGGTCAAAACAAGGTTGCACGATAAAAATCAAGCAAAACGGATGAAAAACGAAGATTCCACACACGTTTGAAGATTTAAGGCATCAAAACGACATTTCAAGACAAAAGTGCCCATCATCAACATCCATCTCACCCAAGATGTTATTTTTCAAATTACGAATCCAACAGAAGAAGAATCAACAAAAACGGATAAAGAATGAAGGTTCTACGCCCGCCAGAAGATCCAAATGATTCGTACGCAATATCTGGAGATAGCAGACATATTTTTGGGATATCTTTACATCAAAGTCTTCATTTTTGAATTATGAATCCAACGCAAAAAGAATCAATGCAAACGGGCGCATAACGAAGAAGATACGTATGAATTAAGCAACGCAACGAAAGACGATGGACCGGGGCGGGTGGCAGCCAGCCGCCACCGGCCAACAGCCAGCCGCCGCCGGCCAGCAACCAGGCGGCGCCGGCCTCCACCCTCCGTCTCTTTTGCGCTTTTTCGTCCTTGCTTGTACCCGGTGTAGCACCTTTCGCTACTTTTCCGTACCTGGTGCACCACCTTTCGCTACTTTTTCGTACTCGGTGCACCACCTTTCGCTACTTTTTCTAATGTGAGTCTAGGGATGCTAATGTGAGCCATATTTTCCCTATAAATACAGCCCATAGGCCTCCATTTGAAGATGTCCAATATGCATTAGGCATAATTCTCTCTTTACTTTCTCATTCTATTTTCATACTTCAAAATTAGTGTTAGGCTAGTTAAGAAGCTTGTTTAAAGTAGAACGAAAGCTAGGGAATATTTTGTAATCTTTGGTGTACGCTTGGAGTTACGCGTATTAATTCAGGTCTATTCCTTCTCGCATTATAATCAGGGTTCTTTCTATCCTATTCTATCTTAATTAAATATGTATGCTTTAATTATGCTAGAATTAGTTTGTGCCATGATTAGCGAGTAGATTACAATTGTATTTGTTGTGATGTAGTTAGTATATATAATTGTGGGATGACTTTAAATATGTCGTGAAATAATATGACAGCACCTATTTGACTGTTTACTCGGTATAGTGCTGAAAATGCTTTTAGACAAAGTACATACGTATGGAAGCCGGTATCGACCGAAGGTAGTTGTATTATGGAACGACATTACAAAACGGAAACTTTACGAACGGACTTACCCTATGATTTTAAACCTAAAACTTATATTCACCTTTCGATTAACAAATGTGATTGTAACCCTGTAAAGAGGAGTCGCGAACCTTGATACTTGGTCAATAGTTATCTGTGTAAAAACTATCTTCTTAACTGTAACGTCATGCAAGCATCATAAAATGCAATGTAATTACGTGGACTTGTCATGAGTATTGTACACTTTCGATCACAATGTACTTATCATGTAAACATGGCGAAACAATTAAATTCACAATGGAAACATTGGTAAACGATTAAATACACTGTGAATCACCATAGCATTTTCCGACATGGTCTGGGTTTAACTTTATGCAAAAAGCCGTCAGCATTTTAATTAGATTAGTTAATTTAGATAAGATTAGAGTAGGTAGGCTACAGGCTAAATAACCATTTACGAAAACCTAGGGATTTGTTAATTGTAATGAGAAAGGCAAGTTTGGAATCTAAGTTGATTGATATCCTTTCCTTAAAATATGAAGCCAAAAGTAAGATACGCAAAAACCTTTAACGTTTTCCCCAGTTTATCATCCTTAAGTTTCATCAATAGGAATAGGTTAATAAGTCCGAACATAAATTCTAAGTTAATTGTTTAATGGATTTGAAATATTTATGGTATTAAGAACGGTCAGATTTGTAATGACCAACTACTCTATTCCTTCGCCCACGAGCGAATACGTTCAATAATACGGGTCACTGACTCCCTTACAGGAGAGTGTGGAGAGTTGAGCATCGTCTGTCTGATCAGAATCATGACACCTTAGTTCCTCGTGACATATTAGTTGATAACCGACTAATAGGGAACTTATAGGTTATACCATTGGGTATTGAATCCACTAAACATTTCCAATTTAGATAATCGTTTTCCAATAAGAGTCATCGACCCACATTATTAGCTAACGAACTCACAACAAATATTACTTTTATTATCTGATTTATTATTACACTTTTATTCTCTTTATTTAGTTTACTTAGTTAACTGAACCAAAACCCCCAACGCACTCTTTTAAAACCTTTACTAGAAAAGAAAGATTGATTGGATCACCTCCGTTTCAATTTAGTTTCTCCGTAAGAATGACTCTAGGTCATACTTACCATCTACTAGCCCTTTGGTTCAGTATTAATAAGTCATACTTAGACCCCAGCAAATATAAATTTAAAATAAACCGATCGCGATCCGAGCGCCGTCTTCATACGACGCTTCGGGGCGCATCACCAAACTACCCAAGTCAACGAGCGGTTGCGATACCATTTGGGTGATCGTCGATCGTCTCACGAAATCTGCTCATTTCCTGGCAATCTAGGAAACCGAAAAAATAGAACGCCTCACACGAATCTATATCAAAGAGGTTGTTTCTCGACACGGTGTTCCAATCTCGATTATCTCCGATAGGGATAGTCGTTTCACATCTCACTTTTGGCAATCACTTCAAAAATCATTGGGTACCCATCTTGATATGAGTACCGCATACCACCCTCAAACCGACGGCCAAAGTGAACGAACAATTCAAACACTGGAAGACATGCTACGAGCTTGCGTAGTTGACTTCGGTGTAAACTGGGAAAACTATCTAGCGTTGTGCGAGTTTTCATACAACAACAATTATCACACCAGCATTAAGGCTGCACCTTTCGAGGTACTCTACGGTCGTAAGTACCGCTCACCGATTTGTTGGACCGAAGTGGGAGACAGTCAACTTACTGGTCCTGAGATCATTTACGAAACTACTGAAAAGATCTTTGTTGGTGCATTTTGTGTGTCAGTCAGTTGGTCAAATATTTGTAATTGTCAAAGTCAATTAGTCTGCGTATGTATAGTGTTTAGTGTGTATATGCGAGTTTGTAAACGAATAGTGAAATAGAATATATACACAAAATAAGTGTTTATGCGACACTTAGCTAGTGTCGCATATAGCGACACTTGGCTAGTGTCGTTATAGGGTTGGACAGCCTATAAATAGGCATGTAGGGTTTCACTTGTAAAGTGATCAAACCCTAGAAAGTGAGAGAGGTGCGGCTAGAGAGAGAGAGAAAGTGTGTGTAAACATTTATACTTCAATTGTTAATATACAGAAAACGTTATACAAATTGTGTGTTTGTTTATTCGTTCAATAATCACTAACCAAACGGATTCCGCACGTTTGGTTGATTAAACGATCCATTAGATCAGAGATACGGGAACCTTCAATTGGTATCACAGCCGTGAATCAAGGATTCGACGGTTTCGGATCGTGTTTAGAACGTTTTCGGTTGATTCGCAAAGGTATTAATCGATTATAATCAGTTTCTAGGTTATTTGTTTTGATTATATTGAGTTTTGGGCTGTTTTTTGGTGCAAGTTCATATGCCGTTCGTCAATTTTCGTTAGGGTTTCGAAAATTTCGATTTTTAGGGTTTTTGGAGCTGACAGTCGCGTTTTTGCATCACTCGCTGCGTCACTTAATAGCGTCACTTGATAGCGTCACTTGATAGCGACACTTAGAGTGTCACTTCCGTGAGTCACTTCTTAGCGTCACTTACCCCCTAACGTCACTTCAGTACGTCACTTACCTGCGTCACTTACCCTCTAGCGTCACTTCATAGCGTCACTTTAGTGCGTCACTTCATAGCGTCACTTTTTGATTTTTAGCGATACTTACCTAGTGTCACTTTAAAAAAAAAAGTGTTCAATTTTGCGTTTTCAAAATTTTTCCATAGGCTTAAAAGTGTTCAATTTTAGCTTGGAAAAAGTTTCATTTTACCCGGTCATTTTTGACGTTTTCGGACGAAATTTTGGCGGGAAAAACGTGAAAAATTTGATAATTTTAAATTTTGTTTTTAAGCTTTAAAGAGCTTAATTTTAGTGTCGGAAAAGTTTCGCATACTCGGAAAGTTTACGAAATTTTCAAATTTAATTTTGAAGGGAAAATTCGGTGATGGCTTTCGGTACGAAAATGTCTCCTTCTACATCTTTGTTCTATAGTGATTTTGCTAATTGGAAGATTAAGCTATGCAATTTCATTGAACACAAAGATCCAAAGTTGTGGAACTGGTTTAATACTATTGATCGATATGAGCAACCAAAACTCAATGGGGTGCTTAAGTCAAGAGCACAAATGTCAGTCAAGGAACGGGAAGAGTTTGACAATAACAATAGAGCATATGAGATGATTACCATATGTTTGCCAGAAGTTGTGATAAGTAAATTTGAAAATCAAGCAACTTCTACAGAGTTATGGGACGCTCTTATAGAGGCTTATGGTCAAAAGAAAATAGTGGTAAATAAAGAAGAGGATCAACATACTTCAATGATGGCTCACATCACACCCGAGGTACAAAATGAACCTATTGAGCCTTTTCATTGTGTTATTTGTTTTAAATTGACTGAATCTCTTGAGCTTTATCAAAAGGACAATTTAGAGTTGCGGGAAAAGGTTGTAAAACTTACAGAATCTAACAAGTTTTTGAAAGAAAATGAAAAACTTTATGATAAGAAAATTGAGGCATATAAGTTAGACACACAGACTTACAAATCAAAATTTTTAGTCAACAAGATGCTATCAACAGTTATATTACTGAAATAGAACTGTTAAGAAAGGAGCTCTCTGATTTAAAAAGTGAGTACGATAACCATAAAAGCAAAATTTTAGGTTCTTCATCCGCAACTTTTGTCTTTAATGAAATCGGTAACAAGCAAGGGACAGGCGGTAAAAAGAAGGCAGGACTTGGTTATAACCAAGTACCACCACCTTCCCATGGCGAATATTGTCCTGTGCCTATTAAGGAAGGGCTTGAAGAGATTCCAGTTGATTATTCGAAGCTTTATAGTATTAAAGCTAAAGAAGCTAAGCAAAACAAACAGGCAAAGGAGAAAACCAAAAGGCCAGAGTATCCCTTGCCTAAGTTTGTTAAACCTGAAAGTCAATCTCAAGTTAGTGTTAAGGAGATTGTTGAGGTAGAAGATATACAAGAAGAGTCTACCATTAAGGTTGAGAAAATAACTGTCAAACCTGACTGCTTTAAATGCATAGGCAAAGCTAAAGTTGATAATGAATCTTTCAAAGTTAAAAATGTTAAAAGGGATTCTAAATCTACTAACTCAACCTCGGGAACATCTACTTCAACATGTACACCTAAGACTGCATGTTCAACAAATATTCCTGCTAATAGACCTTCTGTGTACTGTCCTCCACCGAAACGATTTGAGGGAACCCATTGGAATCGATCTTATGTTGAGAGACGTTCTTGTTATCGTTGTGGTCAACAGGGCCATATTATTAGGGATTGTAAGTTATTATCCCTAGATAGGTTTGGTAGAGGGATGCCAAGAACTTCCTCTTTCAGGAATTCTTTTTCAAAAACTTTTTCAAGGCGTTGTTCGTATACGCCTGTATCT
Organism: Pseudognaphalium luteoalbum; assembly: GCA_963422505.1. Taxonomy (NCBI): domain Eukaryota; kingdom Viridiplantae; phylum Streptophyta; class Magnoliopsida; order Asterales; family Asteraceae; genus Pseudognaphalium; species Pseudognaphalium luteoalbum. The sequence goes on from OY730193.1 coordinate 122,013,712, forward strand.
AGTTGTGCATCAAACTCTCCAAAACCTATGGCTAGAGTAAACAAAGTTGTGCCTAGTAGACCTCAAGTTCAAAAGCATAACATTGTTGAAAACAAATAATCTGAACCTAAACAGGTTTGGAAACCCAAATCCACAAACAACGCATCAATGAAATCTTCTGAGTTTTTAAAATATCATAAACTCATTGATGTGATGATTATGGATGATCATGGACAACCCAAGTCTATCAAGGCTTGGGTGTCCCATAAGTACTAACGTTTGATTGTTTGTGGTGATGCAGTCAGTTTCTTGTAAAGTAATATTTTTAGTGACTGCATGGATGTGGATATTGTTTGAAAAATGTTATGATGATTTCTGAAGTTTCTGAAGTTTCATGGTGGTAAAAGTGCTAAAAGGCATTTGATTTAACTTGATATGTGATTTTGATATTTTTCTTTTAAATTTTATTATTTTTGCAACAATCATTCTTTGTACTTTTTAGTATCAAAGAAATGCAATGTTGCGAAATATATTAAATCAAAAATTACAAAAATATGTTTAATGTTTAAGGGGAGTACCTTTGAATTGGATTTTTGAAAAGAATTTGCTGTTCAGGGGAAGTAATTAAAATTCTGATTATTTGGATCAGAAATGTGAACAACAAGATTCTTATTCCTCAAAAAGATATTGGATTGTGTCTGTAAATAACATGAGAAATGATTGTACATCAGATGACGTGCACAAAATGGAAATTTTAAGGTTTATGTTTGATGTGTCAGTAGGTTTATCTGGTATGTTTAAAATAGCTTTTATAAATATTAGCTTCATCATATGATGTACTGGTAGGCATGATACACACCGGTTTCTGGGTTATTAAGAAGTAATTCTAATACGTGTCTATGATCTTGTGGTAAACACCATATGATGTATGACTAAATGTCTTAATTCCTTAACGTAGCATGACATATTTCTATATCTGAGGTTTATCGGAAATCATTTGGGGGTCTATACTGATTGTTTCCTCTGTTGTACGTAAGTACAGACCTGGTCTCAATTAGTATATGCTTAAAAGTTAAGCAAACGCAAGTCAATGAACTTGAAAAAGTCTTAAATCATAAGATACCTAACAAGGTTACCAAAATGGTTTGACCAAGTCTGGTTTTGCTTAAACCTGAATCAAGTTATGTCGCTTTGTTGTATGTTTGTACAGACCTGTCACCGCTGACTTGATTCTTAAAAATGATATTCTTATATTCTATCTGGATTTGGAAGTTATGCTCATGTCTGGGTTACAGGGGTATGTCATAGGTGGGGACCATGGAGAAATATTCATACTAACAATAAAAGGTTAACTCACAGACTCGGATGTAACATGTTAAATTGGGCAAATAATACCAGTAATCGTCTTGAAATAATTTTTATAAAAGGTGCTTTAAGTATGCTAAGTAAATTTAAAGTGGACAAATATACTGATAATCGAGATAACACTTACTATTTCCTAATAATTGCATGTTGGCCTGATATGATCTCTAAGCAGACGTAAAACAATCATATCCCCAAATTTATTTTAATCTTTGTTCTTTACTTTTCCTTTATAAAGAAAATACAAAAAGATTTTATTTCTATATTATTTTCTTCAAACATCACATATCTTGTTAAAGTCAAATATTGAAGATGTAAAGGATGTCGGTTATTCTCCAAAGACTGTGAAGATAAATTCTATTGGAGAAGCTGCTGATGATTGAGAGATGGTCACCTAGTTTGAAGATCTTATTGTATGATGAATTTGTGTCAGTCACATGAATTTGGACATTAAGATTTCTTTGAAGACCATGCTATCTCAATGGGGGAGATTCTTATTGTTAAAGACATGAAAGAGTTTCTGATTGTTGAAGATATGAAAGAGTTTGTTGATGAAGACTAATTGAAGACTTATTTGACCAAGCTGCTGACATGGGGGAGTTTGTTGGTGCATTTTGTGTGTCAGTCAGTTGGTCAAATGTTTGTAATTGTCAAAGTCAATTAGTCTGCGTATGTATAGTGTTTAGTGTGTATATGCGAGTTTGTAAACGAATAGTGAAATAGAATATATACACAAAATAGGTGTTTATGCGACACTTAGCTAGTGTCGCATATAGCAACACTTGGCTAGTGTCGCTATAGGGTTGGACAGCCTATAAATAGGCATGTAGAGTTTCATTTGTAAAGTGATCAAACCCTAGAGAGTGAGAGAGGCGCGGCTAGAGAGAGAGAAAGTGTGTGTAAACGTTTATACTTTAATTGTTAATATACAGAAAACGTTATACAAATCGTGTGTTTGTTTATTCGTTCAATAATCGCTAACCAAACGGATTCCGCACGTTTGGTTGATTAAACGATCCGTTAGATCAGAGATACGGGAACCTTCAATCTTCGAGATCCAAAACAAACTCAAAGCCGCACGTGATCGTTAGAAAAGTTATGCTGACGTGAGACGCAAACCACTCAAGTGCCAGGTTGGGGATCTAGCGCTACTCAAAGTTTCACCTTGGAAAGGTGTTATCCGATTCGGTAAATGCGGGAAATTGAATCCCAGATACATTGGACCGTTCGAGATCCTCGAGAGGATAGGTCCAGTGGCATATCGATTGTAGCTGCCATCCGAGCTCAACAGCGTGCATCCCACTTTTCACATTTCAAATTTGAAAAAGTGTCTGTCCAATGAGACACTTATCATTCCACTAGATGAAATCCGAGTGGACGACAAGCTTCATTTTGTTGAAGAACCCGCCGAAATCATGGACCGTGAGGTCAAACAACTCAAACAAAGTCGTATTCCCATTGTCAAAGTCAGGTGGAATTCGCGGCGTGGGCCGGAATTCACCTGGGAACGGGAGGACCAAATGCGGCTCAAGTATCCTCGGTTATTTGTTGACGCAACTTCAAACACGACTTCAAGTTAAATTTCGGGACGAAATTCTCCTAACAGGGGGAGAATGTGACACCCGTCAAATTAGGACTAGTAATTAGTGACTAATCAAGTGTAATACATATAATTAGTTATGTGTCAGGCTAATTAATGTATCAATATATATATTGTTGGATATATACAAGTATGCGATTTGATTAAATCGTACAAGTTTCAAATCGAATACAATTCGATTCAATTAATACGGACATTGGTGAACAATTTTATTAAATAATATGACATCATTTAATAACTCTATTTTATTCAAAATCTTATTTAGATAATATTTCAACTCAAATTTGTATCGTACAAACAACATTTATGCGATTAAAATAATAAATGCGCGAACAATCAAAACAAGCTATATTTTATAACTCAAGTAAAAGTATTTGATCAAATACTTCAACAAAAATATTAATAAATATTCTTATTTTAGAATAATTATTTATACGATTAAACGATCGGGGAAACGAACACCGCACGGAGCGCAAACGCGGGGGTTAAAAATTGGGAGATTCTCTCCCCTAATCCCCCCAAAAATCTGCCATATACCCCCCTCCCCTTTCCCTCCTTTCTCATTTCCACCCACACACTCTCTCTCTTCCACCTTCTTTCTTTCTTTTTCTCTCAAACACCCACCACACCACCACCATAAACAACCACCGATTACTACCACCAAACGGCCTTGGATCTTCACACTCATTTAGAAGAAAACGTTCCCCTCGTTGAGATCTACATTTCCCTCTTTTCGGATTTCTCCGGCGTTAAGTTTGTAAGTTTCTGACAAATCCCGTAACTCTCCGATTTTACTTATTTTTACTTGTTTGTGGGTTATTTAATCTTAAAATGTCCAAATATGGGTTGGGTAAAAGTTTCAAGTCAAACGGAAACCGAAAAACACGTTTTCGGCCCAAATTCCGGGCAACAACCCATTATGTCGCAGATGCTCCAGGCCACCTGCGACACAAGGCCTTATGTCGTCAAATCCTGTTTTATGTCGCATATAGCGATACAAGCTCTTATGTCGCCAAATCCTGCCCTATGTCGCATATAGCGACACAAGCCCCTTTGTCGCACCACATCACGGATGTCGCATATAGCGACACAAATGACTATGTCGCAATACTTTCGGACGTCGCATATAGCGACACAAAATACTATGTCGCAGAACTCATTCATGTCGCACATAGCGACACAATACCATATGTCGTATTAAATTGCGGATGTCGCACATAGCGACACAAAGACCTATGTCGCAGTTATTACCTGCGACACAACAGCTTATGTCGCACCTAGTGTCGCATAAGACAGAACCTTGAAAACATGGATTTTTACTAAATGTCAAACTTATGTAACTCCAAACACTTATACGATACAACTTTTCAAACACATCGGGATACGTTTTTGAACATGAACACTTCGAAATCATAATAATAATAATGAGATTATTATTACAATCAATCACCAACGCGCCGTACACGTTTTCAAAACACGAACCAATCAACCAAGTCGTAGTAACTTGGACAAGTTAAACAACCAAATCGTAGTAATTTGGACATTCTAGTTGGACGAACAACTACAAAGGTAGTCCTTCGAGATACCTACTCATGTTTATAACCATCGCATGTCTTGGACACCCTCAGGTTACAAGTCTTCGGACATCAATTCACAGCTAATCAATTCAAGTTTATTTCGATAAACACTCAAGGCTCAGGTGAGTCTCATAGCCCCTATTTTACGGTTTTCATCAGGGGTGTGATTACATTGCTCGTTTTATTTTACAATCTGAACGCAAGTACAATACAAATCAAATACTACATGAGTTGTTTTCACTAATCATTTCAAAGCCCTCCACAACATATTTTGGTAATACATCTGTAGCGTGAATGTTAGTATATGATATCATATAGGATTGACAATCCTCGTCAGGGTTAGCACGCACTAACTGGTCAAACGGACGTATTAGTATTTGGGAAGACGAGTGTAGATTAGGCACTCGTAGGAGGCACCTTAGTTGGGTTTCCTTAATTGGACCTGACACACAAGTTAAGCTCAAACTATGTGCTCATGGTTGTATAACTTTTATTTTGCTTAATTGCATTTTAAATTCAATTAAATCTTGCGGTTCATACAAATATGTGACACCCGACGATTTAGGGTTACTGATTAACCCTCTAGAAATCCTAATTACGTGTGTTTAGTTTAGTTTTAGGCTGAATACTTGTAATTACTTGTAACTATTTGTATATTTTATGTGAATATACACCTCCGTAATTGATTTATATTACGCTACGTAATTAGTTGTAATTACGCTTACGCAATTTGGTGAAATTGTGCAAAAAAACCGGACGGAGTCCGACACAATATAAATACGACGTTGGTGAAAACATCCTTATAAATAACTTGAACCTATTTTTAGAAGTTATTTATCATATATTATTATTTTAATATAATAATACCCGAAAAACCTAGACGTTTCGATTAAACCGTCTCAAACGCAAGGAAAACGCGCAGAACGCGCCCGACAATGCGCAAATCGAAATATATTATTTAGTGTAAAACTATTAATTAATATATCGTGTCTTTAAACGATAACGAAAAACGTCCAAATAAAATGTCACGCGATTTAGAATCCGTACGACGAATGCGCAAATCGATCACTAAATTAACGAATCATTTTTGTAAATGTTTTTCAAGTATTTAGAATGAATACTTCAAGTGAAAGTCTTGAAACTTAAATCGATACTTAAAAACGCGTATTAAACATTTAACATCAAACCGAACGAGAAAACGAACACCACACGAAGCACAAATCGGATAAAACAAGAAATGACCAAAATACCCTAGAGAGCCCCCCCCCCCCTTTGCCGGCCCTCTCCCCCCTTTTTGCTGCCCATTCCACTCCCCTTTGTTGCTTTTGAATTACACCACCTCCAAACCATTCCACTCCCCACACTCCTTCCATTTCACTCTACACACAATCTCTCCTCCTTCTCTCTAAAATCTGCCCCTCTCTCTCTCTAAAACCCCTCATAAACTCAGTTTCTTTTTCATCATACATCATCAAATCATCATTATCTCACTCAAGAAATCAAGAACAAGAAGAAGGAAGGAACAAAAATCAAGCTTCTCTTCACCATCTTCATCCTTTCTCACCATTTTTCTCTGTAAGAAATCACATAAACTCTTCATAAATATACTTGCATGCTACTGATTTCAATGTCTAGTTGCTCATCTAACATGCTTATGTCCAAATATAAGATCAAAAATCATTTTTACATAACATATGTTAACATGCACAAATCTGCCCAGAAAAGTCAGACTCAAAGAAAAATTCGTATAAAATCGTATACTAAAAGTTAGATGATGCATTTTTTTTTTAAATTTGCGTATTGAAAAGATCTACAACTTTCGTGTTTTACACTTTTTCCATATCTGTACGTAATTTTGTGTATAAGCCGATCTTTGAGCCTGGTCTGAGATTTGTCGAAAACCGAGTTCGGTTCTTACACAGAATTTTCTACCTATCTTGATGGACTCTATAATTATCGGAAAAATCAGGTTAACAACTAGACACATAGGAGAACAACTGGTAAAAATTGTGGACTCTAATTCGAAACATAACTAGTTAAGAAAAATTGGCGAAATGAACCGACAAAAACCGCAATCATGAAACCTTGAAGTTTGACATGGGTTTTAAAACCGACACCTCAGAATGACTCCGACATGAATCAAAAATTTCTGGAGACTCTATGTACTAATCTAAGGCTTCCTTAAAAATTTCAGGTCAAACCGAGCCCGTTTGACCATGTTACCAAGACAAAAACACAACTGTTGACTTCGCGAGTTGACTTTGTCTTGCGAACTGAAAGTCTTGCGAGTTGAGTTTGACTTGCGAACTGAAAGTCTTGCGAGTTGAGTTAACTTGCGAACTGAAAGTCTTACGAGTTGAGTTGACTTGCGAACTGAAAGTCTTGCGAGTTGAGTTGACTTGCGAACTGAAAGACTTGCGAGTTGAGTTTGACTTGCGAACTGAAAGTCTTGCGAGTTGAGTTTGATTTGCGAACTGAAAGACTTGCGAGTTGAGTTTGACTTGCGAACTGAAAGTCTTGCGAGTTGAGTTTGACTTGCGAACTGAAAGTCTTGCGAGTTGAGTTTGACTTGTGAAATGAAAGTCTTGCGAGTTGAGTTTGACTTGCGAACTGAAAGTCTTGCGAGTTGAGTTTGACTTGCGAACTGAAAGACTTTTTGACTTGCGAACTGGAGACTTGCGAGTTGAGTTTGACTTGCGAACTGAAGACTTGCGAGTTGACTTCACGAGTTGACTTTTTGACTTTGCGAGTTGACTTTTCAAGTTGAATTTTTGACCTTGAGAGTTGACTTTTTGACCATTAATTAATTTTTAGAAAATCACATTTTAGACTCTAAATTCCGAGCCTTAACACGTCGGACATATATATAACCATATATATAAAAGCAATAAACACCTATAAAGATCAAACCTTTATGATGTAAAATCATATATGAAACTCATATGCTTCGAGAAGTATACAACACGATGAACATAATAATAATACTTTGAATTATTATTGCATAACCACACCAACGGGCCATACCTGTTTTCCAAAACTCAAACAAAATAATCAACTTATTTGGACATACTAGTTGATGAACTAGCTTTAGATGGACATAAAACCCCCACCTACCCGATTGGCTTAAGTGGACATTAACCCCCACTTATACAATCGCTATAGATGGTCTTTTGAGACATCTACTTATACAACCTCATACGTTTAGGGAGTTAGGAGGTTTCACACGGGAACGAGAACACCCACTACTTGCTATATTTGATATTGCTTGCTACCTGCTCAACTCTGGTGAGTTTCATAGCCCCTTTTTACTGTTTTTCACTGGGGTGAGAATACATACAACTATTTTATAAACTGCTTTATGATCACAAGTACTGGAAACAACTTTTTTTTAACAGATTGCATGAGACCTGAATAATCCACTAAAGTCCTCTACTTATCATAGTCATTAAAATTTATGCGTGAGTATTATTGGATAGATCTATCAGGGTTTGACAAACCTCGTCCGGGCTAGTCGCGCTAGCCAACCCACGGACGCAGTATTACTTGTGATTTAGAAGTGTATCGGATTAGTACACTTACCGGAGGCAAACAACGTTAAGCTTGACTATGAGACTCATGCAAATGGTATACTTATATTGTTGTGTGCAATATTTTTACTTGTCGTTGGCTAACGATACTTTTACTTATCATTGACGAATGATGCAAAACTTGTGAAATCTTGTGAATCATTTTAGCAACTGATTACTTAACAACCCTATGAACTCACCAATTTTATGTTGACATTTTAGTATGTATTTCTCAGGTAACCCGCCGCAATAGGAAGCTTATGGATAGCGTAGCTCGAGTCACATTGTTTTCAAACATCAAGGAACTAGATTGCATTTACTATATTTTAGAATCATAGTTATGTAATTCTACTTTTGTCATGCGATCTCCTATAACTTTTGTAAACATTTGAATTATTGTAATGTAACTATTTTCAAACGTCTCATATAGAGGTCTTTTGCTTTAATTTTTGTGTTGTGATATTTGATTTGGTCGGCGCCCCCATGACACCTCCTACTTCCGCTGTCACGTATTTTGGGGGTGCGATAAAATATGTGTTGACATACAAACGTATGAGCTCAGCAGCGTTTCACTGACCCATTTTAGCATGTATCACAGGTACTCAGCAGTAGGTTGGCTGCCCAATCAGGATGTCATTAGCTCAAGTCTTCATTCAATCAATCAGAGATTTAGTTGCATTATTATATTTTGTATAAAGTAATTATGTAATGTAAATCTCTCAATTTCAAGGAACTGCGCTAATGTAAACAATATTTTTGATGTAAACTTTGGTTTTATCAATACAATGTAAAACGACGCATTTAGTGGTCGTTCATTATATCTTATGCGCTGTGTATATTGATTAGTCACGCCCCGACCCGATTCGCTTCCGCAACCTGAATTTGGGGGGTGCGACAGTTATTATGCTTTACTATATGTGTTTTCTTTATTTTTGATGGTAAAGGTGTCTTAATGTAGGGTATGTGTATCTCCTGCTGATGTCAACTTAAGGCCATTTAGCTAAAGCTTTTTTAATGATTTTAGCTTTAAACATTTTGATTATATATGTAATTGATGGTTATAATTCATTGCTTCTGCTTTTGATGAGAAGAGAGATAAGTACTTCAGTTAGATTGGTGGGTTCGGGTCAATGGGTTTTAATTAGTCATGAAGTGAAGGGGTTGTTTTCTAATCTACGAAAAGTGTGCGGATATGTACTGTTCGGTCAGCTCTTTTTACAATTGTGTATACTTGATTCTGATATATATGGTGAAGTTAAGGGGTTGACTTCTCTTTACAATTGTTCGGTCAGCTCATTTTGATTAAATGTCCAGATGAACACTAAGCAACAGACTATCAACGATTGCAAAATCCAGAAATACTTCGTCAGTTACCCTATCCTCAAATGATGTAGGTATACAACTTCTGGATCAATTTATATATTTTTTCACAAAGTTTGATCTTGACTTTATATTGTTGTAATATACTTTTCTACAGCAATGATGTCCCTACAGCTTCTACCTCGGGTTAACCAGCAGCTATCAACTTTGTAAGTGGAAATAAATATGAATTAGTTGATAGACTGTTGGGACATGCTTCTGTGAGTTCTTTTGAAGTTCAGACAACTAAGCTTTAAATGGAAGACCATAATTCTTTCCTTTAATTTCTTATTAAGTATCTATAAAGCGTTATAGAATTGTAGTAGTTTGGCAGATAGTGTACAGTGAAAACCTTTCTCCTAATGATTGACTGGCTGAAAAAAATCAAAGAGTAAGAGCATAATATTTGCAATGGTCTAAATGAGTCATCGATCCAAGTTTAGTGGGATATGTGGAGGATGAACAGTGCATTGGGAAGTGATTATTCGGAAATGAATATTTCTTCAGTGGCCAATAATGTGAATGTGAGCCTGCTTGAATGTTGCTACATAATTAAGCCTTTCATACATCTGAATTTAAACCATTGATGTATATGATCTTTCTTCTTCGTTTTCTTCCTGTTTTTCACTTCTTTTCTTTTTCAATCGTTTTGTGTTTCCTTAATTTTTAGCAACTTCAGTTTCTGCCATTAAATCATCTACATTTGTCAACTCTGTAATGGTGGAATCAAGTCAGAGAGAACCAAAGCCTCAATTTATTCCGGTAAAGGTTCTGCCATGACTCAGATTGGTTATTTTGGTACCGGATTCTAATCCACCGGAATCTCTTGCTTACAACTCACGCTATTCTTCCGTCGGTGGCTTCTGTTGAGGCTGCCGAGATCCGTCTTCAAAACGGTGTCGGTGTTAACCTTTTCCCGCACAGGTATACATATACATACATACATATATACGTCTATACAGTTGATGTTACAATTTGTATAATGTATATCATTATCATTACATATTCATAGTAGATCTTATAGGAATTTGAGTTAATTGACCTTTCAGTTCTGATCGAATTGGTCATTTCTGACTCAAATGTGAAGTGGGCTGCTATACATGTTGATTTACTTGCATATGTTGTAATGGTTATGGTGGTTTGGTACAATGAAGTCAAAATGCAGTCACATGTTGATTTACTTGCATCTGTTGTAAAGGTTTTGATGGTTTGGTACAATGTAGTCAAAATGCATTCTACTTGTAAATATTACTTATAAATGTTTCTGATTAATGGTTTTATCATGGCAGCGTACTTAACGATTATAAGTAAGGTTTCAAAGGAAAGCATGAGGGCTAATAATGTGTCTTACAGAAGAAGATACGGTATGCTCTTATGCCCATTAGTAAAATGTTATTGGTGGCAATATGGGTGGGTCGGATGGACTAAGTAAAATGTGTTATGTCCGGATCTGGGGGGATTCCATTCTAAATTTATTTCTGGAATGAATCAATTTGTATGGTTGAATGTAGTTGCAAGTAATCTCTATCTATCTTTGAGCTACTATTTCATTATTTCCCAAATGGACATTGTAGTTGTTGTGATTGTCGACTCAAATTGATGAATGTCTTAATATAGCGTTTGTAAATATGTTGTGTCTTTCTCTTTTCATCTATGCTAATTTTTTAACTTCTATTATGAGAAGGTGAGTTTACTTTACATGCTTATTGTGAATGATATGCAATGGGCTATGACATATTTTTGCTCACAATGATTCTGCATTTCTGCTTTGATTTAGGTCTTCAATAGTGCAAATTTGGGTCATAAAGCTATTGTAAATAGCGATTAGCATGCTGCAATTAGTCTATCATAAGCCTTTATTTCAATTGCTTTCGAGTCCTTTTATACTAATAACATTTATTTATTTAATAATTATACAAAAAAGTTTTCATCAAACCCGTGTTATCACGGGCCAATAAACTAGTATTTGTTAAATTACCAACGTAATTTGGATTTGCATTATGACGTGTCAAGCGTTGGTTCCACGCGACGCATTATTAACACGCCAAACAAACATACAACCATATTGGCACAACGTACAACACATTCTCCTTCCCACCTGAAATATTAATATTCTAGACTACCGATTAAAAATTCGCCACACGTAACAACTCCATCAGTGTTCCACTTCCAAGAATATTCTGGACACTTCATCATCATTCTCTCTCAATCAAACATCTATAAATCTCAATCATATCACCGTACGTCGTTAATTAACAGGTAGCTAGTTGTTTTCCGGAACCTATCGATCATAATTAATTTACGGAAATCATCATCAGAAGAAGAAATCAATTGCGGTATGTGTTTAGTGTTTGTGTGCGATGAAGATGAAATGATCGTCGGACAGAAACAGGCGCCGGGATCGTGTCCGTACTGCGGCGGGATGATAAAAGAGATGGATATTGAAAGTCAGTGGAGATTGTGTTTCCTCCCTCTGTATTACAAGACTAAACGCAAGTATTACTGTACTTTATGTTCTCGACGCCTTATTCTTCAGTATTAGGGTTTTAATTGATTTTGATGATCCTTTGATTTTATAATTTTTTTTTTTTTTACTTTTCTTCTCTATGTATAATTGTTTGTATGTATCTGTTTGATGATGTATAAAAGCTACAGTCGATGAGTACGTAGAGTGAATCTTAATTTGTACTGTGTATAAGATTTTGTGTGCATGTGAATTATTGCAGAGACTTAATTTTTCTTCCTTCAATTGTTATTTCTAGTACTATAATATTATTGCATGTATGACAGCCTATTTTTATTTAGAAAAAAGTTGAAGATATTGTAACCTATGTACGCTATAACTATAGATTATGGATCGAGCCGATTAAAATTCGACTAGTTTAGTTAATGGTTCGTTTATCAAAAGTGGGTTGGAGCTAGGGGATGTAGCTGGATTTTATAACCGGAGTTTTTCGCTGGAGTTAGGGCTTCTTTTCAAAAGTCGCTTCAAAATTTTCTTGTTTAAGGATTTTTGAAGGTTTTAGTATTTCAAGAAGTTCCATTTTTTTATGTTGTCAAAGAGCTTATAGAGTTATAAATGGGACTTATATGTTTGGGACAAAGATACCTACTTAATTAGAAATCAACTATCATATCTTCATGAATTAATTAATATGTTTGGAGATCTCCATAAAGATATCCATGAAACAATTAAGAAAGTAATTAATATGTATGTCGATCGCGATGAAACAAGTGGGTCCTGATAAAAATTAATACTCGTAACTCGAGTTTGGAGATCTTTAATTAATCGCTACCTCGTTGTTAAATATTTTTGATTGCAAAGGTGTCATGGTGAATTCGGGCAACTGTGTTCTATGTGGTAGAGAGTGGGAAAGTAGTGAACCATATATGTGCTTCTTAGTTGTCCTTTGGTTCGTCCCTTTTAATTTGGTTAGAATGATGTTTCACTTCTATAATATAATGTAAATGCTCTTGAGATCTTAATGCGGGTTTACATGTACTTATGTGTAAGGCTTTTTGGGAGTCTTTTATATTCTAATTTTGGTTAATATGGATTTGGTGTAACTATATGTTGGGTTATCGAGGTGAAAATGAGGTTTCACCGACTTTGAACTTATATAATTATAGGCATTTATAATTATTATAAATGAATGTAAATGTAGATGGTGGTCAAAGTTTCTTAATGTTATGTCATATGCCCCAATTAGATTTTTAACTTTTTAAGTGAATGAAAATTTGATGTTATGAGAGCGAGAGAAAATCAAGTTGAGATGAATGAGAAATCTAGTCATTCATGTTGTGCTGATTATAAACTTGATTGATGTGAGTGATTGTTGAAAGTTCAATGAAAATTGATCGGGAATTTTGCAACTAATTGTGGCAATTGTTGTTGATCCTTCATTTGCACATAACCCATGATCATGAAGTTGCGCTTGATCATCGTAAAGTCACATTTCAATTGTGATTACTCGAAATTTTCACCTTCTCATTGATGGTCTATTTAACACAAAATTCATTTGTTCTCTTATTATTATGAGGAAGACATACAAATTTGGCTAAAAAAACATGAGTTTAGCTATCCATACCATTAAAAAATACTCGTTATACCATTTATCTATTAAAACAGTAAAAAGTATAGAAAAATACAGATTGATAAGAAGCAGCGATGAGAAAAAGTACAGTAATAATAATTATGTTTAAAATGAAAAATAAATCAAAATGGTATAGTTAGTAGGACTCAAAAACATATCTATAATTACTTTTGTAAGCCATTGAGCTTTTAGAAACGTAGCTGACCACTTTCAACTGTGACATTTGTGTCAGATCAATATCACGTTAGTACTTTTCAAAAATGATACCACATTGCTAGCACTAAACATCAATTCAGTTTTTTTCGAACTCACATTTGCTAATACACCTTTATTATCTATATACATCAAACAAATAAACAAACAAAGAAACAAAATGAAGCAATGCCCGTCAACAAACTTACACCCACCAAACTCACGCCAAAGCAACGTCATGGTGCCAGTACCATCACTAAACCGATGCTAAACTAATGGTGAAAGTGACAAAGACCGAGAGGAGTCTTAGATGGATTTATTTAAACGTAGATCTAAGTATGTATAGTTCTTTTTCTTCCACTCTTGTTGTTCGTGTCATTTTCCTTTGAAAATATATGTTGAAATTGTAGCAAATATATTTTTGAAGACAAACTTTTTATAAAAAAGAAATATTTTATTTTTCTAAATAAAACGTGGTGTAAGATGCTTCCCCCTTTTTTTGTAGAACCAAAACCTGGACCTGTGGAACTCTTTTTCTCCAGAAATTAATTTAATTATTTTTACTAAAGAATTTATTATCTTCCATTAACTCATTCACCTTCACCGGAACCACCGACTATGCAAGTCTCCGGCGGAGTATTTACCGACGTCACCGCCGTATTCTATCCATCTCCGTCTCCTGACTTCAGACATCCGCATGCCTTTTCTGACTTTAAATCTCTTCCGTCTATCGGCTTCCTTAAAGTAAGTTACGCTCTTCATTTCCATTTCCTTATGTTTTGTATAAACTGTATGAATGTATTCTGCCTGTTGGATAGAGTAGTTTATAGTTTTTGGACGTTAGTGTTTATAAGCCTTAAATTAGATTAACTTAATTGAAGCCTTGGATATTATATATATGAGTTACTAACTATATAACATACATATACATATTTGTGGTCAGAATTAGGTGTTATGTTATGGAGCTTCGAATTGAAGTAAATTACTCTAATGATGCTAAAGGATTACGAAAATTGAAACCCTAAGGCACAAATAGTTGAGCATTCAATTCGATATCTATCGTACAATCACAATCTGTAATGTTTATGTAAACATTCGGTATTCTAGCATCATTGTAGGACGATATTGCGTGTTTAGTCACTATTAAGTTGATGATTTTCTAACTTTAGTGCAGACACTAATTTGTGTTAAATTAATTGTATCAAGATGGGAATTTCGTTCAACTAAGACATTGGAGTTTGTAGGATTTAGGAGCAACTGAAACTGATGATTGCAAGTATATACTGTTGCAGATTGCTTTGGTTGATTTCCGAATTAGTTTTGTTAGTATATATGGGTTTCTTATATGTAGCTAGTTAAAAAAGAATTGACGATTACTTATCTTAATTAGAATTGACGATTACTTATATAAATTTTATGGCTTCATTTACAAAGAACTGAGTGTGCTCTCTGTTGAGAAAACACTTTTAGCTCATTTACTTACAATAGACAAAATTAAGAGTCTAAAGACTGTATTTTCTTGTCTTTTATCTTTACTCCTTTTTCTCTCCGGTGCTACTTAGGTCCCTGTTTTTCTAATTTGAATCTGGTTATAATCTTCTTTACTTTTTAGCTGTGAGGAGACCAGGGTTGTAATTGACACTGTATAATGCCTGTACCTATACTTTAGTTAATTCCGAAGCAAGGCTATACACATTAAAGTTCACATATACTTGAATTGATTCTTTCCCGTTTTGTGAATGTGGTTAATGTTAGCAAGTGGTTGTCCAATCTGCAGATAATGGCTCACTCGTTTGGTGAATATCTGATGTTATATTAATGTGGTTAACGCCTTATAGTGAAAAACCTACTTTTTATTCTTTTTGGCTACTTAATTGTCTTCATGATGGTTATCATCATAGGGCTCTCCATTCTCCATGACTAGATCTGGAGTCGAAGCATCCAGGGCAAGGAGTTGTGTGGCAAAAGCATCTGGTGGTTCAGGTCATGATTTGGTTCCAGTAGCACCGCTGCAGCTTGAGTCCCCAGTCGGTCAGCTCCTGGAACAAATCTTGCAAACTCATCCTCACCTACTCCCTGCAGCCCTCGACCAGCAGCTCGAAAACCTTCAAAACGAGAGAGATGCTCAAAAAGAAGAACCTGCTCATTCCTCTACAGATAGCCTTTACAAGTAAGTAATGTTTTTACAATCTTTCAAATAGCAATAGCATCTGCTTGATCAAACCTATTGTTAGGTACTTCTTTCATTAATAAAATAGGGTTAAGTGCCGGAAAAGGTATCAACTTCTACCCAAGATTCTATTTATATAATTCATAGAGAATTAAATTGTTGCTAGTGTGTGTATCTCATAACTTGTAAAATGGTGACGTGGCAACTTATATAGTTGCCACGTTGTAAAAAAATGCTGGTTACCTGATAAAGAAGTCATTGGATACATACAATAGCATTAAGTGGAAGTTAGGTATATAGTACATACAAGACTACAAGTATACAACGGAAAATTTTTAACAAATTGAGTACAAACAATAATATTTTGGGTAAAGTTTAACACATTTTCAAACACTTGTCCATTATAACATTTAGCAGTCATTAAATGACAGGAGAATAGCTGAAGTGAAAGAAAAGGATAGACAGAAGGTATTGGAAGAAATAATGTATTGCTGGATCGTTCAGAAGTTCATTGACAAAGAAATTTCAT
Organism: Pseudognaphalium luteoalbum; assembly: GCA_963422505.1. NCBI lineage: Eukaryota > Viridiplantae > Streptophyta > Magnoliopsida > Asterales > Asteraceae > Pseudognaphalium > Pseudognaphalium luteoalbum. The sequence continues at coordinate 122,030,140 of OY730193.1, forward strand.
TGATCCCAAAATTGTCATCAACCTCTGACCCTACCGGAAGGGTCGATTTCTGGCCTAACCAAGAAATGAAGCTGGAAGCCGTACACTCTGCTGAAGCACTTGAGATGATACAGAACCATGTAGCCCTCGTCCTCGGGGACCGCCTTGTGGGCCCCTTAGAGTCCATTGTCCAGATCAGCAAAATCAAACTTGGAAAACTGTATGCTGCATCAATCATGTATGGATATTTCTTGAAACGTGTTGATGAGAGATTTCAGCTCGAAAGATCCATGAACACGCTTCCTGAAGGATTTAAGGAGCAGCAGTCGAGTTATGCGGAACCGCCGGTCCCACAAAGCCCATTTTGGGATCCAGATTCACTGATACGAATCCAACCCGACTATGATGATGATGATGATAGTTTAATGGATTATTCCGGTAAGGATGATAAATCATATAGATTAAGATCGTATGTTACGTATTTGGATGCAGAGACACTTCAGAGATATGCAACAATAAGATCAAAAGAAGCAATCTCTTTGATTGAAAAGCAAACCCAGGCTCTGTTTGGAAGGCCTGATATAAAGATCTCTGATGACGGTTCGTTGGGTGCGTCCAACGATGAAATGGTTTCCGTGACGTTTTCTGGCTTGACAATGCTGGTTCTTGAAGCGGTTGCATTTGGATCGTTTCTTTGGGATGCAGAAAATTATATGGAATCTAGATACCAATTTTTAAGAAGCTAAGGTTTGTATGCAAGTGTTGTTAAAGCATGTAGAAACCTTGTATGATGTTTTAGTTATCATTCAATTCAAGTATTCAACTACCATTGTCACTCTCTATACATGTCACATGTGTTTTAGGACTAAAGTGAGCATTGTCTCTTTGATTGCAAAAACGTGCAGCTTGTTATCTTTGTTTTCTGATCTATCTGCAAGTTATTGGAAGGTTATTATGAGCAATCCTCCCGTTTTTCAAAGCATAATGCTTAAACAAACTTTCAGATTTTGTTCAAATATTGATTTTGGTTTTTGCGGATTTACCAGACAATAATTTTCATCAACTGTGAAGATTAAGACAAACCTTTACGACCACAGTTTAACCTAACATGCATCTTTCCAAAGGTAAAGTCACCACAGGTTACACAGTCAATCAAGCTTCAGTTTTTACAAACGTTCAAGTGTCAGCACAATATTAACAAAAGAAACCCTCTTAATTTACAGAAACATGCCCTAAAACGCAATTGATCACAAGAGGCGGGTTACTAAAATCAACGCCTAAGGTTACACAAACACAGATGCTTGAAATGATCTTCTTGAAGTTGCTATTGCCTTGCACATGCAGAGATGCTCAAAAGGGGTCATCTTGAAGTTGTTAATGATCTCCTCAATAAACTTGGGACTTATTTATATAGGCACGCTTTCGAGGTTACGCTGCAAGAACTATGATCACAATGAGAAGAACAATTCCCAGTATCACCAGCAGCAAACAAGTCTGCACAGAATATTGAAACTGATCAGTGTATCACATTGTCCCACTATAATAATTATAAATATAAATAATAACAATACTTGACTTGATAGATGATTTAACCAGAGCTTTATAATTAAGAGTGTCATGATGACAACCCTAAGGGCTGTTGTTGACAGATTCAGACATGCAATACTCATTGTACTTTCAACATAACACCTTGAGGTAATGAGGTGGTACATAATAAGTGGTTGAAGTACAATAATTAGTACATATCTTAAGCTCTTATTGACAGGCTGCAGTTAACAAAACCCTTTATTCCTTAAATCGATAATGAGTTACTTAAATTACCCGTCAATGATGACATAATTGAGAAGACCTGCAAACCGAAACTAGAAGTCACTGTAAATCTAGTAACAACTGCTAACAAGCAAATAGGTCAAAGTGGTGAAAAAGAAAGCGGAACAACCAAAAACCTGAATTGTTACATTTATTTTGGGGAGGACGGAGTAAATGATAACGCTCCTGTATTTTTAACTTGTGATAAATTATTTTATATGGTTGCTGGAAATTCATTAAAGTACAAACAACATATTGGAACAAAATGCATGTGCCACAGGATAATGAGTAGTGATATAAATACAAGTGAAAGTCCCTGGTCCGTACTTGGCTCATAGGTATTTTCAAATTGAATGATTATGATTTACTCACACCAATCCACAAAATTAGATGAAAATATCGTAGGAGGGAAAACATTATGCAGTCATAAAATAGAAGATTCTCAGGTATTAGTGATCGTCACAAATCAAGATTCATCAAAGCATTTAAACTATTTCTATCTAATATGATATTAGATCAAAACTTTACCATGGAAGATTTAGATCTTTGAGTCTTTGATGCTTTTGCAAGATGCGATCTTGCCTGTGTAGTCGCAGCATGAGAGTTCTCAATATTGGAGCCAATATCATCTGAAAAGGAGTCACTGATATATAATGCACCACCATAATAAAAGGATATAAAAAAACAATAAGTAGAAATAGAAATACCCTTACCGATCATAGTTCCTTGTTCATGAACCAAAACAGCAAGGTCTTTAAATATTTCATTTACCTCTCCAATTTGGTTCTGGATTTCTTGTATTCCCTGATCTCTTTCCTCGATAATAGCTTCGTTAAATGCAATTTCATTGTCCAACAGTAAGACCTCCTGCCTGCAAATAATAATAACAACAATACATTGCTTGCCAATATCAGTTAGATTGGCGCAAAATAAAATTTTCCGTTGATTTTTTTTCCCTGAAAAAAAAACTTGCCTTTTGGATTCCACAAGAAGAGCACGGTGTTCTTGACTTCTGTTTGAGCCTACATCTATTTCCCTGACTGGATCACTGAGCATAAATATGAAAAAAAAAATATATTAATAATAAAAGAAGCAGATTCACAAAGATTGATTTATATGCACAATTAGGATGCAATGAATTTGACAGGAACTTTCAAACATCATTTAGCAGTTAATAGTACTCCTTGCAACTTACTGGGAAGGAAGGGAAGCTTGAGGAACAAAGGGTGTGTAAGCTGTCTCTCTTTCAGCTGAAAGCCGTTGCGCCTTCTGATATTCTTTTAGAACTGTTTGAAAATCTTTAGCTAGTTTAGCATCTGTAATCTTTTTAGTAGCCTGCAAAATCATTTTCAAGGCAGAATAAGAATTGTTTACACTTTCCGCCTCGAGGAAACACAATGACGAAATAAGGCATGGATACTTACACTAACATCAGTAAGATGATCTGTTTCACTCGCTTGCTTAAGTTTATCTGAAGTATCCTTCACCAGTTGGCCAATATGTAGTCTTGTCTTGTGCCTAGCATTTAAATAAATTCCATATGTTAACACAGATAATTACAATAACAATAGTGTGATAATCAGCAACAAAATAACCTCATTGCCATCATTTGACAAATCAATCAAATAAACATGCCTAGCCCACTTTATTCCATTGTGAAATGATATCACTACTATATGAATACCATCCCTCTTTCATCCTTTTTAATGACTGGGGACACACCCGAAAAACCACTCTTCTCATATGCCAGATTGCCTAAACAATTATACACTGTATACAAACGTGACTTTAGTTTCTTGAAGATCCAGTAGCTAAATTGGCTTATAACCGAATTATTCTTTTAAGAATAGAGAACACTTGCCTTGCCTTCAAACATTAAGTTATAGATTCAATTTTCGTATTTCTATAGACCTTTACACTAGAATCCCAAAAACCAAGAGGAAAACAGTATTAGGGATGTTTAGGAGTGGTTATTGGGTTATTTTAAACGCTACTTTTTACATCTTCGCATAAAAGTGCAAACTAGCTTATTTTAGAGGAAAACCGCACTCGTTTTAAAACCTGGTGGAGTGACAGCTTGTTTCGAACATAACCATTAGTCTACATACAAGCACTTACAAATACCCGGTCCTAAACACCCTTTCTAAATTCACATTAAGAGGCTAAATACTTCATTAACAAATACTAACAAACTAATTATACACCAATCATGTTCACAGCAAGTAATTCAGATCAAATTTCAACTTCCTAACCCTAAATATATAAAAATATTATCATACATAGCAAATTTTTAGTCTTTTTCACTGTATGAAAAAAAAACTGAAATGAAAGGTAAAAAGTAAGAAAGTAGACATACAGTTTATTACGGAGTTCAGGTGTGTCTTTAGGAGTACCGAGTGTATTAACAAGTCTCTGAAACGTAGAAACTGCTGTATTGATTTGGAATATTCCAGAAGCTACGGCTTGTGTTGGATCCTGTTGTTTTCGCATTATTCCATTTCCATTCTTGTTGATGTTTTTAAATCTCGAATTCAGCGGCCGGCCGCTTTCAATATCTTGAAAACTCATTATTGTTTATTATTATTATTACTTTGATTTAAAAAGGGAATAATATATAAAATGCAGGATTTTTGATTGAGATGAAACCCTACCGATCAAAGCAGGGTCTGGATCGAGACGGTGATGAATTTACCGGGGATTTGAAAAGCAAAATTTAAGGGGACACGTGGAGACTTAGACACGTAGTAGCTCTGTAATTTATTTAACCTTTTTTTAAAAAAAAAAAAAACAAAGGAAAATAATTAATGGATTTGAGTCATTTGACTATCGGAGATAAACCAAGAATGTTGTATTCTCTCCTCCGTCCGATTTAAAATGTCCACACTATAATTTTGAGATACCCTATTTTAAGTGTTCACTTTGATATTTAACCAATCAAAAAGGACTTTAATTGAAAAAAATGTAATTATAAAAAATCTTAAAACCACGTGCAAAGTTAAAATGAACATTTTAAATGAGATGGATTTAGTATCTATTTTTTAAATGTATAAAACATTCCTTGTACTTGTATAAATCACCATTAGAATAAAATTTTATTAAGGTAAAAGTTAATCCAATAATGTAACAAGTTCTTATGTTCTTAACAAATATTATGTACGTTAAATATATAACTATTTATATGTTTGTCCTGTGTGAATATACGGGTCTAAAATTAGTAAAATTATATTTCAATGGTAGAGTGGGAAAAAAGGCTAATTTTGAAGTGTGTTTTGCACTAACATTTTAAGAAATTGTAAAGGGTTTTCAAGGGTTTTCGCTTCTAATTTTAACAAGCTCACTTCATTATAAAATCACAATGTTTGTTTAACACAAAAAGAGACTATGCATTTGTCGAAAAATGTTCTCTTATAAAAACATATTTATAAGGGATTTTAGGGGTTTGAGATTCTTAATTTGAGAATCAATTTAACCTAATGGGATGCTCTCTAATCACAGGGGGTGTTTTGGATAACTTAAATAAGTACTTGTCTGTTTATTTGCTTATTTTGATAGCATATAAGTAAATCCAAAGACCTCTATGAAAATTGCGTATCTAATTATCATATAAGGAATAAACACTTAATTTTAAGTAAATGATGACCTACTTATTTTTTAAGCATATAAATATTTATAAATAAGCAAATCCAAACACCCCATTAAGATTAACCTAATATTGCCTAGGCTGACATATTTTAACCATTTTTAAACTTACTTGTTTATCAATACGAAGCTAGTATATTTTCATGATGATGATGAAGTGAAAATCTATATTTTATTGTGTTAGAAATTACCTAGTAGTTTTAGGGTAAATACAACATCAAAAGTGTTTAATAATTACACTGCATAATATATATAGCTTACGGGACAAGTATACAAAGATATAATTTTGGTGTGTGTTGCTCCCTTGATAGCGGAGCAGTGCTGTAGGTATGAGCTCACCGAAGGATGTTTCGACGTATGAGAGTCGAAAGATGTTAATGAGTTCGAAGCAGAATCAAAAGAGGATATGGGATATTTTCAGGAGTCCTGAACCGAAAGGATATGATACCTTTCGGCTGGCGGTTCCCTATCGGTGATCTGAAGCGTCTCCGAGGACACGTAGATCATACGCCACAATGGTCAGGAGTTCCTATCGGTATGAGAGCGCATTTATTGCGAATTATCTGTCCCCCCGCTACTGGTGATTGGGTGTTTATTTATAATGTCCGGGGTATCAGTCTTTTGTCTGTTTCGGTATCACCCTTTTATCCTGTGGGTAGAAGTGTTATCGCCGCCAGTTGGCGCATTAATTAGATGTGACAAGTCGTTTGGTTTGTCTATCGGTCGGTGTGACCCTTTCGGTTTGCATGGCAGTTGTTTCGGTATTAGAGTGCCGTAAGGGAGGTACGTCATCAGCCCCCCAATCTATTTTGGTGAAAAATATTTTCACCAGGATAGATTTATATAAATTATTGCATGAAAAATATATTAATTAATTTTTTTTTATTTTTTTTTTACTTTCGGCCACAGAAGGTTCCAGATCTTTATCGGTCGATCGACGTTGGGCGTGTCGTTTCGTGACGCGTGGAAAATCATCATCACCCTGTCTTGTCAATATGTCAGAAGGGCGCGTCGGTTTCTTTTTTCGTAACGGTTATATTTTAGTACTATAAATACTCTTTCATCCTGGTAAATATTTATTACCTTTCATATTTTTCCTCTGCGACCGAAACGCCTAGCTTCCTGCCGATACCGATTCACTTGAGCTACCGGAACCTTCAGTTTTCTTCCTAGGTAATTTTCTTTCGTCTATATTATTATTTTGTCTTTATGGTTTGTAATCTCTTGCTATCTTTGCTTTTGATTTGCTGAATCTGTTACCGTTAATTTGTATGTATGCTGTTGTTTCGGTGTTTTATAGTATTGTCTTTCCTTTTCGGTATATGTAGTTATTATATTCTTTCGACATGGCCGACGGCATGGCTATTGGCAACTGGGATACGAGCTTCTCCGTTATGACTCAAACCAGCGTCAACGTTTTTTGTGCAACATATAATATACCCATGGATCTTAATCCTATCGCCCCTGGTCCGAATAAACGTATAGATGAGTTTCCGGAGGGTATGATAGGTGTTTATACCCGTTTTTTCAACTGTTCAAACTTGCGCATACCATTCTCCCGTTTCTTCCTTACCGTTATGCAATATCACAATTTTCATATTTCCCAATTGACCCCTGGTGCCGCTCTTAAAATTTCTACGTTCGAGATTCAGTGTCGTTCTCTTGGCTTCAAGCCCACTGTTCCTCTTTTTCGTCGTTTCTATACACTTAGTCGTAAGGGTAATTGGATTACTGTTGAGGTTAGGCCTAAACCTATAGCCAGTTGTATAACTCAATACCCCACCAGTGTTAAAAGGTGGAAAGATCACTTTTTTTATATTAAAGCCTCCGCTGTTCCTTTTAAAATGGTATGGAAACCTTTCGGTGTTGCCATAAAAGATGACATGCCTACCGATGCCGAAATTGGGCCTGATCTTGTTCGGACATTGATTACCAACCCCATTCGTGTTCGTAGTTTATTTGAGAAAGCGCTAGTGGTTGCTGGAATTAGCCGGAATTGGGCAAGTGATGATTTGGTACCTACTCTGATGGTCGGAGAGGAAGGTGTGTGCGTGTATGCACCGATCATACGTGTTTATATATATGTACATTTCTGTTTATATATATTTATGTGTGTTGATATGCGACTAATTCTTTACTCTTGTCTTTTTCAGAGATGAGTTTGAGGGCGTTTCTTCAAAAGAAAGATTTATCCGTGGTGACCGCCGGGTCTCGACCACGCCGGCCAGAAGAGCCAGTGCACCGATTGGTTCGACCGGATATTGTCGTTCCCCCTTCCGAAGAGCACGTTGCTCTTATTGCCCCTGCTTCTCTGCCGAAACGAAAGGATGGTGGAGATGAATGTGGCAAGCAACCAGCTAAACGTTTAAAACGTGCCGCCCAGCCTCGAAAGGCCGCGTCTCCCGAGAAGGCTTCCGGTACCTCCCAACGTCAACTAGTGGATGAGGAAACGGAGTCAGAGACCGAAGGTGACATTTCTGATTTTGGTAATTTCGATGATTTCTTTCCGGGCGGTACGCCTCCTGCCTTCGGGTGGTCCACCCCCGATGTATTTATGAAAGATGTCGCTTTTGATAAGTTAAAAAATAGTCCCTGCGACCGATCTCTTAACCCCCAAGTTATCCTCCGTTCTGTAGGTTTGAAATGGGCATCGCCTCCGCAACCGGGGGTCGAAAATGATGGTTCGAATGTCGGGAAGGAGGTTATTGATGTTGATGATGTCAGTGAGAATGCTGCGTCGGGTTAGGTCGGAAGGGTGGAGAAGAGTATGATGATGGGGGAGGTAGGTTCTTAAATGGTGGTAGTAACTTGTGTGTTTTCGAGGATTATGCTAAGGGGGAGGATGTTGCAGGGCAAAGGTCTCGGTATGCCGAGAGGGGTGTAGAGGAGCTAGAAGCTGAGTTTGCAGAGAAGGTATTTCGTCCCCACTGGGACATCAAGAATAAAGACGTTATGGATGATGCCTACGTCTGCCGGGAGCTCATTCGTGGGTTAGCTACCGACGGCGAGAAGCGTGTAATGTCCACCAAGTCTTCTATTCAGGTACACGGCGCTCGTTGTGTAATATTTTAGTACGTTTATTTGAATAAAGAGTTTACCTGTCATTCGTATATTTTGTAGGTCATGTCTGATTTCTATCGGCATCAGGCCTCGACCGTTACGCACGGTAGGGAGGCCGTTCGGAGGTGGGAGGCGTGTTATGAAGCTCTACGCCAGGAGAGGCAGAATATGAAGAAAGCTATTGCCGATATCCAAGAGCGTGATAAGCGCATATCTGAACTTCAGGCTCAGGTTGACGGAGGAGTGTTAGATGAGACCAGACTTTGGGTTGCGTGTGAGCGGTTGCGTGTTGCCGAGAAGAAAAGGGAGAAAGCTGTAGCCGATGTGAGTATGTTGATGGAGACGGTCGAAGGAAAGACTGAGGAAAACATCCTGCTGCAAAAGCGGGTGAGTGAGCTGACTGCTATCGTTGCCGATCATGAGAGATCCCTAGCTTCCGAAAGGAGCAGTGGCGCCGAAAGGCTTTTTGCAATGGAGCAGTCCAAACAACAGGTTATCGATAAGCTTGTCAGGGAGAATGACAAATTGCGGGAGGAACGTAGGTGGTTCGCCGCTCATTCTTCCAGTTACGCTTTCGAGACCCTTAGGCAGAGTTATGAGTATTTGAGCTCCCTTGCCCATGTTCAAAATGCCAGTATTTCTTACGGTCGGCATGAGGGGGTAGTTCTTGGTTATCATAATGCAAGCATGGATGTGGCGATGGAGAATTCCGAGGGTTACGATCCGGACGCGGAGAGACGCCTGGATATTGCTGCCGATGAGCTGGGTTTATGTCAATATCCCTATCTGCAACGGCTAGCCGAAAATGGAGATATTTCCGTTGACGACTTTAAAGCCCTGAAACCTGCTTCGGCTCCTTAGACGTAGGTCGTTGTATGTAATTTTTGGAATTCTCGCTCTTGTAATAACTTTTAATTTCCTGTCGGTTTATCGAACATTATTTGTATTATATGTTTGTGTATAAATATGATCAGGTTTGTGCTACGACTTGTTCTTTCGTGTTCGACCTATCGGCCGATGTAATTTGTGTTGTATAACTTACTTTACTGTCTGCCATAGGCAGTTGTAGTTTCCTTTATATGCAATTTAGTTTGTGCATTTCGTTTCTGGTCATTGTGATCGTTAGGCAAAGCGTACTTTGCGGATTTCTGTGACCTTGTAACCTTGGTTAGTCATTTGCAACCAATGGTTTCAATATACCGACTTGTGTCGGTATACCGGAGCGAATTGGAGGGGTGTGCTCAACCCTATGTGTTGCTTACAATTGTATAAGAACCGCTGCTCACAGCGTTAATTTCATTAGGTATTGTATTACATATGGGTTATCGTGAAATCAAAATCAACCCCTAACACCGTTACCCCTTACAAAATTAAAAATAATACTTCCGAAGGTTGGTTCCATTCCAATTTCTTGGTATCAATTTTCCCTTATCGTCCATCAGCTCGTACGATCCATTGCCGAAGGCTCTGGTTATTCGGTATGGGCCTTCCCATTTCGGACCCATCTTGCCGAGATGTTGTACCCTACTTGCATCGTTTCTTCTGAGAACATGCTCGCCGACCCGATATGTCGAAGGGCGAACTCGCTGATTGTAATATTGCTCTACCTTCTTCTTGTGGTTTGCCTCTCTAATGGAAGCGATCTCACGTCTTTCTTCCAACAAATCCAAGTTTAATGACAAGTTTTGGTCATTTTTCTCGGTTCCTGCTATGGTAGTTCGAAAGGTTGGAATTCCTATTTCGGCAGGTATGATTGCCTCCGAGCCGTAGGTCAGGCTGAAAGGTGTTTCCCCATGGCTTGTCTTCGTCATTGTTCTATGTGCCCAGAGGACGTGTGGCAGGTGGTCTGTCCAATTCGACCCGTCTGTGTCGATTCTCGTCTTTAATCCTTGTACAATGCTTCGATTGATTCTTTCTACTTGTCCATTTCCTTGCGGGTGAGCTACCGATGTGAAGATTTATTTTATGTTTAGCTCTTCGCACTACTCTCTAAAAGGGTTGTCCGCGAACTGCTTTCCGTTATCCGTCACTATCTCCATAGGTATACCGAATCGGCAAACAATATTGTCCCATACGAACTTTTTGACGTTCTTTCCTGTGATGGTTGCCAATGGTATTGCTTCGACCCACTTGGTGAAGTAGTCTACGGCCACCAATAGGAATTTAAGTTTCCCTGGGGCCAGTGGGAATGGCCCTACAATGTCCATTCCCCACTTTCGGAATGGCCATGCGCCTATCACAGGTATCATGTTTTGTTTTGGCCCCCTTTGTATCGATGCATGCAACTGACAAGCTCTACATTTCCGTATCTCTTCGACTGCATCTCGGTGCATTGTCGGCCAATAATACCCTGCATTCATTGCCTTAGCCACCACCGACCTGGGGCCCGAATGGAGCCCACATGACCCCTCATGAATCTCTCTTATTATGTAATTCGCCTGTAGTGGTCCGACGCACCGCAGAAGAGGTCCAAGGAACGACTTTTTGTATAACACACTATCTTCAACTTCGTAACGTAGCGATTGTATGGCTACTTTTTGTGCCTCTCTTTCGTCGTCGGGCAATACTCCTTCGTTTAGGTATCGGTATATGGGTGTCATCCACGTTATTCCGTCCTCGGTTATCACGAGGTTTACCTCTTTCGACGTGATCGAGCGTTCATCTAACGTTTCGACCAGCACTTTGAAAGCCACTGAAGCTAATTTGCTTAATGCGTCTGCCTGGTGGTTTTTGCTTCTTGGTACTTGGGTTATTTCAGCCTTTTCGAATCTTTGCATTAATTCCTTTGCTTTGTCCCGATATAGCTTCATTGCGCTGTCTCTTGCTTCGTACTCTCCATTGATTTGACTGGCTACTAATTTTGAATCCACCGACACTTTTAACCTTTCCGCTCCTAGTTTTAGTGCCAATCGGAGTCCTGCCAATAACGCCTCGTATTCGGCCTCGTTATTCGACGCGCCGAAGTTGAAGCGGAGAGCGTACGTGTGTTCAATTCCTGTGGGATCCGTTAGTATAAGGCCGGCACCAGATCCCAGGCTGTTCGATGCTCCATCGGTGAACAAGTGCCATTCGGTTTCCTTGGGGCTTACAGTCGTCATTCCCATTGGCATTTCTACCATGAAGTCCGCAAGTATCTGGCCTTTGATTGATGTTCTTGACTTGTATTCTATGCCGTGTTCGCTAAGTTCGATGACCCATTTTGCCAATCTTCCAAATACCTCCGGCTTTTGCAGTACTTGCCGAATCGGTTGGTCCGTGACCACTATGATCTGATGTGCCTGGAAGTATCGACGTAAACGTCGGGATGCATGCACCAGGGATAAAGCCAATTTCTCCAAAGGTGGGTAGTTTACTTCCGGGCCATGTAATGCTCTGCTAATAAAGTACGTCGGCAGTTGTTTACCGTCCCTTTCGGCCATCAGTACCGCACTGATTGCTTCTTCTGCCGCTGCCAGGTACATGAATAAGGCTTCTCCCACTTTTGGTGCTACAAGCAATGGAAGGGAAGCGATGGATTTCTTCAGCTCCTCGAATGCGCTTTCCGCTTCTGTTGTCCACTTAAAGTCTTTTTTGGTTATGCATTTCTTCAACGTTTTGAAGAAAGGTAGTGACTTTTCGGCCGATCGAGACAGGTACCTGTTTAACGCGGCCAACTTCCCATTTAACCTTTGCACCTCTTTTGCGGTCCCTGGTGAACGCATTTCGATTATCGCCTTCGTTTTATCCGGATTTGCTTTCATGCCCCTTTCGGTGATTACATGACCTAAGAATTTACCCTCTTCGACGCCGAAGATGCACTTCTTTGGGTTGAGTTTCATGTTTATCTTCCGTAGGTTACCGAAAGTCTCTTCGATGTCTGCCAACATTGCTTGCGGCGCCTTGCTTTTTATTACTATGTCATCGACGTAAGCCTCCACATTTCGTCCTATTTGTTCCTTAAAGCATCGGTCCACTAACCGTTGATACGTGGCCCCGGCATTCTTCAGCCCGAAAGGCATCTTTCGGTAGCAGTATACCCCCTGATCGGTATGAAAGGCAGTTTTATCTTCGTCTTCCTTCGCCATTTGTATCTGGTGGTAACCTTTATACGCATCGAGGAAACATTTATATCTAAAACCGGAGAGCGATTCGACTTTCCAGTCGATTTCCGGAAGGGGATATGGGTCCTTGGGACAGGCATTGTTGATGTCTTTGAAGTCCACACACATCCTCCATGTACCGTCGCTCTTTTTTACCATGACTGGATTTGCAATCCACGTTCGGTATTTTACCTCTCTCAGAATTCCGGCGTTCACCAATTTGTCTACGGCCTCGCATGCTGCTTTGCTTCTCTCCGGAGCCAAGGCCCTCTTCTTTTGTACTGTTGGGCGTATGCTTCGGTCGACATTTAACCTATGCTCCATAATGTCTCTCGGTACTCCCACCATGTCGGCCTCTGTCCATGCGAATATGTCCATATTCCTTCTTAGTAGGAGCAGCATTTCTTCCCTAATGTGTTTCGGTATTCTACTTCCCAGAGTTATTGCTTGTTCCGGATATCGTGGATTTAGGATTACCGATTCCTCCACTTCTCTCTCTTTTTCGGGCCGATGGTGCTTCGTATCTTGCCTCTGGCCTCCGGGTATATTCGGTTGGAGTTCCCCATACAACTCCCTTTCGGCTTGTAAACTTTCTAGAACCTCTTTTCTCTCTGCTTTTAGCGTTGCGATACCATACGGAGTTGGGAATTTCATCATGGCGTGCATGGTCGATGGTATGGCACGCAAGGCAGAAAGACCTGGACGTCCCAGCAGGATGTTATAGGATGACGGTGCATCGACCACCAAAAATCGTAGTGTGATGGTTCGGCTCATTGGGTATATTCCAAAAGTTACCGGTAAAACAACTTCGCCCATCGGCCATACCCTTTCCCCGGCGAAACCTACCAGTGGTCCTCCTGCGTCTACAATTCGCCGTTGTGCCTCTGTGTTCAGTGCCCGAAAGCAATCCGCATACATAATCTCAGATGCACTTCCTCCATCGACATATATCCGGTGTACCATTTGATTTCCCACTTCGGCTTTGATGACCAGTGGGTCGTTACTGGGGAATCCTCCCGGCACTGTTGGGAAAACAATTGGCTCGTCCATCCATTCTTCGTTCCGTTCTTTCCTCTTTGCTCTGTTCCATTCGGTATACGTTACCATCACAGCTTTTCCTCGTCCCTCGTGCCTATTGCCTTTCTGTCCGTGAGGCACCGAAGGCCTACCTTCTCGTCTTCCCGTAGGACCACTCTTAACCTCTTTGATCAAATGTGTGAGATGACCTGATTTTAATGCTTCTTCGATTTGCTTTCGGAGTTGAAAGCAGTCATCCGTGTAATGTCCCCTTTCATTGTGAAAATCACAATATCTGTCGAGATTCCTTCGTTCAGGGACGCCGACCATTGGTCCCGGAGGCTTAAAGACGGAGCGTGCTTCCTCCGTTGCCAAGATTTCGCTTGGTGTTTTTGTGAGTGCCGTGAAAGGGGGGTTTCTCCGATGATTTACGGTAGGTAAGGTGCTTCGCCTTGCCTCCGGTGCTCTGGGGCCATAAGTCAGGAATGGTCTGGAAGGGCCGAGTGGTTTCCAGGGGACCTGTCCCTTTTGTATCTTTTTTGAGGTTGTATCAGTGGTTTGCGATGCAGCTGCTTCCTTTCCCCGTATGAAGGCTTTAGTGATTTCCCACATTTCCTCCGTTGTATTTGGTATTTCGCTGTTTAACTTTTCTATCAACTGTCTATTTCGGATCCCATGCATGGAGCCGGAAATTTGCATCATCTCCGTAGTGCCACTAATTTCAATGCTTTCGGCCTTGAATCGGTCCATGAAGCATTGGAGGGTTTCGTTCTCCCGCTGCTTGATGTCATGAATTTCAACCGCGTGTCGAGTGTATCTTCTTTGTGACGTGAAATGTGCGATGAAATTTCTCCTCAATTCTTCAAAACTGTCAATCTTTCCTTCCGGCAAGCTGTCGTACCATACACGGGTGGAGCCGGATAGTGTCTGCGCGAACATGTGGCACCATAAGGGCATGGACCATTGTTCCATCTCTGCCACTCCTGAGAAGAGACTGAGATGATCATCCGGGTCTGTAGTACCATCATATATTCGAACATGTGAGGGCATCCTCATTCGAGCGGGCCTTCGGCAATTAGCGATTCGGGCCGTGAATCTTCTTGCGATAGAGGGTTTGTATGGTGAGTTTAGTTCATCCTCCGAACCCTTCTCACTTTCTGTTTCCCTTTCTGTTTCTTCCGAGGAGGTCGGGACGTGATTTTTCTTTTTCGATGATTTATTCTTATCCCTCGATGACTTCTTCGGCCTTTTCTGTGGGTACGGTTCCCGCGACCTTCCCTCCCTTCTTCTTCGGTTGCCGGTTAGCATGATATCTTCAGACTGGCTGGTCGCTTCCTTTGTTATCGAAACAGGGCGGTAGGTGGAATCTGTTTCCTCGTATGATAGCTTCCGGGATGTCTTTGTCGGATCGTCTTTCTCGATGGTATCTATAATACTCTTGATTTTCTCATAGTTGTCTTTCACGAAAACTGGTGTAATTTCCTCTTTCGATACACTCGCTTCGTTCCTTTGGTAGGACCCCTCTGAATTTCCTTCCGGGTTTTCTTTTTCCATTAGCCCAGTCGGGTCCCACGGATGGCGCCAATTGTTGCTCCCTTGATAGCGGAGCAGTGCTGTAGGTATGAGCTCACCGAAGGATGTTTCGACGTATGAGAGTCGAAAGATGTTAATGAGTTCGAAGCAGAATCAAAAGAGGATATGGGATATTTTCAGGAGTCCTGAACCGAAAGGATATGATACCTTTCGGCTGGCGGTTCCCTATCGGTGATCTGAAGCGTCTCCGAGGACACGTAGATCATACGCCACAATGGTCAGGAGTTCCTATCGGTATGAGAGCGCATTTATTGCGAATTATCTGTCCCCCCGCTACTGGTGATTGGGTGTTTATTTATAATGTCCGGGGTATCAGTCTTTTGTCTGTTTCGGTATCACCCTTTTATCCTGTGGGTAGAAGTGTTATCGCCGCCAGTTGACGCATTAATTAGATGTGACAAGTCGTTTGGTTTGTCTATCGGTCGGTGTGACCCTTTCGGTTTGCATGGCAGTTGTTTCGATATTAGAGTGCCGTAAGGGAGGTACGTCATCAGTGTGTAAACAATTTTGATGTTGTATAGTAAATATACTATAAATTTAGATGTTTACTCGTATTTTTTTTAATTAATAAACGAGATTAGCATTCTGATTCTTGTCCGAATGGCAATTAATGATTTTAACGATCCCAAATCACACGTCGTCTTGAAGAACCACGTCAGAACTTGCCTCCACGACTTCCTTCCTAATCTCACGCGCTCTACGTAAAATTACATCAAAGCGCGCACACGCTTAGTCACTCGTACCTTCCGCATCATAACTTGTACTTTCCTTTGATATATATACCCAAGAAAATTCAATCACAATTCATTATTCTCCGTCAACGCAAACCCCTTCCATTTTTCCAAATATTCAAAACCCTCCCCGCTTTCACCGTCAACTTTTCCGGCAACCGGCCGTCGTCCTCCGGCTAACGAATTCCGTCATCCAGATAGTATATACCTCCAGTTATTTTCAATCCGATCTTTGATCTATATATATTACCTTTACAATGTCGGTAAGTTTTTATTTCCTTTGTTATTATCGCTTGTAAATTAAACTTAAATTATTATTAATTAGCTGAGATATCCTAGATCTGATTTTAGAATTTGAATTATTTATATTATTCAGAACTACTTATATTTGTTGAAGTTATATAAAATTGATCAATAGACCTTATTATACTGTTATACAGTAATTTTATACCTGTACGTAGATGAACAATTTTATTATTTATGCAGGTTAAAACTGTTAAAGTTACTAATTTATCATTAGGAGCATCCGAAAGAGATGTAAGGGAGTTCTTTTCGTTTTCTGGAGATATTGTATATGTTGAAACACAAAGGTTTGTACCTTGTAGTTAATAGCTTATAGTTTATGATGATTTTTTTTATTTTATTTTTTTAAGATTTTGGTGGTTATTGTGGATTAGTAATATAACAATGTATGTGATGCTTTGGTTGCAGTTATAATGAGCGTAGCCAAATTGCGTTCGTTACGTTTACCGATTGTCAAGGAGCAGAGACTGCTGTTCTTCTTTCGGTAATTTTTGTTTATCTTTATAGATCTTATTATTATTAACTATGGATGTTGATGTTGTCATATGTACTACATGAAAGTATGAAGCCATGTGCTTTAGGTAAGGTACAAGGTGAACGAATTTTATTGCCGTGCTATTAGTCTGAAAATAAATCGACAAAAGAAAGTGATGGTACTTTTAGCCTAACTAGTTGAATAAAACTTGTATTCTTTTCTATTGAAGGTATGATTTTATGCATAGACGATGCTTTTTTGCTTTACATGTGTTGGTTCTTATAAGATAAATCCAGAATGTATCTAATGTCTTCTGTTATACACCAAATATATAGGATGCCTTTAGTTACAGGAAAAAAGGTGTTCAAATATGAAATTTTAAGTAAAAACTCATTGAAATTAGAAACTCTACCTTTCCAAATTATTACTGCACTTTCGAAAACTCCGTTTTATGGTTTTCACTTAATTATCTATACTTGAAATAGACAACTCCTTATGTCTTTTTTTAATTGAAAAATAAAAATGCTACAATAAATTGAATTTGAGAAGTAAAATATAAAGCTTATTTCTTGGGAAGTAAAACATAGACCAAAAACCACCGAACGCTTTTGCCTCAATTGGAAGGATGTAAGTTATATGAATGTTAGTATCTGTGCTTGTGAATGATATGTTTTTTTTTGGAAAAAACTATGACAGTATATTGATCAGGTTATCTATTTTGCTCGATTCCAGTTCCACCCTCTACAGTTCTCTATGAACAGCTAAGGTCTTTTGTATATTTCTACATTGGCTAGGATACCTATAGGCTATAGCTATAGGATTAATTTCGACATTCAATTCTTGTCTCTACATGTAAAAGTAATTATTTCAGGGAATGGTTCTTCTGTTATATAAATGCCTGCAAAACAGATATTGTTTAAATTAGATATAAGGATGATTGCTTTGTTGTCGCTTGGTTTTAGATGTCCTTTTATTCTTATATTCATTTTACAATATATGTCTGTATAAAATTGAACCTCGCCTGATTTGGATTTTACATTTGTGTCGTATCAGGGTGCAACGATAGTTGATACGACTGTTACAGTAACTCTAGACCCAGAATACCAGCTTCCACCAGCTGCAACTGCTGCCTCTCCTGTAAGATTTTTTCACAAACTTCTATAGTTACTGTTAAATTATCTTCCCCTTAGAATTTCATAAATTTCTGTGTAGCCATATGGAAGCACTGTTCCTGTTGGAAACGACTCTGCTCTACGTAAGGCTGAGGATGTTGTAACCAGCATGTTTGCTAAGGGTTTCGTTTTGGGTAAAGATGCTGTTGGTAAAGCAAAAACCTTTGATGAAAAACATCGTTTGACTTCCACAGCATCTGCTAAAGTTGCTTCTATTGACAAAAAAATTGGATTCACGGAAAAAGTCAATGTGGGTACGTCAATCGTGAGTGACAAAGTCAAAGAAGTTGACCAGAAACTTCAGGTTTCTGAGAAAGCCAAATCGGCCTTCACAGCTGCTGAGAATACAGTCGCTAGTGCTGGATCTGCTATCATGAAGAACAGGTATGTATTTACCAGTGCTTCATGGGTAACCGGCGCGTTTAATAAAGTAGCTAAAGCAGCTGGAGAAGTCGGGCAACAAACTAAAGAGAAAGTAGAAAAGGCAGAAGATGAGAAAAGAAGAAAGATGGTTGATGATTATGCTGAAGTTCATTTCTCTGAGTCTCCCACTGCTCCTGAAACGAATGATCAACATCACCCTTCCAAGCCTGCACCAGTGACAGGTTTGGTTCTTTAGGGCTCCAATTTTATATATACATTTATATTGGAATGTTACTTATATATACACCCATCATGAAGTGGTGAATATAGCACTTTTGTATCATTAGATTGTTGCAAGACTTCATTTTTCTGTCTACATTGTCATGAATTTGGGCTATGTGCAAGTATTGATTCCATACCTTATTAATTTATTAAGTGGTGTTGATGGACCATGATGTTTTCTTCTAGTAGTTTCAGTTGAATATGTTTTGTATAAAAATTTCAAACCTGAGATACCTTCTGGTGTTTTGAAACCTCAGGATGTAGCTGCTCGGGCAATGCCTGATTAATATTCAAGTATTCTTGGTTTTTTTGAGTTGAAGCACTTGTAGGATAGTATTCATTTTGGATTTTATTTCAGATATAAGGCGTATGATAGGCTTACATGCATTCATGTGTGAAGAACAAAATGTTAGTTTCTTTAGGCTACACAGGTAAAAGGATAAAGGTCTGTTCAGGTTACCCCCGGGGAGGGGGAGTTGTATTTATTCAGATGTACATGGTCTAACCGGGATATCCCCGTGACCGTTTCCGAGCTTTTTCCTGGTCACCTCCAAGATGTTTACCTACTGAGTTTCGAACATGTGACATCTTGGTCGATGAGTTACAAATATCGCTTGGCCATAGGTCTGTTGATCTTAATATTATTTAATACTTCAAGCTCTCAACCACGTGATTATATTTTTGGATATCAATTATTGTGCAAGTTACTCTCTTTGAGTATTTGCCTTTATACTTAAAAGAGGTATCATCCCCACTATTTATATAATGATTGTTGTTAGTTCGAGTTAGGTGTTGGTCCTTTTAAGTACACCTTTTCATCTTTTCTTTGTAACATTGGATCCTCAAGAAAATCTGGAAAATGAAAACTAGGTTTAACCAAGGGGAGGTGATATCTACTAAATGAAAGTTAGATTCTTATACTATAGTGCAATATTGAGATATACATCTTGCTTTCTGTTGTATATATGATGGTTAAAGAACAATTGCTCTGATCTCAAAAAATTTGTACATAATTGAATGAATATGTCCATTTTAATATTTAATTTTTATGGTCGTGTATTAGTCGTAGTTGGACTTGTGAGTTTGTCACAAGAGTAAAAGACTTTATCAAACTTTTCTTGTGACTTATTCCACTCTTTGATATTTCAAAATTGGTCAATATACATCACATTTGCTACATGATCAGTACACTTTTGTTGACGTTTGCATCAAAATGTGTATATTATGTCTTATGCATTAATAATATGATTGAATAATGGCGTCCGCATCAAATATTGAGTGTACAAATCACCTCCCAACATCATATGACTAGTTTTGTGCTTGCGCAATGATACTCTAGTGGTGGTTCGCGTTAAGCAATTAAGGTGACGGTAAGAGCTGATTGTTGTTAAGCGTAAAAAGTATTACTATTTGGTGATGAACATGTTATTAGTGTAAAGTCTTGTTGATCTATGTACTAAGAGAATATAAACTTGTGTTTACTTGCAAGGATTTGAATCAATTTGATAGTTATCATAGAAGAAGGTTGATGTTATATCAAAACGTAAATCAGAAGTCATGAGATTTCATTTTCTTATATTTGGTACCATTATTATTCTACAATTAGAAGGATTCCACGACACAAATGTTTCGTATTTCATAATATTCTTTACATATCAAAATAGAAGTCCACATAATTATTTATATCTGTACTTAAATAATTGTTCCTTTGTGAAAAAATAATTATTAAAAGTCATTAAACTCTTCATATTATCCTCATTTATTATTTTTAATAATTTATTTCATTAAATAAATTCAGTCAAACTTGCATTGATTAGAAGGATAAAACTCACAATTTTCAATATATCTTAATCCCAACAAAAATAATTTTTTTTTATTTTTTTTTGAAAGGCAATTCATATTCGAAGTAGTCTAGCATGTTAACACATGATAGACAATCGTCAACAAAAATAATTGAAGGACACTTTTTGTGGGATGGATGGAGTAGTATTGATATATCCACTAAAAACATTGTACTAAGAGCACCTTCAATGGATGTTTTTTCTAAAGTTTTTTTGACAAATAAAAGTTTTTCTTTAATGGAGCAAAGACTTTTCTTTTCAAAAGCTCAATATTTCTCAAGCTTTTGAAGTAAAGCTTTTTTATTTAATTGTGAGTGCACATTTTGAAAGAAAAGCTTTTGAAAAGCTTTTTATATTGGAGTTAAAGTTAGCTTTATTGAAAAGCTTTTCTTTTATTTGTCTATGTGTCATTGCAAAAAAGCTTTAGAAAGCTTTTCGTGATGTGGATGCATTAACAACGAAGTAATTAATGAATTCTTAAAGATACTAATGTACTAAATGTAATTTATCTTTAACATATGTACTAAATTTCTATTAAAAAAAATCTCCTTAACTATTTCTTCCACATGACTTCAATTCTTTAGTTTTATGTACAATCAACGTTCCAAAGGTTTAACTTAGTTGTAATTTTATTTTGGGCAAATAGCCCAAAAAGGAAATGTAAAGTCCTAGATTTCTCAATAAGTGGAATATCACTTTTTTCATTGCCCAAAAAGGACCTTTATATTTAATTTTTGCTGGAAAAGAATTCATTTTGTCAAAAAACTTAAATTAAGGGGAATATCACCCGATTAAAGTTGTTTTTATATGAAATTAACTTTTGAAATGATTTGTTAAGGTTCCTATATATCCAAAAAGTTCACATTATTGCATAATGAATACGCAAGCAATCTTCAATTTTATGATTCGCCTACAAATTTGTCAGTTCAATTTTGTAGCTTTTAAGTAACCGTGTTCATGACACCAAATATTTTAAACCCTAATTTGTAGTATGAAGTGTTTATAAATGGCAAGCCTCAACTCTAATTGGCCTTAATTTTGTAAATTAAAAAAATTGATCTAACGATATTCCCTTTAATTTAAACTTTTTGACAAAAGCAATTCTTTTTGGGCAAGAATTAAAAACATAAATTATTTTTGGGCAATGAAAAAAATGATATTCCTTTTATTGAAAAATTTTGAACTTTACATTTTCTTTTTGGGCTATTTGCCATTTTATTTTCAGATAAGTCAATCTTTGAATAATCGTATGTTGGTTAAAAATTGTATTCTACTTTTTTAATCATCTTGGATAACTTACACGAATATTACCAAAATTACAAATACATAATTGTAATTATTACTTTGGGTTTAATTGTTTGGACTTTAGGCTGTGCAAACTGGTCGGGTCAAGTTTATTGACTAACTTTTCAACAAAATACAGAAGCCTGTGATCTGAGCCTGCAACCAAAACCCTAAATCCAATTTATCAACAATCGAGTAAGTTTTTGTACTCTTTTCTCAATTTCGTTTATATTTAGTGTTACATGTCTTTATTTTTCTGTATATATGATTGAATCTGGCATATACGATGGCTTAACTATCCTTTCTAACGATTTCCAAATTAGGAATTTATGATTAAAATTCTTATTTGTCGTCGATACATATCTGTTTTTCGAATTCCAATGGTTGATATATATTTGTAGGGATTTATATGTTTGTAAACAATTTGGCTTCTGATCAGCAGATATGAATATAATCTTATACTGGCTTGAAAATTAGGGTGGTGGTTATGATCTCCACATCTGTTTACGCTCTAAACGAATGATCTTTGAGATCGATAACATTGTGTATTTGTGTTATAACTTGCTACATTGCGGTGTGCTTAGAGCTAACATTCTTTCTTAGGAATAATAAAGTTTTTAGTTTCAGTTAATTTACAAGTGGACGAAAAGCAATGGAATTGGCAGACAGAGCGATTGGATTCGTTTTAGCAAGTATCAGTGTGGCGATTTTCACATATTACACCTTTTGGGTTATTATATTGGTTAGTTGTGTTTATTCGTTGATATCTCGTATTCTCATTTTCTATTTTTGCATTTCGTTTTCTTCTTTAAGGTTCCATTACTTGTTCATTAACTTAAGTTTTATGATTCTGTTTTTCAGCCCTTTGTTGACAAGGAACATTTTGTACACAATTACTTTTTACCCCAAGAATATGCAATCCTGCTACCTGTTTACGCGGGTGTCTCTCTCATTAGCTTTTTATCTGTCTTTATTGGATATGTGATGCTTAAATCCAAAAAGAAGAAGAAAGCTTAAATCAAGATCTGCACTGCATTTTTGAGGTATCTTAGGATATCTTCCTCATTCGTTTCAATCTTGTTTAATAGTTCTAATCTAGCACTGGTTCAACTCATGCCTCCTGGTCAATGTCTTCTGTTTAGCAACCAAATTGTATTAAGTAGTGTTATGTGCTACAACTATTAACGTTAACATTTTTGCTGTATCTTCATTATTACTTTTGAATTCTGAAAGAGTAAGAAGAATATTATACTGTTGTTCTACACTTCTACTTGCATAGTTGAATATTATCTGCATTGCATCATATGCATCATCTGCGAAGCATCCTTAAAGGCCACACTAAGAGAACTACTCTCATAGTTAGTGAAATCATTTTCTTAATGTAAAATAAGGGTACTACTACAGGTGAGAATATGTTTGTTTGAATGTGTCAAAAATATTAGTTGTAAAAGTACTGCACGAGATTGGGACATGAGTTACAGTGAGCTAATAAATTATTCTTAATGATATAAGTGCTAGAATAGATATCTGTTAGAGAGAATATAAACTTGGGCAATGTATTATTGAGCAAAATAAGTTGTGACTGACCTATTATTAGTTATTACACATAAGTGAGGATCAAAACGTACTTGGTCAAGTTAGAGGTTACTGATTTGAGCATCATATCTGTATGCCATGCAGACTAGTCCCTTATAAATGGTTTGGCTAGCCTTAAAAAAGGAATAAAGATTATATTATTCTATAATACAGTAAGTTTTTATCTGGTAGTTTTTGTATTCGATGTTCCTAATCACAGTTTTGACAATTTGTTCTTTATCAGAGTACTGTTTCTTTAATATCTACACGGACGATAGGTCTTGGGTCATGTTGACTTTTCACTGATACGGTTGTAGTGTAGTACACCGTTATGTCTTATCCCAAGAATGTGCATTTCTGCTTCCTCTTTGTGTGTTTGCCTCTTTTTTTTTTTTAATATTTTGTCTGTGTTTTGGGATATGTGATGCTCTTATCTAACAAGAAGAAAGCCTGATGCTTTTATCATATAGTCTCTTTTTTGCTTCCTGTTTACTCAAGTTCTTTGGTTCCAATCTATCGCTTTCTCCCGAGCCTCCTGGCCACTATCTTGCCTATGGAACCTAATGGTATTGTATAGTGTTTTGGGCTACAAAGAATATTATTCATGTCTCTATTCAAGCAATAATACTATATACTCCGTATATACTTTCTTTTGAGCTTAGATTTAAACTTAAGTGGGATGTGATGGAGAAAGGGGTCGACACTCTTCGTATTATTTGAATTTTGTTTTATGTTTAATTCGGTTTGCTTACTCCTTTTATTTTGCAGGGTATCAATTTTATGATTGTTTTGGGGCTTTTAGCCCTTCTAATCGCAATATACCTACCAGTTTTTAGAGTATGCATGTGAAATGCAGGTGCAAAGTTATGGCAAACGGAAATACCTTTTTTCCTTCAAATGTGTGGACAATATAATAGTTTGTGGTTGAACTAAGACAAAAATATGAAATACAAAAATGAACTGAGTACTCCAATTGAAAGCATATCAAACCTACCAAAAGCAACTGAGTTTCAAACTGAACAAAAAATACAACGCTGTTTATACTTGAAATGAGTATAGCGTAATCAAAGCTATGCATGATCGCCTCTACAAATCAACATTATTTAGTACAAGGAGTTTCCCTTTAGGATTCTTTTGAACATGCTGCAGTGTACTTTAAGTCCTGGTTTACCTCTTGATTAATTGTGGGGTCTATTGTCGACCCATTTACACATTTCGGTCCAAGGATCTCTTCTGATAGATTTGTTTTAGTTTGTGAATTCAGGCTTGTGGTGTTGAAACTGTTGATAGTTGATACTATCACATGTCCCATATAATGTATACTTAATATCGATAGACAACTTACATTAATATACAGCCTTACAGCACCTGCAGTTCTCAAATGATCCATTACAGCAGTTGTCAACATCTCTTTTAAAAGAAGTAAATAGTCTATTAACTCTGTTCTTGATACTTTGACTACTTCTGGTGGGATCATAATAACATCTTTTAAACAAGAAAGCATCTTACAGACATTTACTTCGTGTGAAACATTAAAAAGTGAACATGATACTTAACAAATACATGAGTTGTCTATATCAAACCGACGTTAAAATCGTAAAGGGAAATCTGGAAAAGGGTGGTTTATGTGTCCAAACATTTGGTTCCAGAAGTGTGCTTATTAGTCACAGCACAATCCATGAAGTTGAGCAAATTAACACAAATAATTAAAAGCAACATCATCAATTTCATCATATCTATCACCATCTTTCCACAAATTTATCCACAAGTAGTTACCTAATGAAACAAACAGCCTTTTCTTTCATGTCGAAAAGTTGAAAAAGTCTTCAATCTTCCAAGAAGTTGCACAAGCTTGTTGTGGGCATATTTGAGCCTCTAAATCGACAAAACCACCTACAAAGATCATATGTGAACCTAGAGAACAATGAAATCGTTCAGTTTGTTACATACAAACATGAAACCATCTAAGAGATCAAATATAAAGTTATAGAGTTTAAAGACCAAATAACAAATATGATAACACACAAAGTGCATATGAGACAAGAGGAACATATCTATGTGTGATCTGTTACTTACCTAAGTAGTATGCTTTCAAGATTCAGAACATACAAGTTAAACCGTCAAGCGGAAATGAAATAAATTTAATACAAAATCGTTCGACATGGTCTAGTGTAATGTGCAATTGGCTACTATCAAGGCTAATGTGCATCAAACCATTGCAAAATACAAAATACTTCATGTTTTATTAACATACTTAATGTTGCTTAACTGCCATTTACAGCAGTTTAGTAGTACTAAATTGTTACTATAAAGTTCACTTCTTCTTACAAGATAATTATCATCCATCCAAGATTTAAGAAGATAGTTAATATATGCACTTTGAGTTACAGATGATTCATATCATTTTGCAAACAGTAAACTCACAACATCAAGAAAATTACAATAAGATCAAAATTATCTCCATATATCGTACCTGAAAACAAAAAAAAAAAATAGTACGAAAAACAGACGATCGACCCGAATTCATGAAAAAGAATTATCAAAAGCAGCTGAAGTAATCGCGCGACAAAACTCCTGAAAGTTAATCCGACCATCACCATCCGTATCGGCTTCCTTAATCATACCGGTCAACTCTTCAGCAGTCAGCGCATGTCCAAGTTTCGCCATAGAATGTGCCAGCTCAGCAGCAGTTATATACCCATTCCCATCTCTATCAAACATCTTAAACAGCTGTTTCAGTTGATCATCTGTATAGGGTGATTTCGCAGGTAGAAGTTCGGGTGCAACGAGTGCAACAAACTCCGAAAATTCGACCAAACCGTTACTATTTGTATCAGCTTTTTGTATTAATGCATCAAGTTGATCAGGGCTTGGTGTAAGACCTAGTGATCGTAATAAGGAGCCGAGTTCGAGCTGTGTTAGGCTGCCGTCGTTGTTTCTGTCGAATGATCGGAAGATTTCTCGGAGTTCGGAGAGCTGTTCGTCGTCGAGTTTTACGGTTGTTGGTTCTTTGTCTCCGCTCATAGTGTTTGGAAGATTGATAAGAAAAGAAAAGAAGAAGAAGAAGAAGATTGATTGTTTTGTGGGTTTAGAATTTCATGAGAAAGAGATGGTGATATGATAATGATGAGATGAATTGAAGAAGAAATGAATTGATCCAACAAACATTCAGGAAGATAATTAATATATATGAATATGAATTTTATTATAATTAGTGAGAAAAATAGATGAGAATGAGTTTGTATGTATGTGTTTTTTTATGGTTTTGGTCTGAAAATTGGATTTTGGAAGAGGTAGTTAATCCTTCTCCACATTTATTGGATCGATCAAATTGTGGAGAGGACCGTTGACGGGTTTTTATGTATTACACATAATTTAGTTCATATTTACTAACTAATTAATATGAAATTGATAACCAGAGCCCTTTACGTTATAACATGCATAAACATTAGTACTTTAAAAAAAAAAATCCGTCCTTTTGATTTTTTGTTTATCCCTCTTAATTTTTGTCAATACACAGCTATTTTATGCATGTCCAAATATACTATTAGAAGCTCAGCTTTCGTTAACAAAACCTTAATAATAATAATAATAACTGTATATATCTAATATAATGATAGTAATTAAATCTGCTTCTTACTAGTATATACTACGTAGTATAATTCTATTGGAAAACAATTTTATCAACCGAGCGCTTTTGTGATTGTTTATGTCAACTTTACCCAATGTTTTTCTGAATATTGGTTTAGATATAGATTATTTATGTATGTTCAAACATTTTAATGAAACTTTTACGATTGTTATTAACAATACTTGAATAAAAGTTACATCTTCTTAAATGTTTAGTATCTTAATGAAGTTATCCTGATTTTACATGATTGATCTATTTTTACAAGAAACTTATAAGTTTTTGATGGTTTTTAATTAAAAATGTTATGACCACGATGGATAGAATGATAATCTAAATTCAGCAATCGAGGTTTTGGATGTAAGTGATTATGAATTTAATGACAAATGTTGACATGAATTATTTGTTTATTCTGTTTTCTCTTTGTATAATCTTTTCTTTTCTTTTTTCTACTCCGTATAAAATAAGATTTGTTTGTTTATGGAATCTTACACAAGTAAACCAAACAATTATCAATTTGCAAGAAGGAAAAAATGGTGCAACTATATGGGCCGCATGTAAACATAAGATTCATGTTTTTTGATATATATTAAATCACAAATTTGGTGTTACTCATTCGGTTCTAATGCTAAAGTTTACGCTTTCTTTTTTAGTGTTTCAATTTAATTATCCATTTTTATAAATAGATAACGATAATGAGGTTTAGTTCTTTAATACCCTTATTTTATTATACATGCACCATAAAAATGTAGGTAAAAAGTAAAGAGTAATGTTGTAATCTTAACAACAACAAAAAAGGACGATGATAATGTTTTTTTACACTACATGTTTCTTTTTTTTTTTGGACACTCAAATTGAGACAAATGTAGGTTCGTCTCATTCAATTTATTCACTTTAACTACGCATATGATTTTAGAAATGTCCAATAATAATGATACTGTTCATCAAAAAAAAATTCATCTCTACCCATTAAAGTATCTTTTTATTAGTTGTACAGAGTAACATAAAAGAACACTTATTTGAAATAAATCAAAATAGATTTGTGAACATTTATAATGAGATGTATGGAGTATATTTTTATAGTGTTAATGGTATATAGTTAATTTTTATATTAGTACTACTCTATTATTCTTGTGTATATTCTTCAAAAATTATACTCCATTTTTTACTTAAAAAAAATAAGATAAAAGAGGCGCCAATCGCGTGAAGCCGCGCACGTCTTTTGGACTTTTGTAGCTGGACTTCTTCAACTGATTTTCTGAAAACATTAATTAATTAAAAGTTTCCACTTTCCACAAGCACATTGGTTGCAATCACCTGCATCGCATATAAACTCCTACCACATACACCTGCAACTCATTGACCAATAAGATGATGCCACACTAGATTTAGCTTTTCCAAGTCAAAACATATATAGTGACATTTCAAAACACACGATCAAACATGTTAGTGGTATACTAATAAAAAATTATGATATACGAATCAAAACTCATTTCACAATAAGCATGTCGAACTGTCAAAGTTCGATCCTAACTTTTTACAAAATATAATGAAATACTACTACCCCACAAAGGAATAATGAAAAATAGATTGTTTATTCTCATTTTGTAAATGAATTTTTATAGATGTACTAATATTTATCATTGGCATAGGCGCATAGCGGAATTGAAGTGGTCAAGTGTATACGATTATAAAAATATATATATTCATGATAGGTTAATGAACTCATTTTCTTTATTATATAAGAAATGCAAGTATAAATTTTGATCATATGTTTTAAGGGTATATGTTAATGTTGTAGGGAACACCACATAATAGTTTTAACCCGGGGCCGTGCCAAAAAACAGTTGCCGTCCCAAGTGATTAAAAGACTTTGAGGTCCACATGGTCTTTTAGATTTACAGAACAGCCCCTTGAATTATTGAATTCTACTCAGTTTGACTTTGATAAAAGAAATTGGTTTGACTATTTGGCATATTTTGTGTCACATACAATATTCATGTACAATGTACAGGAACATTGTTGCAATGTGATGGCATGTAGTTTGACAACCTAAAAGTACTAACACAATCATTGTAGGTTAACTAAAAAAACATATCGGTTCCTTACCTAAATTCTCAATCATGCAACATATATTATATTGAATGGATCAATGTACTTAATGATTGCAGTTCGTAACGACAGGCACATCGATCAAATTCCCAATCCAGCGTAGAATAAAGAGAACATGTACTTGAATTCATTGAACAAAAATACGAATGCTGAAATACGACGAAGGAAAACAGTATTTATCTAACATTGAAATATCTTACATTGCCCGGCTGATTCTTGCTTCAAGGTATGTTTAAATAAGCGACGTAAGTGACATTTTAGGCACATAAAAGACTATATACAAGTACATGTACATTTAATATATGTGCATGATTCTATGTGTATATATGCAAGTAGCCATATAGGTATGTTTGTAAGCATACATACATGCACGCATCCATTATAATAACCTTATTATACAGGAGACAGCATGTATAAGGGGGACGTAATAGTTTCTAACTGAATCATGGAAGTCCTACATATGAGTTAATAACACGTTATTTGAAAACAATGATATCATAATACACTTTAGGCAAGTTCTACATCCGTTGACTTGTTAAAAACCCCATTGGAATGAAAATGGGTTGAAATTGACACCTTTGTTTGATTTTCTTGATTGTAGAGTCCAAGTACTGAAAGTGTCTTTCAACAGCAAAAGGTTTAGATTCATTGCTATGTGATGAAACACATGGGCACACTAGGAATAGCAGGAGACTTGGATTCATCGTTAATTGTTAATAGTAATATACAGCAGAATTTACATACGAAAGTCTTTTAATCAATTAGACCTTTCAACGAGATCAATCTCCCAACTGCATTATCGTTTTCATCTCTATCCAATAAGTATACGCATTTATAAGCCTGGATATCTCCTTAGTCTCGTTATCCTGCATCAATTACACCCGAAAACAAACAACAGTTTGAGGGGGAAAGGGATTACTTAATATCCAAGCATACTCCTTATTCGTATCAAGAAACTAGCAAATGATATGAACGTGGTTTAATTCCATAAAGAGTAATATTGCAATCTTCAAGGTACAAGTTATATGAACTTAGTTATTGAGGACTCCACAGACACGGCCCCGATGTGAAAACGATTTATGAGGCATTCAAAGATTTTTTAATACACCCTAAGTGACATTTGGCAGGTTTGATCTGTTACCATCTGACTTTTCCTTCAAGCCAAGTTATCTGAGTTAATTGATTTGACCTCTATGAGAAATCTATTTTCTTTAACATAATCTATACACATTACCTGATCATTGATCCAAAAACGGACTTCCTTCTTTAGCAAGAACAAAGAGACCACCATCCCCTCTTGATATCCTCAAATCCTTATCAAGGTATGTGATTAAAAGCCAAGAACTTGACCTTTCACCCGGAATGGGGATCTTAAGAGGAGGTTGACCCGAGATTACACCTGCTAGATTAGCCACAGCCTCTTGCAAAGGGTTGAGAGACTGCTGCACAGGTGACAAGCTTATATTTTGACCAAAAATATCAACATTCTCTGGAAGGCTTACATTCGACTTGATCTTTGGAGGCTGGAAACTCCCTTCCTTAAATTGTACCTGAAAAGCTCATGTTATAATGTAAGCCAATTCCGCACATTAAGAAATAAAGCTTAAATAAAACCAGTAAACAGATGATGTTTTCCCTTTTCAGGTTACCCGGGGAGGGCAAGTCTTTTTACTCAAATGTACGCGGCCTAACAAGGGTATCACCGTGACCGTCTCTGACCAATTCTCTAGCCACCCCAAAGATGTTCACCTTTGGAGGTTCGAACCTCACACCTCTTGTGAAATGCCATATACCACTAGGTCACCTTGGTGATGGTTTTAGAAATAAAGCACAATATCCATCTTTAAAAATGGTGAGCAATAGTCTACCATAGTTTATGTGATATTAAATAATCAAAATTGGATCGGTTGCAACAAAATTATTTGTTAGATGAGCTCGTGTTGTATTAATCAGATAATTAGTGGTTTTATCGTTTGACAAGATTTGATTATGTGGAACGTACTCCGTAGAGACTAAGAAAAACAGAAAGAACATTCTTACCTATTGTTAAAACTATTTTAACATATTATGACAAAAATTTGAGTTCAAACAGAAAGAACATTCTTACCTATTGTCATAACTTGAGTTAAAACTATTTTAACTCAAATTATGACAAAAAGATTATTTATACTTTATGAACTATTATTATACTCCCTCTGTCCCATTTATAGGTCGGATAAATGTCAAATTAGCCCTTATATTCAAGGTAAGTTTGACTGAAAATTTTTATATGAAATAGAAGATTGGCCATCGGTAATAATAAATGAGGGTAAATTGGGGAGTGTAATAATCTTCAATAGTTATTTTTTGCAAGTAGACAATATTTTTGGGACAAACAAAAATAGTAAGGTGGACAATAAAAATGGAACGAAGGGAGTATTCTTTTACAGATTACTTAGACCTTATTTTTTTTCAATTTTGACACCTATAACTCTACAGTTCCACTAGAGAAAATAACGATAAGCAATTAATTTTAGTTTTGCCTTGAATCACTTTTATAGTAAATTATGGAATTGATCATATGACAGAACCAGAATCACTGTATCCAAACAACAAAATTTGATTATTGTGAATTCAAGTCTTATGGACCAAAAGTCAATGATGGGAACGCGTTAATAGGTCAATAAACAATACAGCAGGAATAGCAACTCGTAGAATTATAACGAGTCTTTCTCATCTCAACATGAAGCATCAAGGAAAGAAAGAGGGTACCTGTATTCTTGAGGGACTTCGCACTTCAAAGCTTGCAGAGGCGGTGGACGTGAAAGTAGCAAAAGGGGTAGAAAAGGTAATGGAATTGTCAATGGTAAGGCTGCTGGTAAAGATATTTTGAGAAATCTTGTCAACCTTCAACAGTGGAGTTGTGCCTACTGCCAGAAGTGGTAATAGTTCGGAAAATGCAGTGTACCTGATACATTCAAAGCCATTACCTTGAATGAGTATTGATAGAATAATTCTAGTCTAACCTTATTACACCTGAAAAAGTTTTATTTCACGTTGTATCTTTTCAATGGCTCAAAAGGGGTTCCAATCTTGACATGTTTGGCTGAGACAATGCTGTTAATAAGCATATTTCCTATATAAACCTCCATTTTCTTACCTATTAGGGAATGAAAGACCTTATCTTTTACATAGTCTAGGACATTCAATATTTTAAATCCTATATAAGATGTGTTATTGGTGACACAACCTGAGCCAACTGACTTTTTGTTGGTTGAACTATTGTATAATTCCACATTTTAGAGGATCATCGAGATTCATTTTTCATATAATACATGGTTTTCCATTTACCCATCACACAAAGTACAAGTGGAAAAGTGGGTGGATCGGATGGGTTGGGGGCTTAGGGTGGTGATGTTTTTAGTACGTGGAGAAATGGGTCAGGTTGACCTACAAACCTTTTGTTTGCTTTTAGTGAAATTAATGGGTTAAATTGGATTACGAAAATTATGTTATTATAATCATCATTTAACCTTTTAAAATAGAATGATTTAGGAGGCTTTAGGTATTGGAATTTGGAAGTACACTTGGTAAACAGATTAATTTTTTGGATTTGACCCGATTAAACTGTTAGGGATAAACCTAAACCACAGGAACCGAATATAAGCAAACAGATTTACACATTAAAATCAAATATTCTACGGACCAGCGGACCTACTGCACTATAAGTCCTAGAAACAAATCCCACTTAAAATAACATTTGTATTCTAGAAATATATTTCTGCTAAGTATATACATTGTTCTACATCTGGCAGTTAATCATTCATATTAAGTTATTAACTTATTTCCTTCATCTAAGCATTCTTTAGAAGCAAGATAGAAAGATAAGGTAGCAGTGCTTCAAAGTGATTCAAACAAAGAATCATCTCCAGATTCCACTCTTAAGTTTATGAAAGCTCACCATGCTGGGCCTTTGGGGAGAAGGTGTAACAAATTAGCTTTTTACTCCGTCCATCACAATTCACAGTACAAATGCAACAAGTTACATTTTTCTGGTTATGCTAGAATAATTGCAACACGTCTATGGGGGCAAAACTTCTTACGTCTTTATAACTTTGCCACTTGGTAACCTTTTAAAGATATTAATGACCTTAATTTAGTCCTCAAGAAGTCCGTGTTTCATTGAACCACTCCATTAATTTAGGTCATACAGAGCAATTACCAAATACTATATAAAATAATATAAAACATCATGTATCTCAAGATATATCAATATCTCAAGCATTCTTTGTATAGTGAAGTTTGTTACATCTCATCACATATTAAATTTGTAAATTAGAATTGTAATCCCCTACAAAGTCCTACCCTATATACCTCAAACTTGTTGAGCTTATTCGATATCAGGTCAATAAGCTCATTTGTTAACGGTTTACAAGCTTATCAACTTTCGTTTACGAGATAAAGCAATAAGCTCAAGTTTATACACTTATACGCTGGTAAAGTTGAGCTTAGTAACCTTTTGATTATGCAATAAGAACGTAAAAGCTAACAAATAAGCTAAGCCGAACCTCGCCACTACGTCAATGGACATTCTAATTCTAACAATCTATGTATAACAGGATTACGCATATAATGTATTTGCAAACATACAATATCTAACAAAGATTTAAGAGGTATCAAATGTGTGTACTTACAATAGAACCCAATTCCCATCAAGAAGCTCAACAGCATCCGTAGGTGCGTATGTCGGATTAACCGCTTCTAACTGATTAACAAGCTCCGAAATCTCAGCCCGTTCCTCCTGCGAAGCACTGAATCCCAGCCCAGTCCCATAGACACTATCAACCAAACACCTCTTCAAGTCTTCAGCTTTACCATCATCCTCACTCTCCTCCGGAGCAACCGGAGTTCCGTTACCGGAATACTCATTTCTCGGTTCAAGTAAGCCCCACTCGTCATCATCTTTCGGGGGATCTGAGGTGGGCAATTTGGTTAACGGTTCGTTTTCCGGTTCGGATTTTTCGCCCCATTCGTCGGTGACGGTGGGCGGTTGAGAACCGTCGGATTCCTCGTCGTCGTTTAGGGTTTGGTCGGATGGGTTCCATTGGGATGAGGAAGATGGGGGCTTGTTTGAACAGAAGCGAATAAAGGATGTAAGAGTTGATTTTTTGATTGGTTTGGGATGAAGAGGAAAGGATAGAGATGATGTAGGGTGGCGGAAGACGGCGGTTGCGGTGGTGGTTTCGTAGAGGAGTGATGGGTTGTGGGAGGAGGAGAAGATGAGAGACATTGTTGCTGTTTATGGTCTGGTAATGGTGGATGTGTTTCTTCACTTTGATGTTTGTTTCTTGTTCACTTATTTTTCATTTCTTTTATTTTTGGCCCCAAATTATATTTTCCTAATTACATCGAATCATTATATTTTATATTTGGTTGTGTATAAGTAAAATGTGATGGTCTCAAAACTTATCTTGCATTTGAATAGCGGAATTCAATA
Source organism: Pseudognaphalium luteoalbum (assembly GCA_963422505.1). NCBI lineage: Eukaryota > Viridiplantae > Streptophyta > Magnoliopsida > Asterales > Asteraceae > Pseudognaphalium > Pseudognaphalium luteoalbum. The sequence goes on from OY730193.1 coordinate 122,064,558, forward strand.
TAATGTAATGGAACTAAAATTTCAATTATATATTATAAGGTTGTTTAATTCACAAATGAATTAATATGAAGATCGTCATATTTCTTCGCTCAACTTAATTCCCATTTATTGCAATTTCAAATGCTTTCATGATTCAAACTTTATCAAAATAGATTTTCTAAACCAAACACACACCGTTGAACCATTCAGGTACTCCAATATATATTGCCTACAGCAATACCATCAGAGGCGGATTTGAGGGTGTACAAGGTGAGCAAACATACGGGGCCTCAAAAATTTTTAAGGCCCAAATTTTAAAACTATGATGTGCATGTAGGTTGATTTTCTTACCTTTTAGTCCCATTAAAAGAAGTTTATGTGAAGATAATAATAATCAAATGTAACATTTTTGTGCGAAATAAAAGTTTATGTGTTTGAAAAGGCCTATATTTTGGTAATGGCACAAAGCATCAAAAATCAATGAGATGACCTTGCATGAACTAGAATGAACCAATAATTACTCCACACCGTGAACTAGAATGGCTAACAATCTAGTAAACACATTTGATTTAATGTAGATCGATGACAATAATCGAATGATGAAAGAGTTTAAGAACCTTGACTAACTTAGAGTGAACTCTAACCCGATTTCATAACCATCAACAATACTTCAAGAGAACCAAATAAACAAAATTTGTGACAACCTTCACCTTCCAAACTCAAACACTATATCCTCAAAACAATTCGTTTAATTTCCTAAAACAATATGTACACAGTACACACTATAATGTTCCCAATTTCTCTTTTAGAAGAAGAATGGTTAGTCTTATAGGGGGCAAATTGGGTGTGCCTAGAGGTGACTAAATTTTTTTTATTGGCATTAAAATGAAAATCATTAAACAACACGCTAAATTTACAATTGTATTGCAATCACATTAATACCATATGCAACTTTTTTTTAAACGTCCACGTACAGGGTTCTTCAATTCAATTCAGCTACAATCGGTTTTTCTTTATGAGAAAGATTTGTAGACGTTCAACCATGCACGAAGAAGATGCCTCACCACATTCATATATAGTTACTTGTAAAGATGTAATACTCAAGTTTGCACAAACATGTAAACAATAAATGTGTGATTACTATGCATTACAAAGAAACATGAATGAGATATCTTGGAGGTATTTAATTAAAATTTGTACTATTTACCAATGAGATGTTATTTAATACCTCCGTTGTAGTATGGAAGAAGGAGATAATTCGACAAGTTACTAAAATGTGAGGATACTAGAGAAGTAGAGAGTAGATGACATGTTATATATACAAGAAGAGAAAATTCAATGCATTAATTATCCGTATATATAGGAAAACTGTATAACGACCGTTTGAAAGTTTGATAATTTGTATTATTTTGTGGATATAGAATGAAATCACAAATGAGGATGATGAGAAATATTCAAAAATACGTGAAGTAGTTTTGAGACAAAGGTTTACATTTTATATCTCCCACGTCCCACTAAAAATGTGGGATTGTATGGGATGGTAGTAGAGAGAAATCGTGTTTTTTTCTCTAGTCCAAATTGTAGTGATTTAATTGAATATCGTAATAATATACCTAACAAAACAACCACAATATTACCAACCTAAGAACCAAACACAAGATAATTGCAAAATCAAATTCAAATTGCAAATCAAATATATATAATCCTCCATGTATTATTCAGTGCACATTTGTAGTTTTAAAACACTCCAAGTTAAGTTCTTCAACTCTTCTTGTATAGAATAGTCACATACTACGTAAAACTAAACACACTTCAATATAAATCTCCCTACCATGTCAAATAATGCCACAGAGTAGGCCAATAGCAACCCCTTTAATTTTAGCATTGGTGTGCATTTAACAATTTCATTCAACTTCATAGTGATTTCAATAAAAAAAATAAGGAGGAAACCATTACCATTCTCTTAACCAAGAAATTCAACTCTTTAGTTAATCCAATAAATTCGTTGTTCTCTTTGTTTCTGTGACACCAGCCAAATTAACACTAGTGATTAGTGCCTAATCAACTGTTAATACATGTAATTAGTTATGTGTTAGGTTAATTAATGTATCGGAATATATCTTGTTGAATATATACAATTATGCGATTTGATTAAACCGTACGCAATTTAAATCGAATGTAATTCGATTCAATTTATACGGACGTTGGTGAACAATTTTATTAAATAATGTAATATTATTTAGTACAACCATTATATCCAAAATATTATTTTGATAATATTTCGTAATTAGTTTGTATCGTACAAATAAACGTCTACGTGATTAAAATGTTAAACACGCAAACAAACGAAACAATTTAAGTTATATTTTATAACTCAATTATTAAGTATTTGGTAAAACACTTCAACAAAAATATTGAATAAACATTCGTATTTTAAAACGTATATTTAAACGTATAAAATAATTATTTAACATTTAGACGATCGGGCAAACGAACACCACACGGAGCAAAATATCAGGGAACGAAAAAGTGGAGGTTAAAACCCCCACCTCCTTCTTTTTTCCTCATTTCACCATCTCACTTTCTCTCTCTTTCTTTTTTTCTCTCTAAACAAATACCACACCACCACCATCTTAAATCATCAAAAAGCACCATCAAACTCACTCGAATCATTTTACTCGTTTGAAAGAAAACGATCATGAAGTCACGATCTACATTCCTATCTTTTCGGATTCTCCTCGTGTTAACTTGTAAGTTTCCGACAAAATCTCGAAACTCCTCGATTTCAAGTGTTTTTAACTTGTTGTCGTTTATCTAGGCTTAATATGTCCAAATATGGATTGGGTAAAAGCATCGGACCAAACGGAAATCGGAAAACTTGTATTTGGGCTCAAAAATCCTGACCAGTCGGGAGTGACGCATGGCCAGATTCAATGGTGCGTCACTTCTTTAAGTGACGCATTAAGTGTCGCTTAAAACCCTAATCGGTGCGTCATTTCTTTAAGTGACGCATTAAGTGTCGCTTAAAACCCCAATATTGCGTCACTTGCCAAAGTGCCGCATAAAACCTCTTTTTCCCGACACTTGCCTAAGTGTCGCAAATTCAATACCCGACACTCCTAGCGACACTTGTCTAAGTGTCGCCTATAATTGAAATCTGATTTCATCCGACACTAGCCCTAATGACGCATGACCCTAATACCGACACTTAAACCCGACACTCCCTTAAGTGTCGCCCTCTATGCGTCACTTCCACTAAATCAAAATTTACCAATTTATGCGATACTTCCTGAGTGTCACATAAACCCCTAAGTGTCGTTATTACTGACGCTACAAACAGAATGTTTGCAACTCATTGTTTATACTAAGTGTCAAGACCTGAAAGTTCATTACTTAATGATACCCAAATTTAAATTTTAGATGCGTTTTTCACTAAAGCAATATAGTAGAAATAAAAATTTTTCAAACTGACCTGGCAGCTCGACCCCAGCCAGGGGCTCTGCCCCTTGGACTCCGCCAGGGGTTGCCACCCCTGGAACCCCGCTAACCAGGGGCGCTGCCCCCGGACCCCCATCACCAAAAGTTTGTAAATACTTTTTAAGTATAACATTTCGAAATCAAAATAACAATGTTGAAGATTATTATTACAAACAATCACTAACGGGCCGTATACGTTTTCAAAAACATAATCAAATCAACCAAATTGTAGTAATTTGGATATTCTAGTTGGACGAACAACTACAAAAGTAGTCTTGATGGATACTTGCTCACATTTATAACCATCGCGTGTCATGGACACTCTCAGGTTACAAGTCTTCGGACATCGATTCTCGGCCAATCAACTCAAGTTTAATTAGTTAAACTCTCAAGACTCAGGTGAGTCTCATAGCCCCTCTTTTTACTGTTTTTCACTCAGGGTGTGATTCATTGCTTACTTTAACATGTGAATGCAAGTACAAACTTTTCCAATACTACATGAGTTATTTTTGGCTAATCACCTCAAAGCCTTCCATCAGCATAGTTTGGTAATATGTTGTAGCGTGAATATTAGTATATGGTACCATATAGGGTTGACCCTCCTCGTCCAGGTTAGCAAGGACTAACTGGGTAAACGGATGTACTAATATTTGTTCAGACGAGTGTAGATTAGGCACTCGTGGGAGGCACCTCGATCAGGTCCTTGAATGTGGATCCTGACCCCTCGAGTTAAACTCAGACTATGTGCTCATAGCTGTATAACTTTTAATTTGCTTAATTGCATTTTAAATTCAATTAAATCTTGCAGTTCATGCGATATGTGGTGACATACAAACCTGTGAGTTCACCAGTGTTTCGCTGACCCATTTTAGCATGTATCACAGGTACTCAGCAGTAGGTTGGACTGCCCTCCAGGATATCATTAGCTTGAGTCATCATGCAAAACATTCAGAGATTTAGCTGCATTATTATATTTTGTATAGATTAATTATGTATGTAAATCTCTCAATCCAGTAACTGAGCTAATGTAAACTATATTTTGATGTAAATTTGTGTTTAAATCAATGAAATTGTAAAACGACGCATGTAGTGGTCGTTCATTATATATCTTTTGTGTTGTGATATTTGATTAGTCGTGTCCCGACCCGAATGCTTCCGCATTATAATTTGGGGGTGCGACAGTTTCATTGATCGACTTTCTAAACTTCATAGTCGCAGTTACGTGTGTTAATCGGTCCGGATTAGTAGGTTTATTAGGAAAATGAAAACTTACCCGCAACATGACCCTATTAAGCAATAGGGTTTTCGGGTTCGGGTTATTTGGGTCAGATTAATTCAGAGTTCTAGTTGCCCGTATAACTAACATGATAGGTTGTGGATCACCATTTTTCCTACAAAATGTCATTCACGTACTAAAAAGTATTCGTTAGAAATTGGTTCTGAACAAAGCTTTCGAAAGAAATCAAGATGTAGCAAAAAATCAATAATTTTCTATATCAACTTGATGTCAGTAATGAATTTTACAAAAGAACTCTACTCATCTTCTTACGACAGAACAACAAATATATATACAAATTGTTGCAATTTACTTTTGACTATCTAACATATAAATAAACATTTTTTTACAAAGGGTTGAGTGTTTGTAAATGTATTTAACTAATGTCTTATATTCATTATGTGTATCTAACTACTCGAACGTATATTGTATGTATAATACTTGTTATATATTGTCATCGTACATATTTTAGTGGCGTGTCAACTTGTAAAGATGTCACGTGACACTTTATATAGATAAGACGTCACCAAAATACATACAATGACAATAAATAAATTTTATACATACAATTACGTTCGAATATTTAAATACACACCATGAATATTAGATCCTAGTTAAATACTTTTACAAGTACTTAACCTTTTTACAAAAACACATCTATGGTATTAGTACGTCCTAATAATATGTAGTATTTTGGAAATATATTCAAACATACTTAATGGACTAAGTATATATAAATTAATAGAAGATTATAAACGTAATTGGATTATTCGAGTCAACGGTACCCGATTAATTTTTATCATATATACTAACTCGTTACCCGACCCTAATAAAGTAATAAGTATTGGAGTTAATCGGGTTGACCTGAATAACCAACTTAATATTCTAAATCCTATTAGACCCAATCCTATTAGGCTTGATAGGGTTGGATTGGGTCATGTGCGGGTCAACACGGTCGGCACCCTTACAACTAAAAATTCGATTAATTAGTTAATTGAAACACATTATAACTGATTCGCTTAGAATTGACTGAATTGCTAGGCACTTTTGCACAATATAAAAATTCGGGTACATAAGTTTTTTGAATATATATAACTGAGGTACCTTAGTAGTGATGTCGGTTTAGGGTGGAATTTGACTTCAGGGTAACAGATTAAATTTAATCAAAATGAATTTATTTAGAGTGCTCAAATTTAGTGGAGAACGTGTACGTGGCGGTTGACGAACCCTCAAATCAAAAAGTAACCGCTTAATAAAATAACTGACACCCCCTATTTTTGACGGGTGCGATTCAAAGTCAACCCAATCTAATAATGTTGCATTGAAAGTCAACGAAAGTTTCAATCGCTATGCCGATTACGCTAGCCGGCTGTCACATATATTTGTATTAAAGTGACTTCAAAAAACTAACTAAAGAACCTTTTATAGTAAATGCTTATAGGAGCTTTTCTACTCCTTCATTAGGTTTTTTTGTCTAACAAACATAAATCCTTTCTATAACAAATTGTCCTCTTCATTAGGTTTTTTTTGGCACTTATAATACATACGCACCCGTAGTCTACACACTGAATTGTTTTCGCAACAGATATAAGTCGTGTGAGCAAAGAGATAGTGTATTTATAATTTTAATTATTTATTGGTTAGTGTAACAGTCTAAATAAAACATATATTTATAACAAAACTCTATATACACCTACTCTAAACATATCATGGCAATAATGTTAATAGGCCGTGTACTTTTCAATGTCGTGATATTTTACGAAACAAATTAAAACTATTTGCAAATGTAGCATGCAACAAAGTATGGTGTGGTATGAGTAGTGCCACATCATCATAACATTGTCTTACTCACATAACACATGCAATGGTAACAAAAGGTTGAGACAAAATAAATTTTATCTACACTAAAAAAGAAAAATAAATTAGAACTAAAAAAACATTAGGACCACATTTTTGAGGTTCTAATCCCGTTAACATCTACTCGACGCCTCGTTAACACACCCACCACTACACCCGTAATAATATCATGGTGATTCCACGTCAGACTATGGTATAACGCCCAATCTAATTGTTTTCAAATGAGAGAAGAGAAAGTCAAACTACACCCGTAATGATATAACGCCCATTATATTTGTTTTTTTTTTCCATAAATCTTTGGTCATAACTTACATCCACCTTAATTACTAAAGGTAGTCCATATTTATGAAAGAAAAATCTTAGTATTAATGGAAAATAAAAATAAAAATTATTTTTGTTTAATAAAAATACTACAAACGTTCATTTAGTTCCTTATATATGATGTACATTACGTATCTTTGAAACTTTTGCTATAGCTTTATGAGACACAAGGACAAATTAAGATCTTAAATTAAAAACAATGCAAACAAGTTGGCCTTTATTCTTTACTTACAAATTTAATTCATTGCTTTCTATACATGAATTGTCCATTAAATTTATATTTCAGATTTTATGATTGGAGAAGCTTAAATAAACATGTTCCACTTTATTATGATATATATTCTTTGATTAAATGAAACGAGCATTTTTTTTTCGGTAGACGGTATGAGAAGATATTCAGTCATCCAATTTACACTTGAATTTACGTTTTTCTATAATCATTTTCTATATCATCTCATATATATACAAAAAGGTTGTGAATAAAGACTATGATTCATTACCTATATTCACAAACTTTTAATAGTAGATATGTTTGAATTTTAGAAGTGTAGTTAAAGTTATCATATCATCTTATTGAAAAGACGACGTAATATCACATATTTTAACAACAAATTAACTTTGACCCGATCCTAAATCCAATTACACAATTTTTTAACAGGAATTAAAAAGATCATTTTCTCCTTACTATAATCTTCAAACAATTAAAGTAGCTTCATTCTTTTATGAGTGAGCATTAAATCATGAATTACTCATACATTATTCTTAATTCTTATAATAATTAACATTGGTTATCCACCTTTTTGGTTAGGTGCTATTAATTTACCTTATAATATATTGATAATATATACATGTACATCAAATGTTATAATATTTTAATATTATATACTATGAATATGAATTAATGACTATATTATCGTGAATAGAGAATATGATTTTATGCTTTATCTTTTGTTTAATTTCTTACAAAATTAATTTCTTGGCTGACTTTCATATAAGAAACGCATGCACCATCAAATGACATGCCGCCACGTGTACGAAACAGGCATGTGGGTCAACAAGAGTCAATCGGTTTCCTCTCACTGTATTTAAGTCCTGAGTTATACCACCAACTCCACACACACAAACACAAACACATTTTTTTACAATTCTTCAATTGATATCTGATAATCACCATTTACACCGACACTGGTAAACTCCATTACTAACTTCTCCCCTCTGAATTCTAACTCTTTCTCTCTTTTTATATGTTTGTGAGTGAGTGTGTGTGTGAATTTATATAAATAAATAAATTATATAATTATTTTGATAACATTGACTCATGTTTTCTTTTTTTAATGCTTTAAAAAGTGGTCAAACCTTTTTTTAATAATATTCTGTTCGTGTGTTTTTTCTTAAGTGATTTTTGAGTGTTGAAGCTATACTATTTTTTATCTAATTTCATGTTTTTTATTCATCTATTTTATTTTATGGATGATTTTCGTGTCTCTTTCTATATATGTTAACATTGCATGTAGCAGGATAATGATTTTGTTGTGATTTAATTTGATTTTGGAGATTTAATTAATGTTTAGAGAAAGGATGTTTGGAGATTGTCAAGTGATGTCAAGCATGGGTGGTGGAAGTGGGATTTCATCTGAATCCATTTTTCCTAACTTCAACTTCATGCCTTTTACCGATTTCTCTTCTATCATTCCAGTAATTTTCTATCTCTTTCTCTATCGATCTTTAAAATTTATAAATTTATATGAATGTATGTTTATATGTGCTAAGTTACACTGAAATGTTGAATTCTGATATGTAGAAAGAGGAAATGGAGAGCATGGTGAGATCAGGAAAAGAAGAAATGGATAGCGGGTCGGGTAGTGATCAAATCGAAGGAGGATTGTCTGGAAACGAACAAGATATCGATCCACAACAACCTCCTTCGAAGAAAAAACGTTATCATAGACACACCGCGCACCAGATCCAAGAAATGGAAGCGTATGTGTCCATATCCATATTCATATCCATATCCATATCATCTGTATCGATATGATTAAATTAATACAAAAAAAAAACACAAAAACATGAACTTTTTTTGTGTTTGTTCTGGGGTGCAGGTTGTTTAAGGAATGTCCACATCCAGATGATAAGAGAAGGATGAGATTAAGCCAAGAACTTGGGCTTAAACCACGCCAAGTCAAATTTTGGTTCCAAAACAGGCGTACACAAATGAAGGTGCGCATGTTAGCATATACATCCATTTTTTATTTTATTAAAAATCTTACATACATGTTCTTATTTTCTTAGCTAAACCTAAATTTAATGCCAACTGTTGAAACGTACAATACACCCCAGCACAGATTTCAAGAAGACGTGTTTTTATTATTCGTGTTGTGTGTGAATATACGAAATATCATCATATATCATACTGTATTTGTTTTGCTGTTATTTAATAATAATAATGTGTTTTGCCATTTTTATATATGCTTTGACTGAAATATATAAAAGGTGTTTTTTATTTTTTTATAACGGAAAAGTAGTGAGTAATGTTGTTGGGTACATGTTTTGACTTTTGACAAAACGCTATTATATCCTTGTAATACGGGAATAAAATTTTATTAATTTTTCAATTATATAGATACAAAATGATATTGACGAATTTTAAATGAGCATAGCGCGCACACGCACATAATAGATGAGCGTATGTATGTACGTACGTGCGTCCACACATATGTATGCTATTTCGGATTTGAAAGCTTAATAAATTAATTAAACGATAAATAATTAATTATCACCAATTTTCTACCAAAACAGAATTTTTGCTAAATCATAAGAGTTTAATTCTAGGATTCAACTTTTATAGCCTAGACTAGATATATATTCTGTCAATTTAATTATTTGTATCATTAAAGTCAAACATAGTTATAATTTATTGTATTAATTAAAGGAAAATAATCACTACTTTTTTTTATTGGTAATTAATATAATATATATGTTGCTTTTTCAAAAACAATAAAAAAAATACTACATTCCAACTTTTACAAAACATTTAATTTCCCAAATTAATTACACTTTTTTCCTTACTTCTTCCATTCACCTTTTATAAATTAAACTACTGTAGGAATAGTATTACAACCTTTTTTAAAGGGAAAAAAAAAACAAATGTGACAGTAAAAGTGTAAAACAATTTTTTGAATACTAGTATGGTAAAAAAAAATAGTAGGGTGCGTACGTTAAGCAGAAGCATGCATTAATTTACTGAATTTGGTTGCTTGCCCATTAATATACGGTGGTGGGGTGCACGGTCAACCCCTACAGCTGCTGTAACATGAGCCTCCCACAAGGGGAGCATACTCTTTTAATACAATACATACATATATCTTTTTTAGGGTTAGGGTTATCATCACCTTACTCACTCACTACTTGTTACTCTTACTAATATTTCTCACTTATCAATTTCATGGGCTCCTCCATTTTTATTTTTTATTTTTATCTACGGTATAATATTCATCTTAACTTTATGTTGTACTACTATACTTGCCCTACTACAATAATTGTTTGTAAGTTTGTTCATTATTATTTTTACTCCAATGTATGAGTCGGCAACGTTGGAATTTAATTGGTTTCCATTTTTGTACCTAAGGAATTAAGTCTGAGTTATATTTGTGTAGGCACAACAAGACCGTGCTGATAATGCTGTTCTTAGAAACGATAATGAGAATTTAAGGAATGAAAACAGTCGACTGCAAAATGCGCTGCGTGCACTTGTTTGCTCTAACTGTGGAGGGTCTTCGATATCGTTTGATGAGCAACAACTTCGTATGGAAAATGCTCGGCTCAAAGAGGAGGTATACCTAATAATTACCTCTAGTGTTTTAACTTTTTTAATTAATCTTTGAATACGAAAGATGAATATATATCATAGCTCTTGTTTTAGTAGATAATAATTTGACTGCGCGCTTAATTTGATTACATTTTCATAACACTTTTTAGAGCGACGATTAATCTATAATATATCCAATAAGAATAATTAAGACTGTATAGCTAACAATACAATTATTTTTTACTTGATTGAAGTTGGATCGTGTGTGCCTTATTGCGAGCCAATTTTGTGGGAATAATCCAATGCAAGCACAAGTTCAGGCTCCTTTACATCCAATGATGACCTCTAATTTGGATTTGGACATGAATATGTACCCTAGAGCATATGATCAAGAGGGCATGCAAAACTGCAGTGAAATGATCCAACTCAATCCTTTAATGGCACCTCAAGGTCCCAACTTTGCAGCTGCAAATGGGCTAGTGATCATGGATGATGAAAAGCCTCTTGCAATCCAATATGCAGTATCGTTTATGGATGAAGTTGTTAAGATGTGCAGAACTGGAGAACCACTTTGGACTCAAGTTAATGATGCTGGAAAAGAAGTGCTTAATCTTGATGAACATGCTAGGATGTTCCCATTTTTTTATAGCAGGAAAAATGATTCGGGCGAGTTTAGATACGAAGCCTCACGTGCTAACTCTGTTGTGATTATCAACAGTATCACATTGGTTGATGCTTTTCTTGATGCAGTATGTTTCTTATCTCTCACTTTTTAAACTTTTGCTTTTCTTGATGCACAGTACTTGTTCCCATGTTTTAATATTTATTTTGTTGGTTTTTTATCTGTTCTGATTGTGGTGTATATCTTAGGATAAATGGATGGAGTTGTTTCCCTCAATCATCTCACGTGCAAAAACGCTTCAAGTAATCACTTCTGGTGTTAACAGAACTGCGAACGGTTCCCTGCAGCTGGTGCGTATATACATACATATTTACATAGATGTGGCAGAATGGGTACGTGGGTTAGCCGGGTTGGGTAGCAACGTGACTGTCTAGCATTAGCTTGATCCGAAACACTAATTCTCTATAATTTCCACATTTTATTATTAACTTTTTGTTTGTAAAATATGGTTATAAATGATTTAATACGCATGACGTAACACATATACATTTTGGGCGACTTTTGACCCGTTTACTCCATTTGACCTGATTTTTGTATTTTACCTTTCGACCCCTGAAAATTAAAACAAATTGACCCATCCAATAATAATGTGTCAAGATTATATTGTCTCTTCTATTCATGGTTATAAAGTATATTAGTTGGAAGACAATCAAAATAGTGGCTTGTTGTGCATAAGTGTTTTGAGTAAAATTTTGGTTATTTGTTTAACTTTTCTGTTATGAACAGATGTATGCTGAGCTGCAAATGCTGTCACCACTTGTGCCAACAAGGGAGATTCACTTCCTCCGTTACTGTGCACAAAATCCCGAGGATGGAAGTTGGGCAATCGTTGATTTCCCACTAGACAGTTTTCATGAGACTTACCAAACCTCTCTTACAAGATACAATCGTCGCCCCTCTGGTTGCATCATACAAGACATGCCTAATGGCTATTCAAGGGTATATATGTACTGAGAAATCGTTATTATTTTTAATTAGTATCTACTATATATTGTGATACTCAACATTGATTCTTTGATCAGGTTTCTTGGGTTGAACATGCTGAGGCTGAAGATGAGCCGGTTCACGGGGTCTTCACTGATTATGTTAGTAGTGGAATTGCATTTGGAGCTCAACGCTGGCTAGCTGTTCTACAACGCCAATGTGAAAGGCTTGCTAGTCTTTTGGCCCGAAATATATCTGACATTGGAGGTACATTCAGTAAAACTCATATTCAATAACATAATATGGTAGCTAATTCTATCTTGTTTAACTGATTTTTGTTAATTAAATTTTGGTATCATTAGCGATACCATCTCCAGAAGCAAGAACGAATTTGATGAATTTGGCGCAGAGGATGGTAAGGATGTTTAGCCTTCAAATCACGGGCTCGTGTGGGCAATCATGGACAGCCCTTTCTGATTCAGTGGAGGACACGGTGCGAATTACAACTAGGAAAGTTACTGAACCGGGCCAGCCCAACGGCTTGATCCTGACTGCAGTCTCAACAACTTGGCTTCCACATCCTCACTATCAAGTTTTTGATCTTCTTAGGGATGAACGCCGCCGATCTCAGGTTCATGAATAAATTAAAATTAATATTTCTCTTATTATTATATATGCATTAACAGAGCTTGTTAAAGGGGAAGGTCAAGCGGGTTAAGTAACAAAGGGGGTCGTCCTACTCAAAAGTCAAAAATCGTATTTTTTGTGTAGGCTGTCATAAAGGGTTGGCCCGAAACATTTTTATAAATTACTAATAAGCATCATATACGACTATATAATACGAGTATAACTTTCACTACAACAAATATGTCATTTATCCATATTCTTTTTTTCACACTTTTTAAAATGTGTGAAAAATATGTAAATTTATTCACACTTACAAGTGTGGAAAATTTTGTTACACCAATAAGTGTGAAAATCACTACAATCTTCACATATATAAGTGTGAAGAAAAAAAGTTAACACTTAAAAGTGTGGAGAAATAATAACTTTTCAACACTTAAAAGTGTGAAATAATTTTGCAACACCCAATTTATCCACGCTTTCTCTTGTGTGGAAAAATCATGTGTTGCAACTTTTTTCCACACTTTTGAATGTGAGCTTCTTTTCCTTACATATATAAGTGTGGAAAATCTTATAAGTTTTACACACTTTCTAATAGCGTGTAGAAAAAAGTGTGGAAAAATGAGTTTTTTTTGTAGTGTTTCATTATCTCAGTAACTATTCAATGGTTTGAATAGATTGATTTATGAAGTTTTATGCCTTCCTAGAAAACCTTATGCAACTCTGACTTAGATTGATCCATTTGACTGGTTCCATAACTATTTGCATTGTTTAATTTTATAGATAGATTGAACTGACACTTACATATGCTTTTATTTTGTTCTAATTGTAAATTTTATACCAAAAATCGCAGCTTGATGTGCTTTCAAATGGGAATCCATTGCAAGAGGTTGCTCACATTGCAAATGGCTCTCATCCTGGAAATTGTATCTCCTTGTTTCGTGTCAATGTAAGAATATATTTTTCTCCTAAACTATATAAATGATCGTTTGATTAATTTTTGTTTATTAAACTCTAACAACATAATGCTACATATTTTGGGAACAGGTGGCTAGCAACTCATCCCAAAATGTTGAACTAGTACTTCAGGAGAGCTGCACCGATGACTCGGGTAGTCTTGTAGTGCACTCGGTAGTTGATGTGGACGCTATCAAACTAACAATGAACGGTGAAGATCCATCGTGCATCCCTCTTCTTCCTCTAGGGTTTGTCATTGTCCCAGCAGGACGAAACCCTAAAGGCAACATCGAAGCCGCCACAACAACCGAATCTACTGAAGGCTGCTTATTGACTGTGGGACTACAAATGCTGGCCAACTCTATGCCTAATGCGAAACTCAACCTCTCGAGTGCCAACACAGTCAACAACCACATTCAAACAACCGTGCAACAAATCATAGCCGCTCTTGGTGGTGTTGCCACCAGTAACATCAGCACTGATACTACTAGTCTCAGCGCTATTAGTGTCAATGCTGATGATGGCGACAACGTTGGTGACTTTGACGAGCTACCATCTAAGAAAGTCGAGTCAAGCCCGACTTCTAAGGTTAATTAATTGTCTGAAAAGACAATTAATTAAACAAAAAAACAATTATATATTATGGTCTTTTTTTCTTTTTGATTTTTGAGGTGGGTGAAGTAAACTTGAAACTTATTGGGACATGCATGCAGTACTGTGGTTAAGTTTGTGTAGGGTAGGGTTAAGAGGGTAAAAATGTCTTTTAGTTATATGGACATTATGGTGGTTCTGGTCAATGGTCAGAATGTAATGAAGAGAGGTGGTTGGTAAGTAGGGAGGGAGAGGAGGAGTCTGCAACATCAATGAATGGAAGGTGGTGGGGTTGAAGGTGCATGGTAACGAGGGTAGTCAAGAGCGCACCAGATAAGTTCCTTGTGGACTAAGCTAGCTGCAGTCAACAAGGATTATATATGGTTCGGGAATTGACTTTCTTTGCTTTTTGTGTTTCGTAACCCTCACCCCACTTTGAACCTTTTTGGAAATTTATGTTTGGTTGATTTTATAATATATGAAATATTTTAGTTTTTTTAAATCTTTATATTCATTCTCTGTATGTGTACGTGTGTTCATGTGTATGCATAAGCAGCCCGAATCTGCATATCTTTTGTAGCAGGGAAATATAGATTTCTCATTATACGTAGGAACCTGAAGAACTATGTTAAGGCAATATATAGATTACAAACTATCAAAATATCCCTGACATTAAGATGAATATATGCCGGCTCTTCGCCTTTAGTTAGAAGTAGAAGTAGAGGGTGTCGTTTGCCCCACATACTCAATATTCGACGGAGTCACAGAGATAAGGATGGGTCATGGGATGGGAAATGGAATCTTCGACCTTTCCCATCCCGTCCCGTTGTCATTTCTAACTTAAGATACAAAATAGAAGCCCCAACATACGGATGCCTAGATCAATTGGTGGGTCTGCACAGAGTTTATAACCAAACATTCCCCAAATATGAAACAAGGGGAGAAGAAAATACAAAACCAAACTCTGACAAAATAAGCAAAAAATACATAAACCGAAACGAAATTAAACTACATGGGCAAACAACTTAAACTCCACAAAAGATTAATAAGTAGTGAACTATAATTAAAAAATATTACAATAACATTAACGGTGCACAATATAGAGAAATGCTAGAGGCCTAGAGCTACATTTATTTTTTTATACCACATAAAACTGCTGTGTAAAATCCCAATATGGATTTCTTTTTCACTGTTTGGAAAATCATATTTTTCTAATATGAATTCCCAATCTATGCAATTTTTATTTTATTTCGATTAAACAAAATTTATTTCTCATCGTTTCTCTTCTCAATTCTCAGATTTTTTCCAACTATTTTTTTCTTATATCAAGGAAAAAGCCAAAACATATATTCATTGTTAATTATTATAAAAAGATAATTAAGCTAACAGATACATATGAGTATTTAATTAAAGCACGTATATTTTCTTAAATTGAGAGTGCGGGAAAAGCAGCTACACATACAGGACAAAAGTTATCTTTACAGTGTATGTTTGCAATGAATAATAAATACCCTTACATATTTTAGCTTGTAGCCATGTACTTCCTACATCCTAAAGTAAATATTAACGTTTCTATCTATATTTATCCACTTGAAAAAAATTACTATTTACTATCATTAAACTTTACATTTTAACCTCGTTTATTATTATTACTGTATGTTATTTATTTCGTCAATTAATTCAGTTAAACTTCTGATGAATATAAGAGCAAAACTGACATTTACCAACATATTTTCTGGACTTTTTAATTATTATTTTTTCTGAATCAAGATAATTGCTTAATGTACCTATAAATAAATACCTAAATCTAAAAATGTGACTGATTGAACTGATAATATACTTGAGAAACGATTAATTAATATTTATATGTGTCATATATTGTACTGTTTATGTTTATAAACCTAGATTTATATCTATTATTATTAATGCTAATAATTTTAGACATATCTAGTAAACTCTTGGATCAAAATATCAAATGATGCTTGTAGAGTTGTAGAGTTGTAGTATAGTTAGTTTTGGGCCTCTGTCATAGAACTGTTGTGGACTTTTTGGGTCACTACCCCTACAAGGCTACAACTCTCAAGTCAACTCAAGTCTCAACAGATAAAATGGGCCCAAAAATAAAAAAGAATGTGGGCTTTTTCTTTGAAATTGTGATCTATCTATCTATCTATCATCACCAAATCATCATCGATACTAGCATTGCAAAAATTAAAAGGAAAAAAAAAAAAAAACATATCGTACAACCGCGGACCGCCTCTGTGATTGCAATCAATATCAGGCCAGGTACGAGTTTTTATTAATTCTTCAGGGTTAGTATTTCATCTATATATATTACGAGTAGTTTATTAGGTTAATCAGTCATTCCTAAGAGTACAGTTGATAATATCTAATTTGATTGCTAAATTAGAGAATTTGTAGAATGTTATAATCTTTGATTGTTTATTATTTGTTTGATATAATTTATCGAAGAGTGTTGATTATAACTATTGTTTCGAATAAATACTAATCTTGTGACAACAAGGTGTTATCTTTTTCTTTTTGCTGTAAAAACCTGCTATGACTGCCCAAATGTTTATTTAAATTTGATTTTTTATTTTATTTTTCAAATTAAACTTTTAGGAACATATTGTAGCTACGATTAATGTTTTTGCCGCTTGTTCGTGTTTTATAGAATTTTGTAGTCAGCATTTGTATCAGTGCTTATTGAATTTAAAAATTATTTATTGTTTGGCTTCAAACAGTTGCTATTGTGGAACAACTGGTGTACTCAAATGAAGGACAATTACCGCGACAACAGTTTATTTTTTGGCTTCAAACAGCTGATTAGTTGAACTACAATTACTGCGATATAAAAAGAAAAAACGGATAAAATTAGCAAATTGGGAAGACCACGGGGACGAAAAATGCAATTTACACTTATGGATTTTATATCTTTAATTTGTCTTAATCAGGATCATTACCTTCATTTTTTAATCTGGTATGTATGATGCTAAAGGTAATAAGGTAGTGATACGGGTCATGGGTTAGATTTGGTATGAATTCATGGTGGTTTAGTTAAGTAGTGGTTTGTGATGGTAGTAGATAATGCTTGATTGGTTTGTGATGGTAGTAATAATTTGAGAATGCAATTCATATCTTCATGAACAAATAAATAGTATGTTAGTTATATGATAAAACATTTATGAAGTTGAAAAAATTACTCCATCAAACTGCTTTTGTGCTAAAGTTTTAGTCTTTTGAAAATCCAGTGCATATAGAAGATGACACTAAAGGAGTTAATGGAAGCTTTGCGTTTCATTTGCACCGTTTCATTTTGGAGAATGGTCTTTTTATGGACGTTTCCTCTTATTATTTCTTATATAAAGCTGCTCAATCAAAGTCTTTTCTCCAAGAAACCGATATACCACCATTGTGCTGTTTTACCTTTGCCTCCAATAACATCAGTCTCAACAAGCTACAAGACATCTGGCAGACGGCTACCAATCTGCATAATCACTGGTGTAAGTACTTACTTGATTTTTCTAAATTTCGATTGGTATACTTTTTGGCAAAACAAAAGTGGATGGAGAGATATTTAAACACATCAAAATAAACTATTAAATAGTATGCAAAGCTGACTCAATACTTACGAAGGTATCTTTAGAAATAGATGAATGTTTGAGAAAGTAGGTAGAATGTGGATTTGTATTTGTTTGTTCTGTTACAACGTTTGAAGTGCAAGTTTTAGAAGATAAAATGTCTCGCTATTGTCGGTTTGGGTAGTATTTTATATCAGACGGGCCAAATAAATAAAATTTTAAAGTATGAATGGGTCAAATGGGTTGTAACCTTTTTTTTTTTAAGTATTAAATAATTATCGTGAAAATATTTGCTTATCATACCTATCACACAAGTGGTCAAGTTTTATCAAATGCACAATATCTCCAGGTCAACTTAAGCCGACCTAATCTGTTTCAGCCCATATTAAATTTGAACTGTTTCAACCCAACCCCACTTTGATTCGTTACTTATTATGCCTGACCCTCGCATCTTGCATTCTTGCCACCTATATAGAATTTCAGATGTTAAAATTCATCTCATTTTAACATATGTGTTTTACTGCATGGGTCACCGATTGCAGGCAACATCTGGCTTGGGTGCTGCAGTGGCTTTGGCTCTTTCAAAGGAAGGCTTCTTTGTGGTTCTTGGTATGCTATATTCCTCATACCATATTACCTACATATATTTGTGCACAGCTACATCTATTTGCATTTTGTGGTTTTTGAAATTTGTAATAAAAATGTAGTACCTTCGGAGCATGAATATATGATATATTGGACACCTATCTTTCTGTCAATATTCGTTGGATGGGTATTCACAAATATAAAATTTACCCGGCCTTTTTTTAATATACTCTCACACCCTATTGAATTCTGTGGCAACCATCAGAGATGTATAACTGAGGTTTCATTACATGCCTGCAGCTGGAAGATCTTCTGACAAACTGTCAAAGGTATATCGCACGCCAGAGCTAATTATGTTACTTTTTCTCAAATACATTCTTTGTCAGCTCCTTTTTTGATAGGTTATGTCCGACATCAGAAAACAGAACAAAGAGGTGCATTTAGAAGCATTTCAAGTTGACTTGTCATCCTTCTCATCATTAATGAAATTCAAAAAATCTCTTGAAAAGTGGCTTTTGGACTCAGATATGCATCCTTCAGTTCAGCTTCTGATTAATAATGCTGGAATACTTGCAACAACAAGTGGTCTCACTTCTGAAGGCCATGATCGGTAAATATCGTCTCTTTTCTTTTCTAAGGTTTTAAAAGAAACGAGTCCCGTCAGATTAAAAACTTATGGTAATTACGTAATGCTCTGTTCATAATTACAAAACTTATATAATTACAATGAAGTTACTTAGCCATACAATGAAGCTATGGGAGCGAGTGATCGTGACTAGACTTCGACGTGAGACAAATGTGTCAGAAAACCAATTCGGTTTTATGCCAGGATGTTCTTCAGTCGAGGCGATACACGTTATCAGAACTGTTGTGGAGAAGTACAGGGATAAGCAAAGAAACCTGCACATGGCCTTCCTAGACCTGGAGAAAGCATACGATAGTGTCCCACGCGAGCTAATTTGGAGGACACTGAATGATAGAGCAACCCCGAGTAGATAGATAAGAGCCATTCGTGATATGTACGAATGGGCGAAGACTTGTGTACGTACACCAGTGGGAAACACATAGTATTTCCCAGTAGAAATAGGCCTACATCATGGATCAGCCCTTAGTCCATACCTTTTTTCCTTAATCTTGGACGAGTTGTCGCGTAGGATACAAGAGTGCATCCCATGGTGCCTGGTATTTGCTGACGATATTGTTCTGGTATCTGAAACCAAAGATGGGCTAAATAGAAGGCTAGAGCAAT
The DNA here is from genome assembly GCA_963422505.1 of Pseudognaphalium luteoalbum. NCBI lineage: Eukaryota > Viridiplantae > Streptophyta > Magnoliopsida > Asterales > Asteraceae > Pseudognaphalium > Pseudognaphalium luteoalbum. The sequence continues at coordinate 122,084,466 of OY730193.1, forward strand.
GGAGGGAGGCCTTAAAAGACCATAGTCTACGAATCAATCGACAAAACTGAATACTTACAGTGTAACTTCGACAGAAATGAGGAGGAGCATAACAATGGAGTGGACATCCGCATTGGGACCAGATCCCACACCCGCATGATTCTTTTAGATACCTGGGCTCGGTGCTACATAGTTCAGGGAGGAGCGACTAGGACGTGACTCACCATATAAAGGTAGGTTGGCTAAAGTGGAGAGCAACAATAGGTCGTCATGTGTGATAAGAAAGTCCCTCTTAAAATGAAAGGGAAATTTTATAAGGTAGCAATAAGACTTGCGATGTTGTATGGAGCAGAGTGTTGGCCGATGACTAAGGCATAAGAAAGGAGGATGGAAGTGGCAGAAATGAGAATGCTAAGATGGACATGTGGTAAAACTATGTTAGATATGATACCGAATGAAGTCTTTAGGGTAGAGCTTGAAGTCGCGAGCATCATCAACAAGTTGAGGGAAGGAAGACTAAGATGGTTTAGGAGGAGACCAAAGACAACACTTGTTAGGAGAGTAAATGCTCTCACCATCGACGGCTTGAGAAGAAGGGGTAGACCAAGACGTAGGTGGGAGGATAGACTGAAGCTCGATATGAAGGAGCTTCTCCTGACCGAGGACATGACTTCTAATAGGAATTTGTGGAGGACTAGAGTTAGGACGGAGGAGTAGGGTTTTAGGTCGAGGAATTTATGTATTATACAAAGATATTTTTAGAATTAAATTAGTGAAAGTAGGGTAATTATAATAGAGGAGTATGACGTCTTAGTTAGATAGATGGATGGATAGATAGAATTGTATATGAGGGTGGTACTGCATATTTGTGATAAATAAGTTAGGAGTTTTTAAGTCGATAGATGTTTTATATGTACATTAGGGTGTTATAGGTTGATGGAGAGGAATGTTTTTATTTTTTTATTTTTTTTTTATTTTAAGAGATAGTATTAAGATATATATCGTTACATTGAATTAAATTAGTTTAGTAGGGTAATTATAATAGCAGACTATGATGTCTTAGTTAGATAATTGGATAGATAGGTACATATATGAAAGTCTTACTGCATGTCTATAACAAATGAGTGGGAGTTTTTAAGATAGATAGATATGGTGGTTTCAGCTAGATATATATCCATATTATTCATGTGTACATTGATATTACATATCTATATATCTAAATCGATATGTATATGTGTATCGATAAATATATCCATATCATATATTTTGCTTGGTTACGTACTTACATTTTTATATTTTACATTATGTAGATATCAGGTTATATACTTTTATCTATTATATCATTACTATCGTTTGTATTTACTACTACTATTAATATTACTTTTACTATATATATTATTATTATTAATTATTAATATTATTATTATTGTTGTTTTTATTATTAATATTATTAATTACTATTACTATTAGTGCTGGAGGTCTTTCTGCAAGCAGTCTCTTTACCTCCGGGTAAGGGTATGACCGTCTACATCTTACCTCCCCCATACCCCGCTTTCGACGGGATTAGGTAGTGTTGAGTTGAGTTGAGTTTATATAATTACAATGATTAATTAAAAAATTAAATTATAGAACAAATGAAAAAACTATATAATTCATTTCTTTTAACAGGATGATGGGGACTAATTACATCGGAGCATTCTCTCTTACCGAAATTTTACTCCCGCTTCTAAAGAAAAGTCCTGTTCCTTCACGTATTGTTAATCTCACATCATTTACACATCGCAATGGTGAGTTTCTAGTCTTCTACTACTGATAGAGATATTTAATGCTCGTTTTTTAATTTTAAATGTTAACGAAGTGTTGCATGTTCCCTGTTTTCTAGTTTCTAGCTTTCGGCCAGAAAAGGAGATTGTTTCTGGGAAGTGTTTTTCAGAACTGAAACACTACCCTTGTGCCAAAGTCTATGAGTACTCAAAATGTAAGCAGATGTGAACATTTTTATTATCTGTTTTATAACTACTACCCAGATTAGCACTTACGCACTCTTTTGATTTAGTATGTATATTACTTTTCTCGTATGAGCTCCATCGACAATTTCACCTCACGGAAGGATGTCAACCAATCTCAGTAATGTATGTGCTTCCCACTTTTCTGTTTATTCAGGTTTTTTACATTATAAGTACAATTGATTTTATTTTTTTTTTGTGAAAGGCAGTTGTGGAATAAATACAATTGATTTTGGTCGATAAATTCCTCTTGTTTTTTTTTTTCTTTTTCTTTTCATTATTATAGGGAAACCACAGACATGTCACACGTGCTTAAAACTTATTATTTTTGTGTTATTTACTGATGAACTGATGGTTTCTTGTGGGTGGGTGTCTCATAACAATGCAGGGCCGTGGACCCAGGAGCAGTGAAAACTAACATCATGGGAGAGGTACCATATTATATCTCAAAGGTTGCCTTTTTTGCATTAAGGTTTTTGGGCCTTCTGCAGTCACCTGAGACTGGTATCTCTTCAATTCTAGATGCAGCCCTTGCCCATCCGGTAAGTCATCTGAACCTATATAACATTCATAGGAATGTCATATTTGGTCGTTTAATGTATTACTTCTTTTGAATGATCATAATCTGTCAAAAACCTAACAATTGATTGTGTGATTATTGCGGCTTTAAACAACACATGCACTCCCGAAAATTATTTGCTATAGACTGTTCTATTACCACTAACCGTTTACTTCTACTTATTCAATGTCATGCACAACACGAGTAGTTTACCATTTACAAGGATTTATTGAATGCAGGAGACATCAGGGTTATACTTTTTTGGAGGAAGTGGTAGGACCGTTAATTCTTCTGCATTATCTTATAACATCAAACTTTCGAGAGAACTTTGGGAAATGTCTCACGATATATTCAATGATTCTCTAATGATTTACAACAGAGATACAAGGTAGATATAGAAACCCGTGTAAAGCCCTTAAACATGAAAGAAATGTATGATTCAGTAGAGCAAATTTGCTAATGCTATAATGTATGAAAGAAATGTATGATTCACAAGAAACCAAATATGATATTGTTCAGAATCAAGAAGGTCGGTGAGTTTATGCTGATCAAACTTGTTTTGAGATTTCATGATTGTAATATCGTTTAATTTTGATAGATTAAAATGGTTATTTAGCCTTTGTTTCTTCGATATGGTATTTACCAATATTTTGTTCCATATAAACTTGTTAAAATTTCTCACTTTGTAGTAGAGAATCAATGTTTAGGTTATTGTAACTTGTAAATGCTTCCCAAGTAATGCATAAGCAAGATCTAGAGGCGTGTGAAGAGTAGAGGGATCTCTTGTGCAAAGCAAAGACCGGTTCTTTGGAAGAATCAATTGACTTCTCCCTTCTTCATTGATCCGGGGCGAAAAAGAACCGTCTACCATAAATGACTCACTAAGACTAATCTAATAGCTAATATGAATTAAGAAATTTTTTCTGATTCTCGAAGAATGAGGGGCAAGGGGATACATGTTCCTTCGACTTTTCCGAGCAAAGCTCTTCGCATCGCAATACCTATTGTGTCTCTTTCGTAAGTGCCGAAGAAAAAAATACAAGATGCTCATTGAATGATAAAAAAACGTGTCTCTTTTGTAAGTGTCGAAGAAAAAAATACAAGATGCTCATTGAATGATAAAAAATGAATGTTCATTGCTACAATTCAACTGATTCAAGGTTCTAGATTAAAACGAGTAAAAGATGGATATTAGGCGTTGTGCGTATCGACACTTGCAGTGTTGTAGCTAATTTGTTAAGGAACAATATATGGTGATTCAACATATGACTTATCATTATTCGTGAAAACTATAACTCGTTAGATTATTATTACTATTAAATTTAAATTAAAAATGTTTTCTTCAAACGGAAGGAAGAGAGATAGAATGAAAGTCGATCTTGATCCTATATCGTAGCATCATGACTTGTCAATGAAGTTGACATTGGGCTAGAGTCATCACATCCCGAGAGGCCACAATTACCGCGAGCAAACATATTAATGACGAGGACGCAATGAAAAAAATCACTCGAAGCTCTGCCCTTTACTTTGCCTCGTGTTGTCTTCCTCATGAGATTAAGAAAAAGAACTCTCTTTAATACTCTTACAGATCTATTAACAACAAATATAGCTACGCTAAAAGAATTAATATTCCATTTATATCCCAATTTCATTCATTTAATATCCTTTTGGTGTCATTAACATAATATGTCATTTCTAGTCTATCTCTTTCTATTTCCTATATTAGAAATAAAATGATTGGAATATTAAAACCTTTCTCAAGAGAGGCCAAAAATTGAACTTGAAATGCATCTATTATATTTAAAATTTGTTTTGTAGATCGTATAGTTAAAGTTGACAATTCAAAGGTCTATACTCTATAGTCTAACCAGTTTGTTATAGTATTTTATATTTTATATTTTCTACAAAAAGATTTGTAAATATTTGTTCCTTTAAAAGTATATATTTATCATTCGAACTTTGGAATCGTATAACTTTGTTATTCTCATCGAAATGTAATTTCCATTATCAAATGAGCTATACCATATTTTAATTAAATTGTGTTTTTTTTATATAAAAAGAAATACGTTTCTATAAATCATAAAAAATAATCTATAAAGGAAAAAAAATGTATATTACGGAGGTGAATTAACCTAGCTTAACTTAACGTGTTCATTGTTTTGTAGAATCGTTTGATCGTAGGTTTTCAGCCGAATTAATGGAGCCTTATGCGAGCGGATCGTACAACAGGTATCATTGATGTTGATAACATGATACGTAATTTCAAGCAAACGGTCGTTGAGGGGTAGTTGTCAGCATATGAAATATCTTGAAGGTTATTAACGTAAATATTGAAATGATTTCTTAAAATACAAACGGCGTCGTTTGAAGCTTAGAAGCTATAAGTAGTCGAACCAAAAAAAAAAAAAACCTCTGTTTGTTGACCGAAAAAATTGTATCGGAGAGATGGCGATGATGAACGCTGGAATGAGTTTTTCGAAGCTCATCATCATTGTTGGAGCAGGTTCCCTTTACATATTCCTAATCTCTATCTCTATCTCTACCTGTACATACAGTTTTTTTATTTTTCAGATCTTTTACCTTTGAAACCCTAATTTTTTATTTATTAATTTCAGACGTATATATGTGTGATTTTGAATTGATTTAGTTAAGTTGGATGTGATGTATTGTGTTCTGTAGGTTACACAAGTGCATTGGTGATGAAAAATGGTAAACTTTCTGATGTACTGGGTGAAATTCAGGTAGATTCAGCATATATATTTATACCTTTGTTATTAGTTTTAATTTCCCTCTCAGTGTATTAATTTAAGGTATATCTAGTGATGCAGGTTAGAATAGGTTTAGTAATAATGATGTTAAATAGCTAATTTTAAGTTATTATGTGAAATTTATGTAATGCTTAGAAGTGAGTTTTGGGTTTTTGAAATGGGCAGGCTTTGGTGAAAGGATATGAAGGAAAGAATGGGGAGGGAGGTGAAGGTGATCATGCTGATGCTATTGCTGCTCAGGTACTACTTTTGCAATAAGCTGTTTATATATCTTTTTTTTTTTTTTTTGAGGTAATATGTTACTAGGGATTACATGAAAACTTGATGGCTGCCCTATAATGTTACAAGGGATTTTTTGTAAAGAAGTGAAAATTCCACATAATTCAAGCAAGCCCTCTTAGATGAAGCTACAATGTGAATTGATCTTTGTGAAAACCTACTTGTCATGGGCCTTACGTTGATGTTCCACACATGTTTATTTAGGTGTAGTTTAATTTAGTTAGATTCTTGATCATGTAGGCTGGTGATTATAGTTAATTCAGGATATTTTAAGTTCTAATGATTCTTTAAGCAGAGAAAGAAGATCTCAACTATATGCAACTTATATTTTGGTTGCGTTTTCAGTATGATAGATATTTTCCATGTAGTAAATTAAGTGATTGTTATCTTACGTATGAGAGCATGGAACTTAGTGTTGATACTTTCTTACAAGGATTGGCATGAACACTTACTTTATGTTTATATTTGGTGCTGATTCTATTTTGTCACTTTCTGTTCTTATACATCGACTCTTGAGAAAATCCAGACATAGTCTGATCCTTTTTTATTTGTTACAATAAGTAAAGTTTAGAGTTAAAGCTAACAAGCAAAACTGATGATGTTTTTTCATCGTTGCATTTCCATTTAATGTAGAAATGTAGCAACTTCAACAGAGATAAGTTACACCGATTTATCTATATATACAAGTATATCTTTATTGTCTTTCATGATAACAAAATTTTCAGGTTCGTCGATTAGCAATGGAAGTTCGTCAGATGGCTTCTTCAAGGCAGATCACCGTTCTGAATGGTGGTTCTGGTGGTATGTGCGCATTATCTTTGCACGTGTTCAACATATCTCAATTGGCTTGCATTAAATTGTCATGCTGTTTTATATTTTCATTTGAAGTTATCTATCTATATCTATACTTCTATACTTACTAATATATAAAGCATTCTCATCTTTTCTCTTATAATCTTCAATTCAACAATATCTATTGTCTAATCAACCCTTTCAAGAAGTATTTATAGAAATCAATTAATTCATATTGTGTAATTTTAAATTCAATTTGTTTAACAAAATAAAAAATCAATTCAGATCTATCTATCCCTCAATGCTATCATTTTTTATATTACACTCTAAAACCTAAATAATTTATATTCGCAATTAATATGTGTATAATATTTGTATAAATTGATGTCATGAGATGATCAGATGATATGGTAGTTATCTTAATACTTTATTCATATAATTTGACGTACAAACCCTTCAATGCGAATCAAACAATATTAATAAACGAATCAAATCGAAAATCGAAATAAACTAATCACCCGCTGCTTTGTGTCGGCACTATGCTAGTGCATATAATTTGGTGGACCGTCATTGAGGCAATTATCTGTTTCTTTATGAAACTGAATTTGGATCTCTTTAATAAAACCTTCATGTTGATGTAGGTACTGTAACATCTTTATTGGTACCAGCTGCTACAGTGGGTGCTGTGGGTTATGGATACATGTGGTGGAAGGTTTGATTGTGTCTTCTTTGTTCTTGATTTGTATACTAGCTCTAATAGTTCATCTAATTTGTTTTAGATTTTATATTCAAATCTTAATATCTCTAATGCACTTGATGTCAGGGTTGGAAAAGTCGGGATTAATTGGGGATTAGTCGGCTAATCCTGGCTACTGACTAATCCATGGCCAAGTCGGTCGGAAAGTCGGTCAAAGATGGGTCAACGCGAAAAAAAACGGGATTAGTCAGGGCAGGACGGGTTTTTTGGGTCAAAGACGTTTTTGGGCTGGTCAACGATGGTCAACTTTTTAAAAAATAACAAATTACCAGTTTCATCGCAAATTGGGTTCCTTGTACTCCAGGTACTCAATTGGAACTTCATTAACACACCAGTTTTATGTACGAGTTTTATATTTATTCATATATAATTTTGAAATTTATTTAAATACTAAAAAAGTCAATAAAAGTCAAAATCCGACTAGTTTCCGAGTAGTCCCGACTAGTCCGTAAAATGTCCCGACCGACTAATCCCCGACTCACGACTTTTTCAACCTTGCTTGATGTCTTGCACTCACACTCATGGCAAAAGAAGACCTAAAGAAAATAGTTTGTCCTTATTCAGAATAAACATTCTATTTTATATTTGTTATATTATGTTCATGGGTATATCAATTGTGTAAAGCTTGACTTTTATCTTTCTGTTGATGTATATTTAGGGTTTATCATTCTCAGACCTCATGTACGTGACGAAGCAAAACATGTCAAATGCCGTCTCAAACTTGACAAAGCATTTGGACCAAGTAACAGATGCTCTTGCGGTAAGTTTCTTTTTTAAGATTTCTTAAGTCCAATATACTGCATAATTTGTATGCTGCGGTATCATGCATATCAGAGTTCCATTCTCTTCAAAATATGAAACTGGACTGTGATAGATACCAGATCAAAACTTTTAAAAAGCAACACATGCATCATCGTCACCATAAACTAACAGCGTCAGACATGATCTTATAATTTTCTTCTTGGCAGTCCAGTCTTGCATCTAAGTTCATGCTTTCTTACATCTAAAAGTGTTTTTCTTTAATCAGGCTGCCAAAAGACACTTGACCCAGAGAATCGAGAACTTGGACGGAAAAATGGATCAGCAAGTGGAAATCTCCAAGTTGATTAGTAGTGGGGTATGTTTGTTAACTGATTTATCAGACCAATGTATTACTTGTTCATTAGCATCGGTTTTAGCATATGGTATGAAGTATTTAAGAAGAGGACGTACTTGGTTGTTGAATTACTCAAAGCAATTTTTAGATTCTGCTATGAAGTTATTCTAGAAGTATGAATTGTTGAACTTTTGAAACAGATGGCTGATATCCATGAAGATATGTCCCGTATAGGCTATGACTTGGATTCACTAGATAAAATGGTTCATGGTTTGGTGAGTGTTCTTTCCTGAAAGTTCTTTGACCATGGTAGCCAACGTTTTCAATTTAGCACTTTTGTTGATTTACGATTATGTTTTTTTATACGGACTTGGTTTTCTCTTAAAAGACTGGCAAGATCACGACCTTGGAAGAGAAGCAGGTACGAAAATATCCAGCTTTTTAAGTTATTGAAGTATTTTCAATATTCAATAGTTCACTTGATACATTGCGCGCCTATTTGTCAAAATTTTATGACATGTGAGTTAAAGGAATGGGCCAATTCAGTTTCTATACACTCCCTCCGTCCCAATTTAGTTGTCTACGACAAATTTGCACAGAGTTTTAGAAAAGTACAAATAGCTGTAGTGCTGACCAATAAGAATTTATTATTCTCCTCTTAAACCCTTTCTGATCTGTTGAATTGAAAGTGTACTATTAATTTGGGACACCCCAAAAAGGAAACATGGACAATAAAATTGGGACATGTTTATGTTTTGGAGGGTTTGCTGAGATTTACTATGTCTCTTGGTTTGTGCGTTAATTATTTCAATGGCTGATCAGCTTCATTATTTTGGGGGAACTAACAATTTTTTCTGCTAATAGGATATTACTAACCGTGGAGTGTGGTACCTTTGCAACATAGCTGAAGGAAATAAGCTATCTGGCAAGGCACAGGTATTACAATTTACTTGGTCACTTATTTCTGTAACTACATTTTGTACCATTGAACTGTAAATGGCTTATAATACTTTGTTAATAACTCTGTTGCAACTTGAAACATGTGTATTAAATAGCTTATTTTAACTTCTTGATCATTTGTCTCGAACTCTGATTATGATGTGCTTATTTTTGTTTAATATACAGGAACAATTCAAACTTACTGCCAAATCATTTGGTGGGTATCTTACATCTGGGGGAGGGCTGAGTGTTGAGGTTAGTTTCTTTTTTATGCTATTTTCTTTTGTGATAGAACACTAAATGGCTTACTGCCAAACCATTGAACTGTAAATGGCTTAAAATACTTTGTTAATAACTCTGTTGCAACTTGAAACATGTGTATTAAATAGCTTATTTCAACTTCTTGATCATTTGTCTCGAACTCTGATTATGATGTGCTTATTTTTGTTTGATATACAGGAACAATTCAAACTTACTGCCAAATCATTTGGTGGGTATCTTACATCTGGGGGAGGGCTGAGTGTTGAGGTTAGTTTCTTTTTTATGCTATTTTCTTTTGTGATAGAACACTAAGTTCACGTAGCTGTCATACTTCACTGATAAAATGCACCATTATAATTTTCCAACTTGCAAAGAATGCAACAATTTTATGATATATAAATAAGCGGATCATTTCCTTTTATGAGTTTTTCACAATCTGTTGATTTGCCACAAATCGGGTAAAAAAGAAACTTGTGTCGTGTCAAGGTTAGTAACTTTTGAGCATCTCAAAGTGGTCAGTTCAAGTTTATTTTCTTTTCACAAGTTGCTTCTCTTATAGAATGCTGCTAATCTGTGATATTTGTATTTATGGAGTTGAAAAGAACTACACCATAATAAAAAGATCCAATCATCTGCTCAACTTGTGTGCATTGCTCTTCTCCAGGGTGTCAGGGACCTTGCTGACGGTTTAGATTCAAATGTTGATCAACCGAGAGCACTGACCAGGTATTTACGTCTATTGCGTTCTTGTACCCGAATAAACTCGTGTATTCTCGCAACTTCCTTTTGTCTGTTACATTCTCTCTTAATCATAAGTTATGTCAATAATAATCTTAGGTTTTTTTGTTATTTGTTTTTAATTATTTAATAATGATAAAGCAATTTAAGAGGTTTGATACATTAGAAATACACTTTGAGCAACGTTCAACCCACCCATCTGATTTGTTTCCTATTAAGCTGATTTTGTGTTTTGCCAGTTTACCTTTTAGAGACCAAATGTAACCCAAATTTAGTTATTTATTGATAAATTGGTTGAAAATCGCCCCTCTTTAGTCATTATAGGAGCAATTGTTGTTATCGTAATTGTGCATAATTTTACATGCATTTTTTTTTTGTGCATGAGTGGGTGAGTTTTCTTAGCATCATACTATTACTTCTGTTACAAATTTATCTCTCTTCTTGCTTACAAAAACAAAATAATAATAAAAATCACTGTAGTATGTCAGTGACAAGTGACAAATTTCAACTATCATACTTGTAACAAAACCTTTGGACACGACTAAAGCTTATCAGGCCTCTTGTTTCTTCTTGCTTTTAAGCCTGTAAGGTGGCCACCTATAGGTCTTTGGCCTAGCAGTATTAGGATAGCCTATCAACTAAGAGGTTGTGGGTTCAAGTCTCACGTGAGAAAGATATAATAAAAGTATTTAAGTAGGTGGGTCTGCGACTTCTTGCAACCGCGGCAAGGTGGTGGCAATGAAACTTTAGAATTAGTGAATAATGCTCCTTTATGCTACAAGCTTGAAGGTGTCATTTATTTACCTGTAAGTTCTTTTTTTTTAAAAAAAAAGTGGATTGATATGGGTTATGTTATATTTCGAACAGGTAACTGCAACAGGTTATTTAGATAAAAATGGGTCCAATGGGTCGAACATTGCCCACACTGTATTTCAATGCATCACCTCTTAATCATTAATCGATAACTTCAGATTAGTATTATGATTTTTATGTTAGAACGCTCGCTCACCCCACGGCCTTAACCACTACACACAATTTTTTCTCCAACGAGACACTTGTACCACAGTTTCTTGGTTAATGAGTTCCCCACATAATGCTAGGTTTAAGCCTCCTTTGGTAAGTTAGATTTATTTTGATGCAAGTTTATGTAATCATAAGAAACACCTTTTTTATGTAGATAAAATCTGATAAGAATCTCCAACAAGAATTTTTTCACTCAACCTAACCCATCATACAACCCGCTTGACCTGACTGTTTTGTCAGCTCTAGCTGATTATATAAAATATTTTGTGTGTTAGGAAATCGGATATTATGGTGAACTTCTCAAATGATACATTTTCTTATAATTGACATTGTTCTTCCATTGTTATGAAACAGGAAAAATACAGTCAAGGCGGTTTTTTGAACAAAACAGAGGCGCTAAATTGAAGAATTACTATACATACAAGTCTTGTTTAACGTGCTCTGTACTGGTTCTTTATGCCCAATAAGCGAAAGCATTGAACGCACTTTTTATCCTTTCGTGGGTAGTATATATACCTCGTCCGGTTACATGTGTTGTAGCCATGTTTTTATCTATGTGATCAATGTTTATTGTGCACATCAATGATGTGATTTATAACATATTTTATGAATGTGTAGAATATATTTAACATTGGATTGTAATTGCTGAAATAGCTTAATTTCGATAGTATGGTGTTTTTTTGTTCATTAATTTGGCATCAACACCACTGGAGTATGATATTGTAAATCTAAAAAAAAGAAAGTAAAGTAACATCTCATACCGCCTTTCGCGGGTTAGGGTCCAATATCGACTAGGATGGTATATGTGGGAGGTTAAGATGCAGGCAGCCTTACCCCTACCCTAAGGTAGAGAGGCTACTTAGAGTTCTACCTCTGTCGAGTTGTAATTCAATTGATGTAAAACAAAGTATCATCGAGTTGTAATTCAATTGATGTAAAACAAAGTATCATGTTTTACCGCTGCCGAGTTGGTGGTGACAATAATATGTTATTTAGCAACATATACGTGTATTTTTTTAGTAATCATTTTTCACAACAGAGAAGATGGAGAGCCTCAATAGTTTAAATTAGCATTGTTGTTAACTTGTAATTCATCGTGATTTGTAATCTCGATTTTTGATACGTGACTTCTCAACTTACTAGTTTATTGTTTAACATTTATGTTTTTAAGAAAATTAAAACAATGGTGAGAGTTGGTAGTGAAAGTCTTTTCTCAATCATAAAATTGATTATAGTCATTTCTTTTTCTATTATGATGTCTTTTTATTTCTTGTATTACATTAGAATAAAAGTTTATCTGATTTTTTGACTAGTAAGGGTTATACAAGATTCGAAATAATAGCTGATGATTGAGAAGAGTCAATAACGACTCGTAAAGTCATTTAGGAGTCGGGGTTCAACTCGTCTCGTTTTTTGAAAATTCAACATATAAGAGTCGACTTGTAACTTGTAATAGTTGTACTTGTAATAGACTAACATTTCATTTTAGAATTGGACGCACGCCGTTGTTTATAGAAGCCCACAAGCTATAATCTTAGAATTTGTTATAATGTACTCTTTATAGAACATGACCATTCAAAGTTTCAAACTCAAAATTTCTACTTGAAAAAAACAATAACGAGATCTACTAATCTACTACTCCTTCCGTCCCAAATATTGTCCACAGACAAAAAAACACGTAGTTTAATAAAACATAATTATTATATTGTACTTTTGTGTACTGTAACAGTTTTACTCATACTTTTACCCACATTTTTCTTATAAACATATAAAGTAGATGTATTATATGAAGTTTAGTTAATTATACCCCAGACTTTTAGAAGTGGACAACTAAATTAGAACGTCCAAAAAAGAAAGCGTGGTTTATAAATATGGGACGGATGGAGTATAAGATATTTGTTTGATGTATATTGTGTAAATCATTTTTTCAATTTAAAATGCTAAAAGTACAAGTACATCGTAATTCAGCGGAGGTACTACACTATGGGCTATGTGGGCCATTGTCCACACTGGGCTTAAAAAAAAGTTGATTTTGTACGTTTCCGATATGCCCCGTTCGATGCGGCCAGGCCCAATAAACAATAGATATGCGACAGTAGCTAACTAGATAACCAGAAAACTAAAAATCATACGACAAAAAACCATCCCATATGCTTGAACAAGAAGTGTGTTTCACATTGTTGAAGACGACTTAGCTATGAAACAGTTTCAAACTATAACGGTCGTCGTAGCAAGTTGCTGAAGAAATCATAGATTATCGGACATATCTATTGATGGCATAGTATGCCTGATCTTTTTTCGGGTGCTTATACATGAAAAGTTACATGACATAATTATGTGTATCTTTTTTGGGTACAGTATATCTACCTTTTTGAGTGTCATTTTTGTATGAATGGATGATATATGTGTTGTTTTAATGGCACTTTATCATGTGAGAAAGTATAATATGTGTATATTGTTTCGAGTTTTTTCTGTACCGCCCGACATCGTTAATTTATCCATGCTTAATATTACATAACTTACTCAACAAACTTGGTGAGCATCGATTATGTCAATAACACTTGTTTACATGTGGTCACTATATTCTTAGGCGTGAATAATAATGTTATAATAATAATAATAATAATTATTATTATTATTATTATTATACAACTAACTAATATTGCATCTAATTGAAAGGTTTTAAATTTATATGTCCATTTACCCAAATAACAAAAATATAAAAAAATAAAAACACATAAATTAAATCCAATTAATAATAATATGTTATCAATCAGAATCAGAATCAAATATTCATACACTCATTTGATACTTTTCTTTCTTTTCTTTTCTAAACCAATCCATATTCAATTAATTAAATAATAATCATGTTTAATTTATTGATAAATGAGGTATTTGGACTAGGTCAAACACAAAAGATGCTCTCTATGAAGTAAGTCATGGTCCTTAACACCCTTCGAGAAACATCACTATCCATAATACTTTGTCAACTTAAAAGGGTCAAAATTTATAAGCCTTCTTTAAGCTCATCCAATCATCCAATTTGGAATTCAAAAAAGTATACACCAAAAAGGGGTAAATAAACAAATTTAAAATATATATTTATTTAATATAAAAAAAATACTTTAAAAGATAATATATTTAATTTTGGTGAGGTGGGTTTGGTAGTATTTGTTTACATTGTTTTCATAACAATGAATGTTGTGTATACTTTATGATACCCTCAAAGATTCTTTCTCAAGAAAATATGGATTCTTGTGTCCATGTCTACTCAAATAAGATAAGGTGTTTCACTGTTCATTTAATTTATTGGAGTACTATTTTATTTATTCATTTGCATACAAATATTCATGATTTATTATATCAATGAAAATTGTCAGTTCAAATCTTGTGGAAACATATGTATATGTATATATATATATATATATATATGTGTGATGTACACGTACATCATTGTGAGGTAAGTTAGTGATAAAATTGACAAATGTTGTGTTTAATTATTGGGAAGTGAAAATACAACAAAAATGATTTGCACACCAAATTTTATAATAGTTAAAACATACTGGTGTTGTAACAACATAATTTTATTATATGAATCATTTTATTTGTTTTATATCAAATCCCTTTACTCCAGGTTAATAGGTGTCATTCATAAACACATGTCGAGTTTTAGTGAAACCAAAGGTTAAATCAACCAACCAAATAATAGGTAGGTAAATCACGCCTTTGATCAATTTTGAAAACGTTAATTACCTTTTCTCATTGCCAAATATTGAAAGTGGAAATTTGGTGGACCAAGCATGTTTAGACATATACATTGGTTAAAAATGGCAACGTTAAAAAATAAATAAGCTAAAAAGAAACGTGATGAAAGAATCAATGATAATGAAGGTTCGGGACCAGATGAGCTTAGCTTTAACTTTCCTAGTATAAAGAATGTTTTAGGGAACGTCTTTATCTCACACACACAAGTTATTTTCATGTTTTTTTACTAGTGTTAAACATGTACGATGTACGGTTATGTAATTAAATCTGTAATATTATTTCTATAAGAAAAACGGTATAGTAAAAAACTTGAATTAAAATATGTCAACATTGTAATGGAATCCCACTAAAATTCCACATTATGTAATCATGTATTTCAATATGGCTTCATAAACATCATACTGAATTCATCTTGACATAAAGATGGAACCTCGGTGAAATATGTGCCAGTTATCTAGGCTTCAATATTATAGCATGTAAATGGAATAATGTTAAGTTTAATTAATGCAAATTACATGGATTTAATGAAATGTCAAGGTAACAGTTCCAACTTTTGTTTATCTATAGGGTAGAGATTCGTACATCACCAATTTTTAGACGTACATCGTCAAACGCGGTTTACAATGATACAATACAACATATTATAGCATGTCTAGTGGTATATGGCTAAATATAGATGGTAAACGAATTACAATTCGTATGATATTCCGTGCTCACCCCTACCCCTGATGAGCACTCTCGGTTAGGTTCTCTCCATCCCCCCCCCCTCCTACCCTATTTCCTATTGGGCAAACCCAAGAACTACAATAGTTAATGATTAATTATTACAAATGTGACAATTTATCTAGATTTGTTTAACTAAATCCGTTAAAATGTGTCATTGGGGTCTTAGCCCAGTGGTTAGGGAGTTTTTCACCATGTGGTTTCTTCCTAGGGGTCACAAGTTCGAATCTTGCCTAAGGCATTTCACCTGAGAGAGGGGTGACTCCGCGGCGCGATACTCATCTAAGACATGAGAGAGCAATCCTTTTAGAGCGTTACCGAGATTTCGAACTTGGGTGCGGTTCTCATATCATGGGAGTAATCGCATGGAGATGATCGGTTGGCTAATATGTCTTTTTGTGATCCAAATGCTGCCTTACAAAAAAAATCAGTTAAAATGTAATAGATTAATGAAAAAGGCCTATATATCACTAAACATTGATTTGTAAATCAGTTAGGGCTACTTGTTTGTATAATGAAGTTCTGATTTTATACCTATGGTACGTAACAATGATTTTTTCCCTACATTTATCTATAGAGTAAATTATTTAAATTGTCTTTGTGCTTTTTCAATTTGTTCCATAGGTCGTCCTTCACTTCCAAAAATTATTTAAATCGTCGTTGTGGTTTTTAATTTTGTTCAACGATAGTCCAAAATGGACTATTTAAATAATTTATTTTCGAAAAGTTTTGTTCACAGTAATCCATTTTGGACTATCGTTGAACAAAATTGAAAATTACAAGGACGATTTAAATAATTTTTGGAAGTGAGGGATGACCTATAGAATAAATTGAAAACCACATGGTCGATTTAAATAATTACTCTCTATCTATAAGATCATCTCATCTTCTATAATATCATTATCCAATCGAAAAGCTATATACATATATAAAATGCAGGACCATTTATTGAATAAATAGTGGAAATGTGATTTGAGGTTAAGACAAGAATCCCTCTATATCTGCATTTTATGTCATTATTTTTTGCAACAATTAAAGAAGCAAAGTGGAAAAGGAAAAAGCCCAATAAGCCCCACCAATAAGAAGGAAAAAGATGAATTATTGCCACCCAAAAACGATAATTAACTGGATATAAAAATGAGGTACGTAAAAAGAAATACTATATTATAAAATATTACGTATTCTAT
Source organism: Pseudognaphalium luteoalbum (assembly GCA_963422505.1). Lineage (NCBI taxonomy): Eukaryota > Viridiplantae > Streptophyta > Magnoliopsida > Asterales > Asteraceae > Pseudognaphalium > Pseudognaphalium luteoalbum. The sequence continues at coordinate 122,101,338 of OY730193.1, forward strand.
GCCGAATAACGATTGAATTTATTTGTGCAATTTGCAACGTATTTCAAAAAATTGTGGAATTTTGTGAGTGAATCTATGAGTTATATGAAATTGATAAAAATAAATGGATAATGATCGAAAATGATCTCAAATGTGAATTTCTTGACATTGTCATTTATTAAACTTTAAGCTTTACGTAATGAAAAGCTTGAATGCATCTTTTAAATTCTTAAACTAGCAGGGTACTTGCACTTTGCAGTGAAACCAGAAACAGAAGTAAGAATAGAGTAATCTGGAAAAGATGTGTATGTGTTTACCTATACTTAACGATTAAAAATCAATTATACATTACCTTTAGTTCAATAAGATAAACTTACAGTATATTACTTTGTAATCAATTTGTTGTCCATCAACACTATATGAGGAGAATTTAGTGAAGAAATACTTTGTATAGGAACAATTATGAAATTATGGAAGAAAAAATAAAAGTACATACGCATAAACACCTCTGCTTATTTACCTATAATTAAATGCTAGTTTTGAAATTGAAATATATAGCATTTAAAATAAATAATGATTTTCAAAGATGAACTTATTAATGGTTTCCTATATTTTTCATAATTAGTGAAAGTGTACTTTGGACTTTTTGATATTCTCATTGTTAAGTTTTTTTTTTTTCTTTTTTGAAAAAAAAGGAAATGAATTATAAGTGTTTAAGATAAAATTTAAGACAAGGTGATTTAAGAAGTTATACATGTTGTATTCATATTTGGTATGTAATATCTTTAGTGTTTAGTAATATTTGAATCCTTAATGAGATACTTTCGATATATAATATTTCAATTTCATTAATTATCTTGTTAAGAAAGTCTTAAACATAACACGGATCAATAATCAAACATTACTAAATTGTAATAATGTATATAATACTCGGTCATCAACCAATTGAGCAATGCCCAAGTGGTGTAATTACCGTAAATGCTTAAATTTTACATGTGTGATCTATATGTCAGAGATTCGAATCTATACCTCAGCATATGTGGTTAATTTGTGAACATGTGATTGTCCGGCGTTACTACTCCTTAAGAATGATGCAAATGTGTATCAATAAAATATAATACATGAGTCATGGTACCTACCGTCATCCAACCACTTAAAAAGGACACTAAAAACTACCAGTACGAATATGTTATCAACTTATCATCGATCTATACATATCCACGTTTTAGCTTTTTATATAATAAAAAAAATAATAGGAAAGGCAAAGGTGTAACTAATTGACTGTGAAGTGGACACCGAGTAAAAGTCTTTGGTCTTATGTTTGACCGCTAAAAAGGTTTTACGTTTACCTTAAATTCTACACCGTACATCCAATTTTGACATGTCAACGTGGAAATAATGGTCTACAACTTCAGATTTGTAGCTTGTCTTTTATGCCCTTAAAATTGTTTTCATTCTAATAGTAAGTGTGAAAATGAATTACTCCGTATTTATATATATCTCTATAAGGTTCGTATGTTTAAGGCGTTGACTATTGATATATATGACAAATCATTTACTGCTACAAAAATATTTCAAGATAAGGTACGTTTTTTGAAGAAATCCTTCAAGAATTAAATTATTTTCTTTTCAGTTTAGCCATTTTCAATTGTTGACCAACAATTACCACAACACAAGTAGCTTGATCGATTGCATTTGATAAATTTTCATAAGTTAAACAGATAAATTTATTATTTTTGAATGACATTCGTACATCAACTTCTTTTGAGAACGAGGGAACCAACAAGAATACATCACGTATCACTAAACTATCCATCCCCCACATTTAAAAAAAAATTAAATAACTTCTAAATGGTAAGTCGAAAAATCACAAAAATTGCATCATAAGAATCAGCGTTTAATTCTCATCGATTAGAGATGCGATATACAAGGTATACTTTCGACGATTTTTTTTGGTCATTTTCTGATGGGTTTTGAAAACAACTAAAACATCTGTTACCAACGAGTAACACATGTGATACCAACGAGTAACACATGAGACACCAACTCGTAAGACATGTGATAGCAGCTACTAACATATGTGTTACTAATTTTGTAGAATTTGTAAAACTCAAAAAAAGTCGTCGAAATTATAACTTGTGAGATGACAAATCGAAAAGAAAAAACTGTTGATTTTTATAGTGTAGTTTTTATAATTTTTTGAATGACAATTCGTGAGATATTTGATTTATAAACACGTAAGGAAAAATAAGTTTTATGACACATGATACTTTTGTATTGGTCCTTATGTTCTCACAAACTTTTCCATTCTCATTTGAGCCTCACTTTATTATTGTTATATAATTAGGTTATTAGTAAAAAAAAGTTACAAGTAATACTAATACATGCCAATCTATATATTAGGAGTGCTCCATAAGGACATTTCATGTCCTAAGAAAGACATCGTAGGCATGGAAGTGTCTTTGCCTGGTCTTTTTTTTATGTGTCGTATGTGAGAGACGAAGAAAGAAGGATAAGAGACAACTTTATATGTTTGTTTTTGTTTTGGGTATATATAAATATAAATATATAAATGTAGTATACTTATATTGGTAAACCGTAAATGTGAATTGCAAAAGTTTAGTCTTTCATATTATCATAAGGAGTGTTCAGTCTTAGTAAAGTATTATTAATAGGTGGTGACCAGTGGCGGATTTAGGAATATAAAGTTGAGTATGCATAAAAGCACTAGCTAGATTAAACGTTTTTTTTCCGCGGAAAGTTAGAGGTGGTTTACCGGGTCGAATTTCGGTCATTCGATTAAAGTTTTTGGTTATAATTTTTGAAAACTGGTTAATCAAAATTAAAATTAATCACTTTTAAATAACCAACCAAATATTATCAGATCTGTTTCAACGACAACTTCAAGATTATAATCGTAATTTAAATTCGCGGTCCTAATTTTCGAAGACTATTAATTATAAGATAAATTAGTATTAATATTACAAAACAATTGTATCAAAAGTTTTGTCAAATTTCACACATTTTACTATCATATGAAACAATATTTCAAAATTTCTATTATATTTATTAGGTTATAAAATCTTTATTGTAAGCACTTTACTTACTATTATATGTATAAAACCTAAAACAGAAAAGTTATATATAGGAAACACAACAAAAACCATACAAAAATATGGTTACAAAACTTAAATACTTACAATATAAATTTTCAAAGTTCGACTAATAAAATAGTAACAAAACATTAACATTATATGCATTTGGATATGGATTAACTATTTCCCCTTCATCCCATTTATATTATACACCTTACTATTTTTGTTTGTCCATAAAAAAGTGTCCACTTGCAAAAATTAACTATAAAAATCATTAGTTTTCTATTTTACGCTCAAATAATACTCTCATTCATTTAAAAAAATTCAATCAAATTTGCATTGAATATAACAGCAAAATCCAACAAAAAAAGTTAGTTGACCGGGACATAACAAGTAATAAACAAGCTAATTACAGTAAATAAAAGCCATAGTATAGTTGAGTTGTCACTTGCTAATTAATTATAATGTTTTTTGAGAGATGATTTAAAATAATTGCATAGGGTGTTCATATCTCTTTTTAAGGGTATGCATTTTCTAAAAACTCTATTAACAATATATATAAAAAATATTTTTTAACAATACACATGAAAACCTAAGGGTATACAAGTGCATATCCTTAGAATCATGTACATCCGCCCCTGGTGGTGACGCTGAACTACCAATTTATTTTTTCGGTCTTTCATTTATAGGTGCGGTCTGCTTACTTAAGTTCACTGTTTTTATTTTTATTTTGCATGTGAAATATGTTGGGTTGTTTGGTCAAAAATAAACTTTGCAAGGGGCAAATCAACAACATTTTGCATACTCCGTATATGGTAAGCAATTGCTATTTGAAGAAACATTAATTGCATTAATAACCCTTTTAGGTTCATGTGAATACATAAAAGACCCTGTATATTGTACGCATATATAGTACTCCCTCCGTCCCAAAATTATTGTCCACAGACAAGAAATACGCAATTTAAGAAAACATAATTATTACACTGTACTTTTCTATACTATGACAGTTTTACCCTTACTTGTTACCTACCTTTTTATGACATACATATAAATTAGAGGTATAATAGGAAGTTTAGTTAATTAAACCATTTTACTTTTCGAAGTGGACAATTAATTTGGGACGTTTAAAAAATGAAATATGAACTATAAATATGGGACGAAGGGAGTAATATATAAGCATTTTTGGCCATACGATACAAGTTCACTTTATGAGGGTTTATGAGTTGGTAAAGTTGGGCAAATTTGAAACTTATTTGAAAATCTGAAACTGAGACTATGTATATATAAGGGCTTAGGTTTGGCAATTAGCCTAACTGAGTTGAACTAACTTGATTAGTGAGTTCAACTACTTATACAAACTACCGAGTTCAACCGTTAATTACTTGTATATGGGAGACTGATATATACCGTATTAACTTAGCGTGACGTATATGCATTTTCAAGTTAATTGTATGAATAATAACTTTGTCTCTATCGTAACAATGTACACACGAACACATCTTAATGTTAATTATCTGAAGATCGTCATCCACAAAGTTATGAAAATGTATTCAACATGTACACGCATAATACATCGTCTTGATTGCCCAAAAAAAAAAACGAAGAAGAAGAAGGTAGAGGTCCATGGTGTAGCCAAGTCGAAGATACGAGTAGTCGTATAAGGTTGTATTCATTATGCAAAGTGTAAAGTTTATATGCACATTTGCATTCTTTGCTTGTGATACGGATTTAAAAAACTGAGATATTAGCGTTACGGATCACTCCAATCCTGAATTCGTTGGTATAATGGTTTCTTTGTTTTCTATTCGGCATTTAAGACAAAATTTACTTGGTCTCCAGCTTCACGATCATATATCATTACAACATATTAATTAACTGTAAATATAAATTTAAAAAAATACTCATTTTTTGAGGATCAAGATATCTAAAAGAGGTTGAACAAACCATGGAAGATTGAAAGAGATGTTTCTTAACTACTATGTCACAATCCCAAATGCTAAATTAAATTTCTGACATCAACATTTTCCAAACAAAGTCAAACATATTTATCAATATAACCTCATTTTTAATAATTAATGTATATGTATCATCTAAGGTCCGACAGTTTTAAAAGTCTTTTGTGGTATATCAATTCTTTTTTCTAGTTTTGTCTCCAAAGGATTATGTGAAAAAGGACATAAAGGGCCAATGTTGGTGAATCTAGCTACATAGAACCAACATGCTTATGAGTGTTCTTTGTCTTTTAACATATGATATATATATATATATATATATATATATATGTACGTACATTAGGATTATGAGGAATAAGATGTTAATTAGATACATAGATTATTGTCTTATGTGACCTTTATTGATCATTTTTTAAATTGACAAATCAAAATTATAGGTATACATGTACACATTTTAGCAACCCGTATGTTACATGTTCCATTTAGCCAAAGGAGATCGAGTTGAGACGCAGAATAAGGTAAGTATAGGCGTATGTAAACTCGTGTGCAACAAGGTGTAAGATAATGGTCATAGGAGAGGATATGCTCAAAAGAATTTGTAACTAGATTAACAAATAGGTTATACGAAATAAGTCGATCAATGGGCTTTCATATATGTTAAATGTATCTAATCAAATTTTTATTTGTTTTCATAAAAAATTTTTGTTAGTAATAGAAATGCCTGTTTTTACAGAATTCAACTTTTAATTTGAAAGGCATATATGGGCTATATTAAATAAAAAAATAAAGTAATTATAGGTGTCAGTAGTATTAATAGAATTTTGATTACCAATAAACTTTGTTGGTTCACACTTTTTACTCCAAAGAACAACATATTTGTTGTAAAAGGTAAAATAATCGGCAATATAAATCAAATTTCATTATATAATATAATCTATTTATCTATCTATATTTATAAAACAAATTTTTTTTTACTTATGTGTCATCTTTTTAATTATCATATAAGATGACATCTCAAATATATAATACTCCTAAAATTCTAGAGATGTCACATGGTTTCCATTATTATTAATTTAAATATTTTTATAAATCATTTTTAAAAAGTGTTAATAATAGTTTAATCCTACCACTTTTATTTTTTTTCGTTTTAACCATTCTAACTTTTTATTAAAATGTTTAAACACCTTAACTTATAAGTTGACAAAAAGTTAACCATTTAAGTTTGTTTTTACTAGGTATGTTTTGCATTGATTAACACAAGAGTGAAGTACACCCGTTGTCTCATTGAATTTATTTCATCAACAATCGAATTTTACTCATGATCAACTATATGTAGACATTTCTCGAGTTAAACACATTGGTGGATTGAGATGTCGAGTTGAGACAAAAATGTTAGAAACTATTACATATGTTGCTTATGTTAAAGTTATATAACATTTGGTATTCTAATATTTTACATTAACAATTTTTAACGTGTTGTCATTATTTCTTATGTTGTTACTCACAAAAACTTTGAACTTTTCATTCACATATGTTTTTGTTGTTGTATACAATTTTTCTATTTTCAATAACAAATTTATAGTTTTCAATTACAATATCGACATTGACTATTTCATAATACATAATAGTTTTGTATACATTACCGTGTATTGCACGTGCTTAAAGACCTTCAATCTTTTACAAATACATGTGATACTTATTATTTATCTTCGTACACTTTATTGTGTTTTATTTAGCTCCATATATTAATTTCTACAATTAATTATAATAGTTTGGTTTATGTTATTATATATTTTTTTCAATTTTCAATTATGATTGTACATTTAAAGTTAACAACAGTAATTTATTGGACTACTTACGAATAAATTTATAGTTATATTTTTTTTAACGACCGTATATCACACGGGCTAAAAACCTAGTATATATATATATATATATAAACTGATCATCATTAGGAAACTACCAATGTTTTCTCCTCTAAAACAAATTGAATTACACGTATTGTTCCCAAAATTGTAAACTATGGAGATCCAACCAGGATATTTATTTGTAACTTTCAAACCTTCAAAATGATCGAGTATTACAACATAAAACCTATGAGGTTGATGATTAATTTGTGTATGTACGTTTAAGAGTTCTACAACAAGAGACGGACCCATAAAATATAGTCACCGGTGTCACATATATTTTGAAGCTTCCTCGATTTGGTACTTTATCAAGTTTATTTAAATATGAGATGCACTGTCTAAATATGAGTGGTGACACTCTCAAAAAAATAATAAATTTTCAACTAAATTTACACTAAGTCGACTTAGTTGACTGATGTCACGTACCATCGCTGGTTATAACGTGGGTTCGCCATGTCTACAACATTTAAAATAACAGTGTTACAACACTCTCTGTTTTTTAGTTGGTGATGATCGTACTATTAACTTAGTCTTGTTGAATATCATAACAATCGAATGTTAACGTTGTATAGTAGGTCCTATCGAAAGGTCCTTTTCTTTTTAGAAATCTACGGACTAAATACCATTAAAACAAAACCATATACATACATGAATAAAAAACACAAGCTTGTAACAGACCCATGAGTATGTGAGATTGTGAGATATCGGGTAACTAATTAAGGGTTGTGGATATACGATTTGTACATATATTATGTTAGTTAAATTGTATAGTTGACATTCTGTTAAAAGACGTTGTAGATTTTATAGTATAGTATTTATATGAGTGGAAATAATTTAAACAAAATACGCAAAAATGATTGATGTCTAATGATGATATTAGAATGAAACTTTCATATTTTTCTCTGATAAACTATACAAGTCAACGTGGAAGTATGATGTTGAATTGTAGATCCTTAATCTTCATTGTGATAGGAGGAAATAAATATACAAGAGTAGTTGTCTAAATAACCCAGTGGTAGCCTGGTAGGTTATGCTATTGGTTTCTTAAAGCTAAGCAATTCAATCATATCTTAAGTAAACATTTAGTTTTTGTAGGTTCTCACACCCGTAAAATATATGGCCCTGTGGAAATTTACGGATAAAAGGTGCATTAAAACCAATATTTTGAAAACTGGTTGAACCGGCTCGGTCTGACCGGTTCAACCAAGATTTTGAGGTATTCCAACCGGTTGAGAACCGGTTTTGACCAAAGTTTGAACAGTCAACGAAATGCTCGGTTCGGTCAAAATCAGATGGTCCAACCGGGAACCGGTCCGGTTTCAATCGGTTTTGATTTTTTTTTCTATTCTCGCGGGTTTTGGACCAGTTTTGAACTGGTTTGGACCGACGGTCCGACCGGTTCAACCAAAACCGGAGCTCTCTCCGGTCCGGTTCGATTTTAAAAACATTAATTAAAACCCTAGATGCCCCGATTGTGCTAGGCGAGTTGCCCGCATTCAACTTTTGTGAGGTGGACAACAAATGATGTCAAAGGTAACCGGACCACGACAATCTATACCTTTTGTGAACATTAAATAAAGGAAAATAATATAAAGAGCCCTCAGGGCTTTCAATAAGATATTAAAACATATTTTAAAACTTGTACTAAGACCTTAGTAAATTTTGTGTCTCTCCTAAATATATGTTTGACTATTTGAATTTTAATTGAATGTACAATTATGTATCCATGTACAATTTAAATAATAAAACCCTTAAATAAAAGTTTCTTTTAACAAAACCCTTGAATAAAATACATGAAAGAAATTTGGTTGACCAAATATTAACCATGAATTTAGTTCCTGCAATAATGAGGATAAATGGAGAATCGACCAATCAACGTATTTTGTCTTACTTTTGTGGTTGACCTTAAATTTCAACCATCATTTTGCCACAACTTAAATTCCGAATTCTAGATCACGTACAACTCAGTATGCCTAATTTACAACATGAATTACAGGATTAGTCAATTTTAAGTTTGCAAACCGGAACGAGGAAAAAGTCGGCTGACCCGACCCATGTGAAAGACCGGCCTAGCCGCGTTGATATGTTGACCACTTCAGAAAAGCCGAGCCGAGAAAAATACAGTGGAACAAATTTACACGTAGACCCCTTGGAAATAAAAAAGTGTCGCTTTCAAGCGATTGTTGAAATCTAATGATTAGGGCCAACTTCCAAAGTACAGCTGTTACATGCTTCCTACTTACACGATAGATACGCACAGATTTCAGCCAATCCACCAAATAAACCACATATAATTTATTTATTTATGGAATTAATTATGAATAAAACGTAGTAACTGCTAAATTTAATTCGTTTAATTGTATTCAAAATCATAATTAATAATATACTTAGTAAGTTTGAATGCGTCATATATCTAGGACTAGGATACAAAATTTTGCATTTTTAATATTTTTTAAATAAAAAAGATAATTTATACTCCGTAGTTCATAATACATGTACATGTGCTATACATTACGAACTAAAAGTGTCACATAATAGGGCTAACCTTCACTTTGTGGTGGAACCAACATCTTGAATACTTGTATCACGCCGTATTTAAATTCTTACCGATTACTTTTAAAGTTGTCATTATCATTTTATAAAATATATAGATGTAAATATAATTCTGTCTCTTTGATATTTAGTTGATTAAGATACAATTATTTATGTGTGTTGAGACATTTTAATGAATTGTTTTCGGACTTTTATTGTTATTGTTATTATATTATTATTATTATTATTATTATGCTATTTTTATTTTGATCTTAATTTATATCAAAATTGTAAGAACATTTATAAAATCATGTGTTAAAGTACTCTATTAACCGTTTTAAACGATCTATTATCTCTATTAACCTATTTAAATGATCTTTTATTTCCCCTTTTACACTTATGTATGTTACATTAGTTTACTATTTTTTTTGTTACAATTTTTACTATATTCTGGGGTGGTTGCAGAAAAAATATTGAAAGGGGCAAAATTTTATAGCGTATATCAAGTATGGGTTAACGACTCAATTTTTTTTATTGTGATTTACGAAATTATGTTAGTTGAACCAAAGTGAATTTAGTTTAACATCATATTCAAATTCTTAATTACATGAACAAAATTAGAAATTATAATAAAAAGTTGATGCTATAACACCCCACATTTAGAACCAATTTTTTTTTTAAAAAAAACAATACATTGGAAACGTAGGTTATGACAAATATTGTTAAACCACTTTACAAATAATATATAAAGTCATCATATTCCAAAACCATAAAATATTAAACTGTGTGCTATATAATTTCAAAACACAATATGGACGCATCCAAAATAAATATCAGAGTGCATGCTGGTCGTCAAACATTCAATCTAAATCAACACTTCTTGCTCATCCTATAATATCATAATATAACCTGCAAGAAGTAGTGTGGGGGATTAGCACGAAGCTAAGTGAATAAACATGTCACTAACAGTACGGCTTAGCATAACACTATCTGTTTACAACATTTAACACTTAGACTCAACATCACTAAGAGGATCGGTGGCCCTTGTGGCGCCCTCAGCCGCGGTGGCCCACCAAGCGACACTTATAACCAACTGCAGGCCAATACAGTGGTATTACCGATAGATGTATACTATCTTTAACCAACATAAGCTCCATTCACAACAAATGTTCACAATTCCTATGTTGGTTAACCTGTAGCAACCCAGCCCAACAATCGTTGACCTCCATAACACAATATGCCAAAAGGCCACTTAACACATAATCACACATGATTAATCAACTTAATACTTCAAGCTAAGAAACAACATCACTTGATGTAACCAAATAGGTTATCACCAAATCACACTGAGATCCAAGTCCACTCACCCTTGACGATCACCGTCTCCACTCAATGGTCTAATATTATTGAGTATTTACCATATCTAAGAACACAATATAAATAATAAGTTAGTAATTAATTCATAACATATAACTCATTTAATCTAATAATGTTTAACTATAAATAATCACTAAGTTATTACAACTCATTGTATGATTACCCATTACCTCAATACTCAGTATCATTATTATCAATAATAAGTGGTAATTAACTACCATACTATATTACAAGTAACTTAAGTTCAATACTTAGAATACACTTCAAGTTCAAGACTTTTTTCAAGAACATATATCAATTTCATCAATTCAAAGTTAGACTGAAGTTCTAATTATGAATTAAACACAATTAACAACTCTAACATAACCATAAGCTTCAATTCATGAATATTGAACTAAACCCATAACTATCCATATGATTATACTTCAAATTCTTCATCAATTCTTTTAAAAAACTAAGATAAGGTTATAATCCACATATAAACATCAACTAAGTATCATGCAAGTATTTCAAGCTTCAATTTCAAGTTAATCATGTTAATTCCATCAATTACCCAAAAACCCATTTGATTACAACTTATATAACATGATTAATTCACTTCTAGGTTAAATTAAGATTACTAACCATCTTATAAACACTTATTAACACTACCTTAATCAATTTCATACTTTAATTTTGGATTAAAGTCATTAACCCATCAAAATCATCATAAATCCTAAGAATCACCATAAATTTATAATCTTAAGCTTGAATCTTGTTAGTGATCAACAATAACAAGCTTAACTAACAACAATTTCACAAAACCAATCCTTAATTTCGGATTAAACTCACCAATTAGCAAAAACCTCAAAAACCCCAATTTCTAGGTTATGGAAAATGAAGAACATGTGATCATACCTTGTTCTTGATGATTAAGGAAGCTTGAATCCAAATTAAAAAGCTTCAATTTGATGTTTAAGAGTGATGTAGTGATTAGGGTTTCATGGCTTGTGAGTATGTATGTATGTATGTATGTATGTATGTATGTATGTATGTATGTATGTATGTATGTATGTATGTATGTTCTGTACGTATGTATGTAGAGATAGTAAGAGTTAAACCGACTCACTTCTGTGAGTGTGTAATATAAATGATTTAATTTCATATCCTGTACTTACCTTTGTCTGGAACTTAAAACCATTTGCGGTGAAATATTATTTTATTTTACCGTCAACTGAATTAAATTAAAACAGTTAATAATTTATTAACCACAATAAATTATTTGACTCTTTTACCCATTTATTTTCAAATAACAAATGAACCTATTTTCTGATACATTAAATAATAGTTCATAGTCAAAAAATATTAAAATACTACTAGACCCAATGAATGGATGTTATATATGCAACAAGCTAGAGGTTATAAAAAATGTATTAAAAAATGCAATAGTGAGGAATTCAACTTTATACCTGTTGAACACAAGATCAACTTCTCTTCCACCATGCTAAATACACAAATTATGTAGTTATTTTAACTGTTTTGTATATATTAGTTATGCGAGCAATATGCAGATTGTGATATTTAAATAATAATGGTTAAATATCAATTTAGATAATCCCTTATAGGTGAGGTTCAAATGAGACTAAAATTTTGTGTGAAACTAAGGGAACCAATGATATCATGCCACATGTACAAAGAGAATGTTCCATACTACAAAACCCATTTACCCCAAACATCAATTATCTCACAAATGATAAATCGAAAAATCATGAAACTTGCACCATATTTTTAAGCGTTTTATCCTCTTCGATTTTCCGTCTCTCAAGGCATACTTCCGACGAATTTTTTTTCTTCATTTTTTTGGTAGGTTTCATATGTTACTAACACATGTGTTAGAGTGTTGCGTTTAGGGTTTAGGGTTTGGGGTTTAGGGGTTAGGGTTTAGGGTTTGGGGTTTCTCCCCGAAACCCCAAAACCCAAACCCTAAACCCTAACCCCAAAACCCCAAACCCTAAACGCTTTATAAAACTCTAAACCCTAAGTCATACTAAACCCCAAACCCTAATAAACCCTAAACCCTACTAAAACATAAAATCTAAACCCTAAACCATGAACCCTGCTAAATCCTAACCCTAAACCCTAACCATAACCGTAAATAAAATGTCAAATCAATCACTAACACATATGTTACTAATTTATAAAACCAACCAAAAAACTGATTTTTTTAATCTAAAGTATGCCTTGAGGGACGACAAATCGAAGAGGATAAAACGTTGAAAAATATGGTGCAAGTTTCATGATTTTTCGATTTGTCGTTTGTGAGATAATTGATGTTTGGGGTAAATGAGTTTTGTAGTATGGAACATTCTCTTTGTACATGTGGCATGATGTTATTGGTTCCCTTATTCTCACTCAAAAATCATGAACTCATTTGAACCTTACTCAATCCCTTATTTATAAGTAGTTAGCAAAAGAAGAAAACGGGCAATCTCTAGGAAACAGAAAAGTCATCTACCTGTGGTAGAAGTCCCGATCTAACAACAGAAGTAGTTGCTCAATCTTGATGTCGAGTTTGACATTGACTACGTTCAATACAAGTTTTAATTCAGAGGAAGTGATTTAGTATAGAGGAGAACTTTGAACTAACTTAAACATTGTCCATTTCTCGTGTTCTAAACACATTTACGTATTTAATTACTACATTAGCAAAATCCAAGTAGATTACATTTTCATATGTATAAAGTTTTTCAAAAGTAAAAAAAAAATAAAAAAAATATAGCTATATCTCCCAATATATCCAACAAACCCCGTAAATTGTCCCTACGTGTCACCGAGTTGACATCATTTTCTATTTATAGCTTTTCATCTTTAACACATTTTTGGTTATCGTTTGGTGGCATCATGTTTCAGATAAGGCTCTCTATTATCATATCAAACAATTATCGAAACTTATCTTTCAAATTCTTTACATTTAACTCGTCAAACATCGATACTTACATGACTACGTACCTACTACGTTATCTTCCATTTACGGATCTTAATAAGTACGTACACCGCAAATGCACGTATATATCGCCCCTTTCGAAGTCATTTCATATAACGGTTTTCGTTCAATTATCTAAGTGATCAAAGTTACTAGAAAGATCACATAATGTATTCTTTATGTTTAAGCATATCATATGGTCGAAATGAAGGAATTCAATTAATCTAAGACCTATATTAATCCATGCTATTCTTTTTTACATATAGTTAAAAGAGAAAAAAAGATAAAAGTAGGGTTGTCAAAATCAAATCGCTAAATAAATCAGAGATTATATTGAAATTATTATTTCATGCTATTTGAGTTTTGTCATTATTATTAATAATAATATAGTAATATTATTAGATTGACTAGAACCTAAGTTCACATATTGTGGTTAGAACGTGGTGTTTAAAACTAGAATTTATTGAACGCTAGTGTGAATTATTTATTTTGTTTTTTCGTATAGGTTGACCCACTTAATTAGTCACCAAAATAACAGTTGTGTCATAATATATACTTATAATTAATAATCAAAATAATGTAACACTCAAAAAGTTATAAAAAGTGCTTTATGTTTTTAACACTATTTTAATCAAAACTTTTTATTTAATAAATAGATAAATATCAAAAAAGACCTTGTTTTAAGGGTAGTTTCGGGAGATTCACTTTTTGCAATAAAACGACACGTTTTAAGGCGGCAAAGGGTGCGTTTGGTTGAACAAACCTAACCACCACTTTCCTTCATGGTTCACACTCATTTTGCTTTTTCCTCTTTTCTTTATTTATTTTCAATAATTAATTAATTAATAATAAAAAATAAAGTAAGCCAAAGATTTTACTACCTCCCTCCTATTTAACATTAACTACATTTTTAATCGATCAAATATTAAATCTATTAGCTAAATTATTTTTTATTACTAAAATATGAAAGTGAACATCGATAATGTGATACAGTAAAATAATATGATATGGTAAACTAGTAATGTGGACATTAAAAAAGTAATTTATTTATTATAAAAAATTTATATGCACAAGTAACCAGCCAATATAAATATTATATATTCTCTCTCTTTATTTCTTTTTTCTGTTTTCTAAATTTCCAAAGCCATACTCTCCTTCTGGATTTCATTTACTGTTCCTCTCTCTCTTGTTTATCTCTCTAAAACTTTCTCTCTCTAGACGGCCGGAAACTGCTCTGTTTACGCCGGAAAACCGCTTAATTGAAGGTACCGACTTCCGGAGTTATCAACGGAGGATTTATTTACAATAAATGCGGTAAAAGTAACGGAAAATGCACTAACGTTGTAATTATCGTGCGATTATCTGAGATTACGGAGTTTAACCGGTTGAATCTTCCGATCTCGTCTTCCGGTGGTTATTTTACGGGAATGTACCGGAGTTATTGACCGAGATCGTGATCTAGGGTTGAGATTTGTGGTTGTTGCGATTTTTTGTATATATTTTGTATTATTCTATTTCGTATTGGCGAATTAAAGTGAAGACGGAAAGTTCCAGCGACAAATTTGGGAATGAGATGGTAAGTTCGTCGCTAAAATTTACAGAATATGTTTTGATTTTCAGTTTTATGTTTAATTTGGTAAAAAAAAAAATAGTTTCCTAAAATCTGTAGCATTATATGATTTTTGTAAGGGTATTTAGTTTCCAAATCAATTTTCATGAATTTATTCGTTAATTATATCAAACATTTAATTTTATGCCTATTTTTTTCCTTGTGAAAATTCATAAAAATTAGATAAGTAATTTTTGTTAACACTCTGACCTTTTTCTTCCTAGTTTTAGATTTTTATACCTTCTGGATTATTTTATTATTGTATTTTTAGAGTTTATAATTTGTGTATATTTTAATTGTTGTTTATTATAATTAATAATAATCATGAAAAATAAAATATCACTGTTCACTTGCTTTTCGTGTTTTTAACTTGGGTAAGTATTTGTTGAGATCCTGTTTATTGTAGTTGCTATTTGCTTGACATCTTGTTGGATTCTTTAGCTCCTGTTAAATTTACTAGAGATTTTTTCTATGTATTACTAAAGATTTGAAGTATTTGTTTGGCAGTAAATTGATGGATACTAGTTTTAATTGAGGAAATAAGTATATATATTTTTATAATAATAGGTTTATCTGCATTGACCAGACCTATATATACCTTTGATTTGATTAAGACTTATACACATACATTTATGGTGTTTTCCAGGGTGAAGGAAGGATTTGTTTCTCAAGAGAGGCCAAGCTAGAATTTTTGAAGCATAAGAGGCTTCAACGAACTAAAGCTGGGACATTAAATGAAACTGCACATGTGATGAACTTAATGACTAGAAGCAGTGGAGATGCTTTAAGGGGTTCTGCATCCTGTGGTGTGAGAATGTTTGGCAATGCAGATGTATCTGCCCAATCTGGTGGTGCTGTAAATGGAAGAGATACCATGTCAAAGCAAAAGGTTGAAAAGTTTGACTCAGCGGATCTTGATTGGACGGATAGGATGCCGGAGTGTCCGGTATATTATCCAAGTAAGGAAGAGTTCGAGGATCCTTTAGCGTATCTTCAGAAGATAGCCCCAGAAGCTTCAACATATGGTAATGGCGCATGTTACATCAAGAATGGATGGTTTACTACAATGAGATTTTATATATTTGTCATATATCAAATGGCTCAGTAGCATTGTTATAATAAAAAAATGCATCTTGTGTCCTTTATTTGTCTCATTTTGTGTCCCTAATTTACGCCTAACACCTGCTAGCAAACTATGGATTGAGAAGTATAATTGTATTTAAGTGCTAGGGCGTTGGATTTTTAAAGAAGTGGTTGAGATCTGAACCATCTATAAAGGATTTACAAATATATCTTATATATGCTGCTGCTTTTTAGTTATTATATTTTCATTAGTTAGTACGCATGGATGGTGTGTAAATTCGCTGCTTAAATCCCTTTTTTCAGGTATATGCAAGATTGTTTCACCTTTGAGTGCAGCTGTTCCGGCTGGCATGGTTTTGATGAAAGAGAAAGCCGGTTTTAGGTTTACTACAAGAGTTCAACCCCTACGTCTTGCTGAGTGGAATACTGATGATAAGGTTACCTTTTTCATGAGTGGAAGGTGAGTCTCTGTGTTTTATTTGGTATTACTTTTCTATATGCTCTTTCAGATTCTGAGTAGCGTTTATTTATTATGTCAGAAGCTATACATTCCGTGATTTTGAGAAAATGGCGAACAAGGTCTTTTCTCGTAAATATTATAGTGCTGGATGTCTACCTGCTACATATGTGGAAAAAGAATTTTGGCAAGAAATAGCAAATGGAAAGACTGAAAGTGTCGAGTATGCATGTGATGTTGACGGTAGTGCATTTTCATCTTCTCCCATTGATGAACTTGGAAATAGCAAATGGAATTTGAAGGTTTTGACCTTTTTCACTCAATCTGGCATTAATTTTACCCTCTCATGATTACGTTACTTCACTGCTTTATTGTGGTCAAAGTCATTCTTATTAGTTTTGTTTGTTCCTTATCCACCAATATATTCTGTATTTGTCGTTTGCAATAAGTTTCCAATTACCACTTTCTAATTTCCTCTACGACAAACATATGCTGAAAGTCAAGGTCTTCCCCTATAATTGGCACTTTGCAGTCTGTAGTGCATTCTCTTTACTGCATGGTATATCTGCTGAAAAGTTCATAGCTTAGGCCTTAGGGTAATATGCTTTTGTAACATTATTATTGAGACTTTTGTTGCCAATCGTTCCTTTTATCTGGAATAAAGTTCTGTTTTTGGTGTTATTTCTTTTTGTGGATCTCTTATTTCCTCATCTAGTAAGTTTCTAATTTCTTCACGTTTCATTAACTAAGATCATGCCGTTGATTGCAGAAAGTTGCGCGATTGTCCAGATCGATTTTGCGTCTGTTAGAAACGACAATTCCGGTATTTAGATAGTTTATCTTTCTTCTAGTGTTGGTATATTATAATTAATCAATACCCCTTATTCTCTAACCTAACTTTGTATGATCTACAGGGAGTTACTGAACCAATGCTCTACATAGGGATGCTATTCAGTATGTTTGCATGGCATGTAGAAGATCATTACTTGTACAGGTATGTAATTTCTTATATTACTTCATTTTATCATTTTATATTGATTTTAATATTTGTTAGTATGTTATACTTTTATTTATAATTTCTCTATGTGTCACAGCATTAATTACCATCATTGTGGAGCTGCAAAAACCTGGTACGGTGTTCCTGGGCACGCTGCGCTGGATTTTGAAAAGGTCGTTCGACAGAATGTTTATACTCATGACATTCTGTCAACTGAAGGCGAAGATGGCGCTTTTGATGTTCTTTTAGGGAAAACAACCTTGTTTCCTCCTAATATTTTGTCACAACATGGTGTTCCAGTTTACAAGGCTGTGCAAAAACCTGGGGAATATGTCGTCACCTTCCCCCGAGCATATCATGCAGGATTCAGTCACGGTAATATTATCTTCTGTTTGATCTACAAAATCCCAAAATATTTGGTTTACTATAAGTGTGCAAGTTGTTAAGCTGATTTTAGAAATTTGGTATATTATATAGGCTTTAATTGTGGCGAGGCTGTGAATTTTGCTATTGGCGATTGGTTCCACCTGGGATCGATAGCCAGTCGTCGATATGCACTTCTCAACCGGACACCTCTCCTTCCACATGAGGAGCTTTTGTGCAAAGAAGCAATGCTTCTTTCATCAGCTATGAATGATGAAGATTTAGATTATTCTGATATGGCATCTCAACTTAGCATTAAGGCCTCTTTTGTGAATTTGATACGCTTCCAGCATCGCGCTCGTTGGTGCATAAAGAGATCAAGAGGGTGTGCTGGCGTTTCACTACATTCTCATGGAACTATTCTTTGCAGTGTCTGCAAACGTGACTGTTATGTGGCATATATCAACTGCAACTGCTATTTACATCCTGTGTGCCTTCGCCATGGTATATAAGTATTCAGAAATTGGTTTCTTAGTTTTCATATATATCTTTATACCCGTTGTAGTTTTTACGCTAGCATTAAATAAACCTTGATATTTGTTGAATTGGTACAGATTTCAAACAACTCAACTTACCTTGTGGAACCAACTTCACACTCTCATTAAGGGAGGAGCTCTTGGATATGGAGGCAGTTTCCAAGTTGTTTGAGGAGGATAAAGATATCGTCAAACTACTTCAACATCAAGATTACAGTGGAAGTGACATGGCTCTTCTTTCTAAGTTATACCCACTGGCTGAAAACGATGGATACCATCTTTATTGCAAGATTGAGTTTGAGCAGGGCTACAATGTGAAACAATTGCAGGACGATAGTACAAGGTGTCTCGGTTCTTCCAAAGACATAGTTGTTGAAATGCATGAAGTTTCACCTGTGATTGAAGTTAAAAGTACATGTCATTATAGTGATGACTCTGACTCAGAGGTATTTAGGTTCAAACGTCGTTCATCGTTAACGCCACACAGAAAAGCAACTAATTTCGTCCCTTCAAAACTAGAACATCAGGTAATGGAAGGATACAAATCCTTGATTACTTTCCCCCCCCTCAATATTATATGTTTTCCCGGTACTAACCTGAGTTGCATTTTTTAGGGGCTTAAACGGTTGAAGAAAGTACAGCATGAAAGATCTGGGCACAGTTCATCACCTGAGTATCCAAAAAGTAGCAAAGACTATGTGGCGAAGGAAGTTTTGGTTAAAGAACCTGCCACTTCTATCTCCTTCAAGTGCAAAAAACTGGTAGATGAAGAATCCGTAAGTAAACACGGATTCTACAAACAAAGGGAACGACCTTCCCTAGAATCCTGTCCGAAGCGACTTAAAGTAAGAGGCCCTTCAATTACAAGTTCCTATGAATACAGATAAATTCCTTAGAGCTTTGACTTGGCTAACTTGGATTCATTCAATTGGAATACGTAAGTTCTAACAACACAGAAAAAAGTACATGAGCCATTTTTAGTTATGGAAGCAGCAGCAGTTGACGAAAATTAACCCACATTCAGTAGAAGAAACAGAAATATATTCTTTGTGCAGGCCTCTAATTGGGGTAATCGGCACTGTGGTGAATTCTTTTTTCTCCCTTTTTTTTAGGTAAGTAGGTTTTCATGGATTCAAACTAGCAGTTTCTTTTCATGTACATTTTGTCATTAACAATTGATCAATTGTTGTGAGGTTCAAATGGTTATGATACCATTAAAGCCTCTAGTCATTTAATGTTAAAATTCTGCTGCTTCCCTTACTTATTTTAGGGGGTTCTTTATTCTTTATTCTTGTCATTTAATGGACTACATCAATAACAATCAAGATATAGTTTTTTTTAGTTTATATCACCAAATCTTTGGTTCTAAGGAAAGGATTTTTTGATACTTTGGCTTAGAAGGCAAGACAATTATTAACTAATTAGTTGCTTTCATTATGCTTATCTTCAACAGCAGAGATGGCTGAATTTATATGTACAATTTTCACTGCATGATGTATAAGTTGCCGTGAATGCGTACCTGTAAGAGTACAAAACAATTTATTCACTCTTATGTATTAATTAAGAAATAAAACATGTTGCTTTAGAGTTAGATTTCATTGCAAGTTTAGTACACCCTTGTCAAAACAAGTCCAAATTTACTTTACATTTGATTTGGTGATTTTATAGTTAGTTGCAAAGTGAAACCGTAGAAGTACGAGTAGTGCAGTAAAGAAAACCTTACAACAAATACAGAAACAAATTTAACCTTGACATCATGAGGCTTGCTATGTGTTCTGTTTATAAGGAAAAGGAAGAATAATACTATGTGATTTCTTGACAATCATCGTATATTAGACGTTTCCTGGTACGAGGCTGATATTTTGACAGTCCCATCACAAAGCTTATGATCCTAAGGTTGATCCTATATATGTGCAAAAGTTGATCGAACCAGCTTTTCATATATCTGAATCTTGACTTTGCTTAATGATTCTCTAGAAATAAATCTATGTGATGATTCCACTCAAGTTCTTTTACTTGGTATGGGTTAAGTTGTGTGTACTAGACTTGTCGGATGAAAATTATAAGCAATTCTAATCGTTGGACGTTCAGAGATAACCGAACTAGGCAAAGGGATTATGGGGGTGTTTGGGAGTTGTTATTTGTAAGCATTTTTATGGTTAAACAAGCACAGTGACTTATTTTATTAAGAAATAAACAAATAGAGCCTCTTTAAAAGAGTGTTTTGTTTGTTTATCTATTTCAAAATATAATTGCTAGGTTTATTAGAAAATGAAATAGAAGTCCTTAGTGTTTTAATTAATAAAATTATACGTGCATACATGATTGTACATCCAACTAAAATTCAAAGTGTCAACCTATATTTAGGAGAGACACGATATCTGTTAAGGTTTTGATACAACTTTCGAAGCATGTAAGTGTCTTATTGACAACCCGAACAACTTTTTTTTTTCTTTTTATCGTTTTCCAATCAAATAACAATAAGTAGATAAGCATGTAAAATAAGCCATTCAAAGCACCCCTTATCTTTTCATTATTTTCAAATATATGTAGAAGACATTGTAATAAGCATATATGGCCAATGATATATACAACAAATATTTTATTTCATACATCAAGTTTTATACATGTTGATGCAGTACTGTAAAACACTGAAATGTATACTTTTAGTGTATGAATCAAAAAGGTTATTGTATATATCACCACCCTGTAAGAAAATATCTTGAACCTATAAACCAAACTATTTATGTGAGTATAAAATAAAAAGTAAATACAACACTAAAAACAAAAAGTATGATGAAACGAGGTAGGCCTTTTCTTCAACCATGATACAAGAAGTGGATATTGGTCCGTGGTCGGCAAGTTTTGGGCTCTCACCTTCTCGTCTTATAAAGTCCAGCCCAAATCCATCAAATTGATTTTTCACTGTAATAAATGAATAATGAATAATAATAATGATAAAAAAACAACAAAATTAATATCAAACTTTGACGAAAAACTTTGCTAATTACATGCATCTACTTTCTTGATGATGATGATTACGTTAATTCCATATTATTATTATTATTAATTTTATTTTTTGTAAAATTCAAATTGAAGGAAATGATAAATGAGTGCCCATGTGTTACAACTCACAAGAATAATAGGAGGGGAAGAAAATCATGTTTGAAAATAAAAGGTAAATAAAAAGTGGTTACATTTAATACTTTAGATCGAATATACGGTACATTTAAATTGCAAGTCGTTATTATGATTTATTAATGAATTGAGATACAAGGACAATGCATTATATATCCCTTGGTACTTACTATAATTCCTGTATACAAGTCGTGTATATTAATACAACATTTTTACTTATAACATCCTATGCCAAAAAGGACAATTTGAAATAAATTGTAACACACGAACACATAGACATCAATTATCAATGATAAAAGTTTGTACATATTTAATGTGTCATATAATGAAAACCAACCTAATTTTGTTGCTTACTAACCAACTTTCATTAATGCGTTACTTCCTGTTATGATGTATGTTTTAGTCATATATTCTGGAATATACAACTATAAGTTAAACCAAAGCTCCCGAAAACTAGATCATTATCTTAAGATACTACAATTTTACGACCTTAATTAACCAAATTGGTTCCGAACTTGAATATATTGGATATTAAATACTTATGATTTACTTAGGATTTCGATCTTAACAGTAGGATCATAGGGTAGATCTCATATGATCTTACTTGAATTGAATTCATTAACTACGTACTAATATAAAATTAACTTGATTTTGTCTTTCAAAAGTATAAGAAACCATCCATTTACTCTACCCACAATAGTAATTTAATTAACTCGTTAACTTTAATGGTTTAACACTATAAAATATATTTAGCTACTTAAATCCTTACAAGAGTATTACATTATTGTTATGATATTTAAACGATAAACTTTTTGTCTGGTATTTTAATCGATCGATCTATATACATTTGAACACACACACACATATAAAGTATATGAGTAGTCTTAAAATCTCAATTTGGTCTTACGATCTCAATCACACACAAAAGAAATGATCTCACATAGCGTATCGATCTTAACAACATATTTTGATTAGAACATGACTTAGAATGGTAGACTTTTAGAATTTGATCAAAACTATATTTGAATTTATTTTTATCCGTGGTTCATATAATGTTGTTGATTTTGTTAGTAGTTAAACATGTAAAATTCAAGCAACCCAAACCAAAGAAATTTAGCTTTATTTGTGCATGAAGCAAACCATCTAAAAATTTCTACACTATTTATGATTTTCTCATTATAATATAATAAACCTAATTTTACCTCATTGCAAGACTGAAATTTCATTACTATCTAATACTATGATTTTTCTCATTAGGCGACGTATTTATCTCAATAAAAACAATCTTGCTGTCCAAAAAAAATAAAATAATAATATACTATGTATAAAGCATATTCCTCTATGTTGAATCTTAAATACTAAAAGATAATTAAAATTTATAATTTACCCTTTTACTACTCATATTAATGAAAATGACTTGATATAGAAAGTCTGTTTAATTTGGGCACCTATTAAAAATCTAATTATTTATTACATATAATATAAAGATATACTCCCTCCGTCCCAAATTTATAGTCCATCTTTCCATTTTGGGATGTCCCAATTTTATTGTTCACTTTGTACTTTCAACCAATCAAAATATTTGAATGTGATGAGAGATTAAATCTTATTGGTTGCATAGTACGACTAGTACACTTTTCTTAAACTGCGTGTTTTTTGTCTGTGGACAATAAAATTGGGACGGAGGGAGTATATCTTAAGTTATAAGGAGTCAGAAAGAATTAGTACTTTTTTCATAAAACATTTTTTATTTCCACCATACGTGATAATAATGAAAGTTAATTGATAACTTATGTTACCTATCAACATAAAGGTATATTCGGTGAAGTAAATAATTTATATATCATTTTGTGGCACAAGTAAAATTACTTCTTTACAAAATTATTTTAATAAATCAAAATATTCTCTATACAACAATAATGAAAGAAAATATTAGTTATAGTACTGTTCAATATTCAACTAACATACTATCTAGCATACCTAACAAGAATAGATAAATTAGTTGTTACCGCTACATTACACGAATTACATGTAGAGTATATATTTTCACCTGTATTTAACATCATCAAAATTGTGCGTTAAGGGCGTGCACCATACATATATACCACGCAAAATTTGGATTGATTTTTCAAAGAATATAAGATAAATGTCATCACCATTATTTAGTTTTCTTTTTATGACAAATAATAATAATAATACATAAATAAGAGGCCACCTTGAAAGCCGGGGAGAAAAGGACATGACTGAGGGGAGAATTGAAGGAGAAATAGTAACAAAAAGTATGGTCAATTTCACCTTTTTTATTATATCCCTCATTCCTAGAACTACCTCCATCTCTCTCTCTCCATGTTTAATATAATGCCCCTTCCTTCCCTAGCTGGTAGCTACTACCAATTTTTATTATTTTTGGTACCACTCTACCCCCCCTTAATTCCTTCATCACTTATGGGTTCAAGTCTTATTCAAAAGCGAAAAAGGACCCGTATGTATAACACACGTTTCGTATCTTATGTATATATGTGTATTTATCATCACAAGAGCGAAGAAAACCCTTAGTCAGATGGATTTATCATCACACCAAGACATTTTGCTTGCATGAATATAACGGTACTTTGAACTTGGAACGGGCATGAAGAAATTAACGATATCAACACGTACGCAATAACATGTTTAATGATGGAAAATAAAGAAGCGGAAAATTACAGATATATAGAAGTTAATATACATACAAGGAATGAATAAAAGAGACTTTATGTGAAATGGGCCATTATATTGGAACCCACACACAGACTGAATAATATAAAAGGCTGCAAGAAAACTTAATATGAAAATGAAATAAAGTGTAGAAAATACAAAAAAGAAAAATGTAAAAAAATACAAATAGGTGAAAACAGAGAGGGGACACATGAGTTGTGGTCAGTCAGCGAGGAGTCAATCATGAAGCAATGGATTACAAAATCATTGATTGTTTTCCATCTTCAATTTCCATCGATTTACTCACACATATATCATCATGCTCTGCAGACAATGACATGACCATAATGCAAACTGTATGCACACATGAATTATATTAGCTAGCCTACTCACATGTCCCTCCCACCATCACATGCATGCATGCATGCATGCATACTGATGCATGTGTGTGTATGTTATGTATGTACTTGTATATATCTAATTATCTTTAACACTTTTTAAGGAGAGATAGATGTTACATGGCTACACAAATTTAACTAAAACAACATTGAGATGTTGATTCCGATGATGGTGATAGGATTCTATGCTAATACATGTGTAAATTGGTAGCTATATAGATATGGTTTTTCCTGTCCAGATTATCAGATGAGGGCAACTCTTGTAGATGAGACTTCTTATGAAGACTTGATAACGCATTACCACTAGATACCTTATTTGCGGTTATGATAATACATATGTGAAACATATATGTTTTTATGCAATATCACATATACGCATTTATTTGATGGGACGTCACTAATTGTTAGTATATACTCCCTCTGTCCAATTTAATCGTCTATATTTTTATTTTGAGTAGTCTCAAAGTAATTGTATATACACAATATACTTTTAAGTTTCAAGAAATAATTAAGAAATTGTTTGATTGGAGCTAGAAAGAAGAAAATTCATTGGTTAGTAATGTAACGATTGCAATTTTTTATACAATGCGAATATTAGCGGTGGACAACTAATTTGAAACAATAAGAAGTATTCAATTTTGACTAGCTCCAAGTAAATTGTGAATCAACTTTATTTCTTAAATGGTCCATATTATGTATCTTTTTATCGCAAACATCAATTCTTGGGAGTCTCCACATGCATCTATATGTATGTATGTATATGTGTTGAAAAAGATGGATCAAAGATTGCCCCCGCGAGAATATAGGCTTAACATGCGCCGATACAAGGAGAGAATATTATATTATTATTATTATTATTATTATTATTATTATTATTATTATTATTATTATTATTATATATATTATATATTATATAATAACAGTAATATATTATATTATTAATGTATCATAAGGTTAGAAATGTATTGTTTTGTTATGGTACTTTTTGTCTCTTGTTAAAACCAAAAGTGTGATGCTTAATGCTTGACAATCTTTGAAAACATGGTGCCAATATCAAACAACATTTTACTTTCCTTGTTTAGAAATAAACTTTAATTTAATAATTTTAATCACCGAATAGAAAATTTATTTTGATATTTTCCGAAATAAATTTGTTTGAAAAGAATCTATCAGGCATAATTTTTCTATATGCTTATTTTAGCTAGTGGTACCAGACATAGCAAATTGAGGTAAAGTATGAAAAGTTACTAGAACTCTAGAAGATGTCGAGGCCGTCTCTGAAGTTTCGGAGACTTTGGGTGAATATGTAAATGATTGTTGAAATGAGGTTCTATATCGAGCTAAAAGATGTTTTCTTATTCTTTTTGTTGCGGTTCAATTAACTTTAAACAAGTAAAACATATTTTTCTTTTTACAATTAATAATCAAATTAATGTATATGTATATACACACATACATATACACAAACACACATATTTTGAAGCTCTTCTAAATTGGAGAACCTGAGCGGTCGACTACCTCGTCCACCATCGAAGACGACCCTGAAAAATGTAGTTTATTTTCATAGTTGTGAAATGTAAATGGAACTTCTTTGTTAGACTTAAAAACAACATCACCTCAAGTGCTATGACCTACTCACTTAGAGTGAAGATCGATAATCATTGGATTGTAATTCTCACCTCACCACATAGTGAGAAGAGAGCTTAATTACATATTCTATTTCAGTTATGCTTCTAACTACCGATGAGGAAGAGTTTGGAAGACGTATAGCAATAAACTTGAATAAGAGATATGGTATATGAATGTTATTAATAAAAAACATATCCATAACATTCTTTAAAAAATGTTGTGATTTTTTTTTATGTTAAAATTTTGTTCTTTAAATGATGTCATTAATAAGTTTTCTAATTTCTTAAAAAATTTGTATGAAGAAAGCAAGTGAATAGTGAATTTTGTAACAAAAACGAAACCCAAAGTTAAAAAGTATTGGATGAAAACAAGGTGTGAAGACCCAAACAGTTACTAGTCAATTTTGGTTTGATAAATCAGTGTGTGGGGACCTGCAGACAGATCTGACGGCCACAGAGTTATGTAAACATTACAGCAGATTTCGACACGTGGATGAGGGAGATAGTGGATGAAGAATGATAGTGTAATCATTCTTAAATAATTTGACATTCTTGACCTGTTTTGTACACATACTTACATTCACTGCTTCACTACAGTCCCAAGTCCCAACCTACCACATTTATTATACTACTCCGTAGTATATATAATTTTTTTAAAAACATAAAATAGTTTTGCATCACTTTATTAATACACACTTAAGATATGTATTAACACGAAATATATTACAACGTATTAATTGATGGAAATTTTGATATGTGGTTTGCTAAATCACTTACTATCTTATCACATGCATGCATCTCCATTTTCCAAAAAGAGATAATTTATTATATCTTTTGTCATAAAAATAAAACAAACAAAAAGTTTTTGCATATATATCTTTGAGCCGTGTTTTCGAGTAAAAAAGTTGGAAAAAAACAAAGATCAAAGAAAAGAAGAAAAATGATATATATATATATATATATATGTGTGTGTGTGTGTGTGTGTGTGTGTGTGTGTGAAATATGTTTGGGTTTATTATATCGTTATGTATTAAACTTTGCACATTTTACTATTATATAAGTCGAACATTAAAAACATCTATTGTATGTACTAAAATTGTAATATGGTATATAAAATTTCTTTTTTGGGTAAGGTTCAAATTAAATATGAAAGTTTTCTTTTTTGACCATTTTCTAAAGGAAAATTTACATACAACGGACGATATTTACAAGTTCAATACATACAATAAAGCAAATGAAAGTATGTATTATACAATAGTTAAAAGTGTAAAGTTTAGTATATAACAAAACAATAAAACCTGGTTTTGCATTGAGAATGAAATAGAGGAAAGGGAAGGGGAGGGAAGCAATTCTATCACCACATCCTTTAACATTTTTTACTAAGTTTTTTTTAATACTTTTCTCCTCTTCATCTTGATAATAGCTTCATAAGACATATTCTTTTAAATTTGTTTTAAATAAAGTAACACCTTGAAGTTTGAAGTATTATTTTAATAGAAGTAAAAGCAATCATGTTAAGTTATTGTTATTGTTGGTGATATAAAATAATAATCACTGTGAATGAGTTTTAAGTTCCATACAAAAATATTTGAGGTATTAGAAATGTACCAAGTTAGCTAAAATTAAATAACTTAAATTATATACATACGTATATATGTCGGCTTATACATATATATTCATACACTCAAAATAAGAAACTTAGGGAAAGAAGGAAAAATCGCAAGAAGCAATAAGAAGCAGGAAAAGTCACCCTAAACATCAAATTAAACCTAAAACGAGTGAATTCAAACTCTTTTAATCACCCCAAATAAGGTATGATCAATGTTCTTGCTCTAATTTAACCTAGAAAGTGAGTTTATGGGGGTTCTAAGAATTTAGTTGGTGGTAATACGAAATTAGGGCTGAAATATGATAAATTAATGTTAGTAAAGCCTAATAAGTGATTGTTGTTAACATTAATATAAGATAAATGTCAAGAACCTTAAGTTGTGTTCATCATGATTATGGTGGTTCATGTTGAAATTCTTGCAAACTAGCTTGAATTGTAGTTGAAAAGTGAAGTGAAGATGTTTCTATAATGTTTTGTTCATAACCAAAGTAGTAATCGAAGTAGTAAAACTTTAGAAGTGAGGGTGATCATGAAACTGAGGTTATGTTTAGTTTGTCAACCCAAGGAGATGATGGGTTGTTGATCATTGTTAATTGATTTTGATAATTGTTATATGTTGTATGATAGGTGTAAAGAAAATGGCATTCATAATCGATTGTTATACTATATAATTGTCTAAAAATGTAAATGTGAGTGATATAGATGTTAAATGGGTAATGATTGTATGATTTTGGATTACATACGTTCAAGATGTTCACACAACCGAGTGGAGTTGATTGTTATGTTTCATATTTGATGTTTTATTATGATTGTTGCAAGTTATGGCTAATTGTTGAAAAAAATTGTTAATAACTGTTGATTTTGTGAAATTATGTGAAATGAGCATTCAAGAGATTAGCTAACTTATGTTAGCATATTGTTGATGCACATGATGTGGATAAAGTACTTGGGCTTGACATTGCACCATGTACTAGCAACTAATGTGATTGTATATGTGTTTGACATTGCACATGATGTTGTAAGTCCGTATGTATTAGGATCGATAACGAGGTTATCTTTAGGTATTAAGGTGCGGAATCCCTTAATACTAAGTTTACAGATCGTAAACGGTTTATTTCACAAGTATTAGTGAAATCAATAATCTAATATGTCTTGTATTGATTATAACAATTGTTAATCTATCAATACCTAACCTTTAGACTATGTTGAAAGCTCTGGAAACACAAATTCGTTCAGATTAATCAAATGGCAAAAGTTAATTAGGTTTCAAACCTAATTTGTTTAAATACTTGTCTCGGTTCGCAGGTTCTGGGCTCTGCGGACCGACTCGGTTCGCAGCCCAGCTTGGCCCAGCGAATCCAGTCGGCTCTCTTCGCAGCCCTGCCCTGCGAACCCAACTCAGTTCGCATCACAGATCTTTGGTCAAACATGGTCAACATTTTTCAGCATTTAACATTTAACTCTAAAATGTTTACCAACCAATATTTTCATTACAATTCAAAACCAATTTACAAACTTGATTACAATAATCTCTAGTACTATTACAAGCTAGACCTGTTGTCACAATAACATGTCCCAATAAACTCCCCCTTGACAATAGCTCTAGCATCTATGTCTTCAAGTTTTCTTTGATCTTTACTTGTAAATTTTACTTCCAGCATACATTTTTAGTTTAATGCAAGTTTTAACCATTAGCTGGTAATCTCTTCCTAAATCTCCCCATCCTTCAGTAGCTGATGCGCCCCAAACGGTCGGTCCAGGAATCGCTTCCCTACCGTTGCGGACCTCACGCTCAAGGCGGCATCATGGGTAGTTTTAAATTTATAATAGTCGGGGGGAGCCAAAACCTTCCGAACAACTTACTATTATTAGGTACGAATACCTGATACTAGTGTGTGGCAAGGATGATCCAGGGTCGTTCTTCACGACGGTAGAATTGAAGCAGAGCTCGTTCGGATAACTCAGTAATTAAGCTGAGTTTTGAATAGTTGGATAGGTTTGTATTTGGTTTTCTAATTTATGGGACACATTTAGGTAACAGACAAGTAAACTATAGGTGTAAACACTAGGACCCTACTTCTTTAGATAGATTCTAAATTAGTATGTCACTGAGTACCTAGGCTATCGTGATTCTGATCAGAACAGGCTATTCGACCCACCACACTGTCCGATTAGAACTAGTGACCCTTGAAGGGTGCAGGAATAAGGTAACAGACTGCCCTCAGGTTATTCTGACCGTTCTTAACACCTAAGTCTAAATGTTATTATCTAAACGTGTACTGATTATTATCTTTGTATTCTAAACTATCAGTTTTGTAGAGTCTAGGGGTTTTAAGAATTCTGAACCACTGCTGGGCTTGACTTTCATCTCCAGACTCATTCCTTAGGTTTTATTAGCTCAATTACTTCTGTCATGATCTAGAACTCTCCTTTGCGATCAGTCATTCATCCCTAGGCACACTTAACGGGGTACAGTGCGTTATTTTCCACAGCTTGCTAACCCTAGGTACTTAACGGTGTACAGTACTGTAACCATTTTCCACAATCTCATATAATCAGAGGTCAGTATATCGTGTACTCCAGCTGTCCTACAGTTAACTAGCTCTAGGTACAGTTACAGTGTACAGTGCTTAAAGCATTTCCACAGCATTTATAACCAGAATTAGTTTCACCATGTATGACTGCTTTTCCACATGTTCACTAACCCTAACTATAGATATGGTGTACTTTAGTTACTGTATTTTCACAGATTTTTGTAATCAGAGGTAGACCTACGGTGTACTTAGCATTTCCATAGCTTTATGGTGCCTAGACCATATTCTAGAGTTTCTAGGTAGTCCACAATGTCGGTACCAACCGCTTTTCCATGAGCTTCCACGGTTGTACTCCACTAGTGGTGTTTCCATCGCTATACCCAGTACTTTAGCCGAATTACAGTAACAAACATGGGTTCATACGATAACACAGATAACAATCTACCCTAACTTAGGCCTACAGCTAAGGTGATAGTCACGTGAAGGACTGGAAAGGGTGATCCATAACTAAGTCTAGATGCATGATAAGTTTAGACAGATACAAGGTTTAACAATTCCATTAATCATACATGATTACAACTATATAAATCATGGTAAACAATCAAGCAACTACTTACAAAGCATGACAATAAACATTTCAAACATTAATAAATCATAAACATCAAACAAGAACATTATAACAAATTAATATAAGAAAGGATAGATATTACCGGTAAATAATTGCGAGCAGAATAACACTTGTATTTCGCCGAATAATATCCCAAGTATTATAAATGCTAGCTTCTATGAATTAAATTACATAGCTACTCCTAAAGCGATGGATTCTCCCCCTAATTTTCTCACTAGTGTTTAGAGAGAGACTAGAGAGAGAACCTAGAGAGAGAAATAAAAGACCTAAATCTAGAGAGAGAGAGAGAGAGTAGTGAGAGAGTGAAGAGAATGAATGAAGTATGAGATGAGAAGTGTGTTGATTTGATCTCATATATATACTAGTCGCTCAACCGTATAGCTCAACCGTATCAAAATCCTACCTTGTACGGGCGAAACATCAAATACGGGAGAGATTGGCCGTATACGGGTGGAATTGGTCGGATACGGGAGGGATAAGGCCGTATACGGGAGGATCAGGCCGTTAAAGGTTGTGTTCTCCCGTATACGGCTTGTGTTCTCCTGTATCTCGGTCTCCGATTGCTTGGATTCTTCATTCGGGCGTAACTTCTTCACTGTATGCCCGTTTTCAGCGTTCTTTATATCCACACGATCGTAATTTCCTAACGAAGAAAATGACATAAGTTAGAGGTCATAATTCCATGTAGAACTTAAAAAGTGCTTGAAAGCGTGAACGAGAACGCTTATGATCGTTTGTGCTCTATTTTATTCGTTTTAGGCCTTTTTGGTTGATTCTTGAAGCATCATCTATATTTTAGCTTTCATTACGAAATTTAGTAATAAAATATATATTTCAAATGTTTTCATCCATAATCGGGCTAAAAAGGTGAGATAATAACACTTAAAAACTTGACTTTTTACGTGTTATCAAATATCCCACACTTAGACTTTGCTTGTCCTCAAGCAAAACTCAAACTTCTCACTTGCTTCCCAATGAAAATATTTGAAAGTGTCAATGCATTTTTTTTTGGGTGAATCAAAACATATCGAGAGCAAACAATCCCATATATAAGTAACATATCCTGGAAACTGAGAGAAAATAAGGTATTTGTTTCTGAAGCATGAAATAATTCTCTTGGGCATGCTTTTGGGATATACATGACTAGGAGATCTCACAAGGTGGTCACTCAATTCACTCAGAAGTGTTTCGGGTTACCTATCATTCTAGTCAAACGAAATCGCTCATAAGCCAGTCATGCAGCACCCATCGTCATAGGCTTGCTCGAGAATCACATCTCCACCACTTAGGTGAGGATGGTGCTAATTATCCCAAGACATTCAAATGGGTTGTAGTGTTTGGTGAGGGTTAAAGGGTATGGATAAGTGGGAAATTTTGGTGTTTTAAGAGTTTCGCTTATCTTAGGACCTTTAAACTAATGAAAAATTCTATTTAGATACACTTTTTAATGAAAACGGAAACGGATAACGGTTAGGGAAGAAGATAGCTATTTTGACTTCTATCTTTTGAAAACACATGGAGGATTCATACTCTTTTAGGATCGGGGTTTTTGAGAGATTTGAAGCACTTAGCTTTATTTCATTTATATATATATTTTTTCGTTTCTTTTCTTTTCTTTTTCAATATTTTTGGCTCAGAACTTCTTTGCCAAGGAATTTCTAAGGAATTTTTTTCTTTATTTTTTTATTTTGCCCCTTTTGAGATCCTTTCTTCTTTCATTTTCTATCTTTTTCAAATTCGAATTTACTTGGTGCCAATTTTTCGCACCATAAGACTCTCGATCTTTTGAATATTGATCATGAAAACGCATACGAGAAGTTTATGAGTAAACACGAAATTTGTGATTTTTGAGTGAAAGCAAAAAGAATATCTAAATAGCATTTTTCAAAAATTTAAAGTTTCTAAGATAAAGTTTTTGGTGGGTGTGGAAGTAAATGGGTTTAAAATTTGGATTTTAAAGAAACGAAAAGGCTAAGGCTCAACAGGGTTATATAGGCGGATCATCAACACTTAAAATGAGTGTTGGAAGGGTTTTGGGCTTGAAGAGGTATGCTAAAAGGGGTTAAATCCTAAGGAATGTCAAGGTCCTCTAATTGCACCTATACCGCGTACGGTACTCTACCAATGTGGTCTCGAAGTGCATACCAGGAGCAAGTTCTAATTCCGGATGCAAGCATCGGCACACACTCATCAAACGAATAGTGAATCATTAAAAATGAATGCTTTTCATGGGCTCAAGATACCTCACTCCAAGTATGGGTTGTATGTGCCTAGCCATGCCATGCCCTTTTTAGATCATCATTTCAGCTCAAGAAATTCCTAACTTATTTAATCTTATTTTCCAAAATACCTTACTCACATATGAAAATGATTCCCCTCAAGGCATTTTAATTCAAAAAATTTTGAAAAATTTTAAGCAAAAGTGAGGTTTTTAAAATTGAGGAACATTTTTCGAGTTTGCTTTTGGAAACAAGAATCTAACCTAAGGTATTCTATACCGCTATCCCACACTTAGAGAAACATTGTCCCTAATGTTCTTTTTAGTTGAGATTTTACTGAAAGTAAAATCCGACACTTAGAGTTTGAACATCGAAAAATGTTTCTCAAGTGTTTGTATTTGGGCTGGAATCCCACACTTAGTGATAAGCTTAGGATATGGTATAGATTATTAAATGGTGAAAGTAAAACACATACGATCATAACAAAACAGAGATAAGAACAAGGAAACTCCCCTATACGGCTGTGAGCTGAGGATCAGAAAGGTAGACTGTGTCGGCACCAGTGTTGGGTCAAACTCCGTCTTCATGCAATGCACTTAAGCTCAAGCGGTATACTCTCCATTCAAACCATCAACCAATTTCTCTCAAAAACAACTCAGACTAAAATGATAGATTGTAGAAAACGAAGTGATAACATCATCAGGAAGCAGGCAGAATCAACCAAGATGCACCAAATGCTTGATAGAGATAATGGTCAAGGTACCTAATCATCATGAGCCGCTGATGTAACTTAACAGCTCACAATGATTTGACAGTGCTGAATCCATTGACCATAAATTTCTATCACCCAAGATCTTCTCTGACGAACTGATAGGACAAATGTTGTTCTTGTCGGATGAGATCTCCAGCTTCCATTTCAATCCCGCCTTTAATACCTTAATGTCCATTCCTTGATTAGCTTATAGTCCTAAGGTTTAGCAGTGAACTCATATAAGCTGGAAGGAATGCTAGCGTTGTGATGCTTCATGGTCCCTACTGGTGGAAATGATAGGTGTGATGGGTGGATGGGTAGGTGGATGTGGTTGTGGTGGTAATGGTGGTTTCAGGTTCCATGAAATTCTCTACCAGCAATCAAGGATGTGGTAAGGTATGGTTGGATTTATGGAATATGTGGGAACATATGGTGAATATCGAGGTTATCTGCTTGATGAACAATTCAGAAAGGGCTAGAATGTGATCATCTTTTGTATCCTAAAGATATACCAGTTTCCTTACTAAGCAATGCTCCAAAGTTTCCAAATGAATGATAGTGCTCCCCTTGCCGTTTCTCCATTATACTCAAAGATTCTTCATCCATAGGCGCTAATATCTGTCTATTAGGTATTTGTACAAACAAGAGAGCACACAAATGTAATCTATTAGACATGTGATTATTTCCTAGGTCATAGACTCACTGGTTTTTGAAAGATTTTTAAAAGTGAAGGTTTTTGAAGAAAACAAATCAGTGTATGACTTCGAGTCTAATCACACATTTAAAAGTGTTAGCCGCCTACAATTTTATTTCAGCATAAGCAACAGATATGGACATACAAGTAGATTTAGTTAATTAGGTAGCCAAGTATAAAGATTTCCAAAGCACATATTTTTTAAACGAGTTCGAGCATAATACACATATGGACATACAAATCATGTTATAAGGCATTGAAAGATCTCATGTATGTTCGCAGAAATATATGTAAGTACCTCAAATGCTCGAAATATGTGAGTGATGTGTATGATGACTAAGGCACCTAGATAACCAAGTTACTAGCAGGGTTCCATGTTTGCAAATGAAAGGATGCAGAGACCTTGAGATCTTAGATATAGCAATGAAGTCCAAACAAGTGGGAGAGGGAAAGTTTCGGGTTTTTAGTAAAGAAAAAGAAAAAAAAACGTGACTTCAGTGAATATGAAATTTAAGTTCCAAGTCATTTTTGAAAATCATTCCCTTTTTGTTCACATAAACTTAAGAAAACTTTTAAACATGCTTTTTAGGGTTTCATTTTCTACTTATTGGGGTTAGTTAACTATTAGTGATACTATGTTAGACACGGGTTGCCTCCCGAGAAGCGCTTGTTTTTGTTCGAGTCTTGAGCCTGACTCTAGCTCTATTTCTCAGAAGACTCTAGCTCAGTTGCATCCATTAGTAGACACAAGTGGTAGTATTGGCGCATACCTATATAGTTAAAGCAGGTTATTCCTAGGGTATGTCCAATAAGATGAGAAGGTGCGTAGAAGTGAGTGATTTGTTTTACTTGAGGTATAATAAGTCTCTCAACTTCTTGTACTTTCTCAGTTTGGATGGGTTGGATGGGTCGGTCAAAGAGGTCCTTATCACTTCATGATGTATATGTCATTATGTAGTGGAGAGATGGTTTGTAGGGCGATCTTGACGCAGAACCCACCTTACTTCCTATGGTCTCTTGGTTGATGATAATGTTGTACTCTGGGCATGGAGGTGGGACAGAGTCCTTTGACATCTCCAATCTTGTAGCAACATTCTCATCAACTACTTGGGTGACTATTTTATCTAAGGCAATAGAAGGTTTAATTAGATCAAGGAGTGATTCATTCGGAAAGATATGTGGGATAGTGTCAACCACGTCAGTTTGAGTTGGGATGAGATCACTTCTTAGAGTCGGTGCATATTCCTCCCGTCCTTTTGAAGCTAAGTCTTCTATGTAGATCTCCACCTCTAGGTTCTCCAATTCTATCTCCTCGTCTACCTCGTCATACTCGTCACCCCGGCTGGAAGTTTTGAGTGGCAATGGTTCGAAAAGCTCCTCTAGAATGAACTCTTCGTCGGTCTTGGACGTTGATAGGTTAAGAATGGGTGGAAGTGAAGATTTAGAAGATTGGGTAGGTGTAGGACTAGAAGAAGGTTTGCAACCAGGCTCATTTGAATGAAAGTCTGTGTCATGTGAAGTAGATGTGGTGTGTGTGTTCCTATCATCTTCCTATAGCCTAAAGTTGGGTCTAACTTGATTCCTATCTCCCTCACTACTCATTTGGACATATACTTGTTGTTCAGTTAACTTATGAGTGATGCGTGTAAGCAAGTCCTCTTGTTCTTTTAATATTTGTTCAATTGGGTTGTAAGGGGGTGAGAAAGCAGCATTACTGCTCAAGTCAGAACTCTCATACAGTAGGGGTTCAGGTACAGGGTAAGATGAGTATGGGTAGACTTCGAATGGTTGAGGGTAGTAAGATTGGTATTGGAAAGCATAAGGGTCATATTGATTTTGTATGTGAGGATCTAAGTACCCTACGTTATCCAAATAATTCCTACTATACCCTTGACATTCGTTATCTAAGTAGGAATCACTCATACATCTATCTCGAACAAGACTATCAAATTGATCTATTATTTGTTGAACATTTGCCATTACCCAAGTTTTAGATAACACAAGAAGAAGGTTTAAGAATTAAAGTTGAGGTGAGAAGGGAATTTAATCTAAACTATGCTAATTAAGCTACGTTAATCTACGGGCAAAAAGTAACTTATGACGAGGATGGTGAATCCTAGTCAAAAGGATCGCTTAAAAACTACTTTATCTAAACAAGTTCCAAATCGTACTACCGTCCCCGGCAGCGGAGCCAAAAACTTGATGCGCCCCAAACGGTCGGTCCAGGAATCGCTTCCCTGCCCTTGCGGACCTCACACTCAAGGCGGCATCATGAGTAGTTTTAAATTTATAATAGTCGGGGGGAGCCAAAACCTTCCGAACTACTTACTATTATTAGGTACGAATACCTGATACTAGTGTGTGGCAAGGATGATCCAGGGTCGTTCCTCACGATGGTAGAATTGAAGCAGAGCTCGTTCGGATAACTCAGTAATTAAGCTGGGTTTTGAATAGTTGGATATGTTTGTATTTGGTTTTCTAATTTATTAACTAATAAAACATAAAATAAAAGGGAAGCTAGCAGATATGTAACACTTAAGGATGACGGAGACGTGGTTCACCATGATTTAGGATAGTGCATTATTGTGATGATGTTCATTATGGGACACATTTAGGTAACAGAAAAGTAAACTATAGGTGTAAACACTAGGACCCTACTTCTTTAGATAGATTCTAAATTAGTATGTCACTGAGTACCTAGGCTAACATGATTCTGATCAGAACAAGCTATTCGACCCACCACACTGTCCGATTATACCTAGTGACCCTTGAAGGGTGCAGGAATAAGGTAACAGACTGCCCTCAGGTTATTCTGACCATTCTAATCACCTAAGTCTAAATGTTATTAGCTAAACGTGTATTGATTATTATCTTTGTATTCTAAACTATCAGTTTTGTAGAGTCTAGGGGTTTTAAGAATCCTGAACCACTGCTGGGCTTGACTTTCATCTCCAGACTCATTCCTTAGGTTTTATTAGCTCAATTACTTCTGTCATGATCTAGAACTCTCCTTTGCGATCAGTCATTCATCCCTAGGCACACTTAACGGGGTACAGTGCGTTATTTTCCACAGCTTGCTAACCCTAGGTACTTAACGGTGTCAGTACTGTAACCATTTTCCACAATCTCATATAATCAGAGGTCAGTATACCGTGTACTCCAGCTGTCCTACAGTTAACTAGCTCTAGGTACAGTTACAATGTACAGTGCTTAAAGCATTTCCACAGCGTTTGTAACCAGAATTAGTTTCACCATGTATGACTGCTTTTCCA
Organism: Pseudognaphalium luteoalbum; assembly: GCA_963422505.1. Taxonomy (NCBI): domain Eukaryota; kingdom Viridiplantae; phylum Streptophyta; class Magnoliopsida; order Asterales; family Asteraceae; genus Pseudognaphalium; species Pseudognaphalium luteoalbum. The sequence continues at coordinate 122,139,752 of OY730193.1, forward strand.
CATGTTCACTAACCCTAACTATAGATACGGTGTACTTTAGTTACTGTATTTCCACAGATTTTTGTAATCAGAGGTAGACCTACGGTGTACTTAGCATTTCCACAGATTTATGGTGCCTAGACCATATTCTAGAGTTTCTAGGTAGTCCACAATGTCGGTACCAACGGCTTTTCTATGTGCTTCCACGGTTGTACTCCACCAGTGGTGTTTCCATCGCTATACCCAGTACTTTAGGCGAATTACAGTAACAAACATGTGTTCGTACGATAACACAGATAACAATCTACCCTAACTTAGGCCTACAGCTAAGGTGATAGTCACGTGAAGGACTGGAAAGGGTGATCCATAACTAAGTCTAGATGCATGATAAGTTTAGACAGATACAAGGTTTTACCATTCCATTAATCATACATGATTACAACTATCTAAATCATGGCAAACAATCAAGCAACTACTCACAAAGCATGGCAATAAACATTTCAAACATTAATAAATCATAAACATCAAACAAGAACATTATAAAAAATTAATATAAGAAAGGATAGATATTACCGGTAAATAATTGCGAGCAGAATAACACTTGTATTTCGCCGAATAATATCCCAAGTATTACAAATGCTAGCTTCTTCGAATTAAATTACATAGCTATTCCTAAAGCGACGGATTCTCCCCCTAATCTTCTCACTAGTTTCTAGAGAGAGAAACTAGAGAAAGACTAGAGAGAGAACCTAGAGAGAGAAATAAAAGACCTAAATCTAGAGAGAGAGAGAGTAGTGAGAGAGTGAAGAGAATGAATGAAGTATGAGATGAGAAGTGTGTTGATTTGATCCCATATATATACTATTCGCTCAGCCGTATCGTCCAGCCGTATTTGCACCTTCAAAATCTCAGCCATATCGCTCAACCGTATCAAAATCCTACCTTGTACGGGCAAAACATCGAATACGGGAGAGATTGGCCGTATACGGGTGGAATTGGTCGAATACGGGAGGGACAAGGCCGTATACGGGAGGATCAGGCTGTATACGGATGGACAGTGGCCGTATACAGGCATGCCAGGCCATATACGGATGGTGCATGGCCGTATACGGTTGTGTTCTCCCATATACGGCTTGTGTTCTCCCGTATCTCGGTCTCCGGTTGCTTGGATTCTTTGTTCGGGCGTAACTTCTTCACCGTATGTCCGTTTTCAGTGTTTTATATCCACGCGATCGTAATTTCCTAACGAAGAAAATGACATAAGTTAGAGGTCATAATTCGAAGTAGAACTTAAAAATTGCTTGAAAGCGTGAACGAGAATGCTTATGATCGTTTGTGCTCTATTTTATTCGTTTTAGGCCTTTTTGGTTGATTCTTGAAGCATCGTCTATATTTTAGCCTTCATTACAAAATTTAGTAATAAAATATATTTTTCAAATGTTTTCATCCATAATCGGGCTAAAAAGGTGAGATAATAACACTTAAAAACTTGACTTTTTACGTGTTATCAGTAGCAGTGATCCTATTCTTGTATAACATCAACAAGTTACTCTTGGAAAGATTCACTAAGTATCGATGATCATATACTCTCAAAAGTTCTCTCTCACCATCTTCCACTTCATCATCACCTTTAAAAATCACAGCTTCACCAGTTTCAGCTTCTACATGCCATCTCTTCATATTTCCCAAAATATCCTGAGGCATAAGCTTTAACGGTATCTGCTGTACGCATTTAACTGCTGGATATATCTTTTTATGCAGTCGTCTTCCTGTTCTTTGACTTCTTTCATTTAACTTGATAGTCCTTCCGACTCTTGGCTTAATTCGTTCAAATTTCATTGACCAACCTTCAGTCTTAATTATCCTTTCGACATACCTTCAATAAGGATCATTACCGGGGTTTTTCATCTCCATTCTAGCTAAGTCTCGAATTTCAAATCTTGGTAAAGAACTAAAAATTGCAAGCTTTCTTTCAAAATATTGAACTCCGTCATATCTTTTGATTGCAAAAAGCTTCAGATCTGCGTCATAATACCATCCAATTATACCTTTTTTAGGTACGCGTTTTCCAGTAATATCAATTTCTGATATTGAAGTCTTTGCCTTTTTTTTCTTCTCCAAAGGCTTAAACATCAGATTATCTTTATGACAATCAGGAAGATCTTCTTCAGAATTAGAATCAGTTGAATCATTTAGATATTCATCCAAATCTATAACTCTTTCTCCTTTTTCATCCTGAATAATTACATTAGTCCTTGAAGGATTTATGATATGTTCATCAATATCAGCATTAAGATCAACACCTTCAACTAACCCAACATCAACAATAGAAGTCCAATCTTCAGGAGGTACAAATTCACCTTCCTCTAGATCATAATCAACTTCTACTTCGACCTCATCGATAATTTCAATATCAGAATCACTTTCAACATTCTTTTGTGTAATCATTTTAGTTAACACAAATTAGATAATATAATATAAATCCTTTCATCGATTTCCCTGAATCAATCTAAGAATTTCCTTTATTTATCTCAATTGTATAATCACATCTAATCATTAATCTTATATAATTTTAATTTGTTATAGATCATCTCAAATCTAAATCTTATATAATTTTCTTATATAATTTTCACTTGTTATATATAAATTAACAAGTCTAAATCTTATATCAATTTAACTTATATACTTACAAAACATTAATCTTTCAAAGATTATAATTAATGTTACAATCAATTTAAGATTACAAAAGTATATCAGTTTCAAATTACAAAACATAACTACTTCTCACCAGCTCCACTTCCACTTGCACCAGCACCAGCAGACTCAGACTCTCCCTGAATCATAGCTTGCTCACTAGTCTTTGAAGGACCAGCCGGCTCACTATCTTTCTGTGCGTTGGGATCATCGTCTCTATCATCTCTTTGCTTTTTCCTCAGCTCATCCTCCTTGCATGACTCATGGTATGCCAAGATCTTCCCCTGAGACGGCTTGTCCTTGTACAGATTCAGAACTAATCTCTCAAGACGATCAAGCTTTCTCTGGTTATCCTCATCATCTCTAAGCAACATCTTGTGTGCTTTCAGCAAGTCATTATAAGCTTTACCCTGAGTCGTAAAAGCTTTGGCAAGGGTCACATGCTGAGCTTTGAGAGTTTGAACTCGAGATTCCAAATTGGAAACCCTTTCAGAAGCTTTCATCGGTGGCTGTGCAGGCGAAAACTCATGCTGTGCAGATGCAGATCTTACTTTTTGTTGAGCCAATTGTTCAAAAGCATCACTCAGCATGCCCGCATCAACACGACTATCCTTGTTAGTCGGAAACCGGGAAGTAGGAGTAGTAGAAGCAGTCACCTAAAATTAACTTAAATCTGTAAATCTCACAGACTAATCTGTCCCAATCCCTGATTAAGTAAGCAATATTAACATAATATGTATCTCTAACCTTCTATGAGGTTTCAGACATAAAAGAAGTCAATCGTTGCCTCTTAGGTTTAGCCTGAGCAGGCTGTCTTTCCCTAGCAACTGGACGAGACAAATCCCCAATAGTTAATTGGGTAGTAGCAGAGCGTATATGCTTCCTGCGAGATGTCACGAGAGGTGTACTCTCATCGTCCTCTGAATCCTCATCAATCAAATGATAATCAGGATCCTTCTCATCAGCTTTATTCTTGCCCTTGTCGAATGGATCCATGAATACCCTTGATCCTTTCTTGATCATTCCCGAAGGAATACCCATAGGAAACCTGGGTCGAGGATCAGTATCATCATCAGTTTCCTCATCATCGGAATCAGATGCCGAGGCAACCTCTTTACCCAAACTACCAGATGTCCTGGCATCCGGTCCAGTGTGCCTGAAAATACCCTCAGGTCTAGCAACCTCTGGGTCAGCATCATCATGTGATGTAGAATATTTAAACTTTGATGATTAGATATTAATTTCGATCATCTAAGTTTCAATATAATTATTTTTAAGTACTAAATTAATTACCTGAGGTTGATAATCCTCAATAGCTTGAAGTACTGGATCGGTAACATCATCTTGATGTCCTAGTACCTCCTGCACAACCTGAGCCGCAACCTCAGGGATAACTTGCTGTCCTTGCTGACCAGCCTGTATCAAAACATCCTCAAGTAGTTCCTGAGGCTCAGCTGCAGGTTGAGTCTGTGGTTGTGGTTGAGCTTGATGTTGAGCTCCTGCATCCATCCAACTGTTGTTGGCAGGAGCAACATAATTTTCGTCCAAAATATGGCCAAACAGATCACAAGCTTCCGGCTTGATATGATCAGGACGCTTGGAAGAATTGAGAAAACAAGCGTTGTAAGTTCGCAACCCAATCTTGTCAACTCTCAAATCAGCCTCAAAAGCTGGTAGATCAGGAATACAATGACGTATAATCAGCATGCAGAATCGAGGATAAATCAAAAATTTCGATCTGACAGCTCCTGTAATCTGTCCAATAAATGAACTGAAGATATATGAAGAAAAACTGTATGGTTTGTTATAAACCAGGGATAGTAAACCCGAAAATAGCTAAGGGCTCAGCTCATCGTAGCCTCCCTTCTTGCTACCAAAAATAGTAACAATGATATGGAACAGGAATCTCCACTGTCCTAGAACGAACGCCTTGATAAACTGGCGTCTTCTCTTCGGACCTGAATATCCCATTCTACCTAGAGCTCCCTCAATAAAGTCCGTAGGGTAGACAGATAGACCAGTTTCCTGTTCGACAGTACGCAAGCGTAAAATCTGTCGAATATCATCAGCAGAGAAGACAACCAGATGTTGATTAACCCTCGTCCGAATCACCGGAGGGTTAGCCGTATCATCATACTCAATATTGTCCCAAAACTGGGTCAATATGCTCTGAGATATAGGTGGGGACTCCGTAATGGCATATCGGATCCTCGATCTAGCCAAATAAGTCAGAATCTCAGTAAAGCGCTCAGCACCGCGCTCATTGACATCCAAACTCACTAGTATATTGTGAGTAGACACAAAAGTTCTAGCAGCCATATATGTAATCAGAAATTACACCAATGGCAATTAGCTTAACCTAACAAACATTAGTTAATTTAAACTTCAACGTATTATGATCAAATGAACATCAAACATCTAAGTTTACTATTAACTAACAACTTAATTTTCAATACTTAATTGAACGATTAAGCAAACTTAACTTTTCAATTATAATGTTAAATTATATAACATTCATTAGTTGTAAGCGAAAATTTGAGTTATTATACCGCCGATTAACAATCGGGACACGTCGCTCGACTACACTATGAGTCGGAAGACTTTCGATATAAGTTAACTCAAAGTTTCAAGATATTACACATATTTAACTTATTAACATAAGTTCGTAAGCCTAAACGTGTATTAAAAAAAATAACTTGTAAATTATTTGTAACCATAAGGTTCTCAAATCGAAAACAAGTTATAACAAATAATTCTCAAACTGAATAGTGAATAAATCATACGTGCAGTTCAAAAATCAAGTCAAAAGGTATAAATTTTAATTTTATTTTCTAGGTCAACAAAAATCAACTGGCTCAACTCGCTTCGCAGGTAGTGGCTGCGAGTCGTGTCTCAGCTCGCTTCGGTCAACATAGGTCAAACATATGAGTTCACTTCGCAAAGTCAGTCTGCGATTCGAGAGTTCGCTTCGCAAGATTGGTCTGCGATCCGAGTGCAATATTTGAGTTCGCTTCGCAGATCAAAGCTGCGATCCAAGTTCAAACATTGAGTTCGCTTCGCAAGATTTCATGCGATCTGAGTTCAAAGAATGAACTCACTTCAGAGGAGCATGCTGCGAAGTGAGATAAATCTCGCTTCGCAGAACTGACGGAGATGCTTAATAGCTCCAACAAGCGCGAAAGCCAACTTCCGTACCAATTCGGTCGATCCGGAATGGCCTGGAAAGCTGGTAGGGTTTGGGGCTAGCTGTGGAGGGTCGAGCTGCGTTAAGCTCTTCTTCTATGATTCTTCGATTCTCTAATTAAGATATAGCAGTCAACCATATCTTCTCTGGTTGCTGGGAGATTTGGATATCAAATTTTACGAACAAAATCAAGTATCGATTGAGATTTGAAGCAATTAAACTTGTAAACCATGAACATGAAGCATCAATTAAACATTAGAAACTAGTTTTAGGTTTTCTAAATGAATAACTTGATGTAAATACGTGAAAAGCTAAGCCGAAACATTCGAAAACGTAAAACGATTGATAACTCGATAATTACGCGATCAAATGAAATGAGATATACCTCAAACGATGCGTAATCGAAAGTTGTATAATATTCACGGAGTGAAAATCCCTTCCTCTTCCTCGAAAATAGAAAATGAAACAAAAACCCAGGTCGGTTCGCGTCGCAGATAATTCGCCTCGCAGACAGATTGGGTTCTCTTCGCAAAGGTGTGTGGAAAGTGAGGTTGGACTCGTTGACTTGTCACTTTTATACCCAAACTCACTTCGCAGAATCTCACATCGCAGGGATGTAGATTCGCTGCGTAGAGGAAAGTGATGTTTGACTCGTTTGACTTGTCACTTTTATACTCTAATCTCGATTCGCAGTTTTGACTGGTCAACTTCACAAATTTTGACCACAAACACGAATTTAGCTTTAAATATAAATTGAACTTGTTGTTATGTTTACTAGTCAAACTTTTTTAACTTCGCATTGCATTTTTGTCACATTTATTCAACACTGAACAATATAGTGCAGTTTAACTTAATTCCAAAGAATAACACAATAAATAAATCAAACCAAAACTTTATTTAATTATAATAACGTAGACTTTTACAAAATCAAAAATGTAAACACAAATAAATTCTATGCTTAAACGATTAAGAATTTATCTGCTTAGGGATCATATTAGAAAGAATAAGCTAAACTTAATTGATTTTTTAATAAGTCTAAGATGATTGTTAATATTCATACCTCATAAAATTCATATAAGTACAATAAAATCACAATTTTAACCATTAATAAACTTATATTTATAAAATTATATCTTATTTACCTTTATCCACACGATATAACACATTATTGAAAAATAACTTATAATTTCTTTAGAACTTATTCACGAAGGTGAATGTTCATTTGTCATAGACAGATCAAGACGATTACCGATATTATGATCCACATAAACAAATTATACGCAGATTTCTGAGCAAACCTTTTATTGTTAATGTGAACAATATCTAGTGTGTTCCACTATACAACATAGTGAGGAACTCAAGTACAACTCATAACACTGTATCCTTTATTTATAAGGTAGGAGTTACTAAATGATGTCCTTTAGAACATATAACTTACACTTGACACTAGATACTTTGTATCTTTCATATGTAAGGTAGAGGTTACTAAATGATGCTCTTTAGAAACATATAACTCACCTTTTAGTCCTTTGATACTTTGTATCTTTTTGTTTTTGTTTTAGATAATAGTGCATGGAAGTACTATCATTCAACAATTAAGACTTGAGTCATACATGGTATAACATTTTCACAAAAGATAAGACATATGAAATTAGAATTTCTTAACCACTCGGAAATCTTAGCATAATCTGCCTACCAATATATCGTATGATGAAGCTGACTAGACTTAAGTTATTCTTATCAGTTATGAAGTAAGAGACATGTTATAATCAGTGGATATAGGTGTAAAATAAGATAAATATAAGTCAAGTCCTAGTTAAAATCGTTATCTTAGAGTGACTTATCGGAATCTACTAACACATCATTCTTAGTACTTAATATTATTATTCTTAAGCTTATTCTCCTAATGTACTATCATCTCCCAAGTTTTTGCAAATAAAAACTTAAACAATTTCTAAAAGAACTACTGTTGTTCTTTTATCGGAGGCGATTCCCCTAAGGTAACAAGCAAATGAATGCGATACGCCTTTTTTTTATAATATAAAGACTTAAACTAACATCTAACTATTACATTTCCTTTGGAAGACTAGTTATTCAGGATTCCTCATTCCGTTCAATTGAACCAATGTCTCAAAACGATTTCTGTCAAAAGCTTTTGTGTACAAGTCTGCCAAGTTATCCAATGATGGAACCTTGACTAACTGAATAAGCTTCTTTTCAGCACAGTCTCTTATGAAATGATGACGAATATCAATGTGCTTTTTGTTGCTGTGCTTTACAGGATTATTGGTTATTGAGATTGTGGATTCATTGTTAATCATCATAGGAGTGTTGGTCAAGTTTAATCCATAATCTCTCATTTGCTGTTGAATCCACAACACTTGAGAGCAACAGCTGCCTGCAACAACATACTCAGCTTCACATGTTGAAATGGCTACTGAGGTTTGCTTCTTGCACTGCCAAGACACTAATCTTCCTCCTAGAAACTGACATCCACCAGTTGTGGACTTTCTATTTTGATTGCATCCTCCATAATCTGAATCAGTGTAAGCAATAAAATCAAATTTCCTCCAGTCGGATACCAAAGTCTCAACTTCGGTTTCCCTCTTAGGTAACGAAAGATTCTTTTAACTGCTTGCATATGAGACTCTTTAGGAGAAGCTTGATATCTTGTGCAGATACATACTGCAAACATTATATCAAGCCTGGATGCAGTGAGATACATTAGTGACCCAATCATGGCCCTATAAAGAGTAGGATCCACATCTTTGTCATTCGATGTATCTGGTCCAAGTCCATGATTTTCTGGAATAGGAGTATGATATATGTGTGTTTCAACCATCTTAAATCATTCTAACAGTTCATAGGTGTACTTTGTTTGATGAATGAACATACCATCTTCTTTTTGATCAACTTGTAATCCTAAGAAGAAATTCAACTCTCCCATAGCAGACATTTCGAACCTTTTTCGCATGACTTTCTCAAATTCTTGACACATCTTTTCGTCAGAAGACCCAAAAATGATGTCATCAACATATACTTGAACAAGCAGAAAGTCATTCTTTTTCCATTTAACGAAAAGTGTACTATCAATTGAATCTTTTGTAAATCCATTCTCAAGTAGGTACTTTGATAGTGTCTCATACCATGCCCTGGGTGCTTGATGTAATCCATATAGAGCCTTATTCAACTGATATACTCTATCTGGATAATCTGGATCAACAAACCCTGGTGGTTGAGAGACATACACCAATTCTTGTACTTTGCCATACAAAAAGGCACTCTTAACATCCAACTGATCCACTTTAATTTCTTTGTAAGTTGCCAATGATAAGTAAACCCTTATTGCTTCAAGCCTAGCAACTGGTGCAAACACTTCGTTATAATCTATTCCTTCTTCTTGATTGAATCCCTGAACCACTAAATGAGCTTTATTGCGAGTAACAATTCCCCGATCGTCTCTTTTGCACTTAAAGACCCATTTAGTTCCAATAGGATACTCACCAGAAGGTAAGTCAACCAGCTCTCAAACATTCAACTTTTTAAACTGAGTCAATTCTTCTTGCATAGCTTTTACCCACGAATTTTCTTTTAATGCTAGTTGAACATTTTTCGGTTCAACTTGTGAGATAAAGCATGCATAAAGACATCTATTAGTGATCCCAGTTTCTTTAATTGACACGTATAAGCTTGTGTAATCAGAAGTATTATCTTTAGCTTGACTCCTGGTTAACATTGGAATGTTTTGATCACCAATGATATTTTCCACAGGATGATTCTTACTTTTTCTAGTCACAGTTACTGGTTCAAAAAGTATCTCATCATCCAAATTGGTGCCAATCTCTTCCAATGGTGGCATATCCTCATCAGTACTGTACATCTCATCAGAAGTTATTTTTTCTCTCAATTCCCTTGTAGGGGTAAAGATATTATCTACTACCCTTTGAGTAACTTCCGATAACTTGTCTTGCTCTTGAGGTTTATCCACATATGGCTCTTTTGGAGCACTAGTAGATGGATTATTTACAGACGTCCCATATGAAGAAGCATTCGATGTATGAGTAGGGCCAGTGTCCCCGTCACCGTATAATAAATGTTCCGGGATTTCTGAATTAGTCACATAGTCACTTATTGGGACTTTAAATGACTTAAACAAATCTGAATAATCGAATTGCCAATCTAATCCCTTGTGTTTGTCATGAGTATGACTGGTAACTTCAATGTTGAAGACAGTTTTCACACGTCCAGTGACTTTATTGAAAACCTTCTTGTTTGGTGAATTAGGAATATAACTTAGGAAATATCCTTCGTCAGCCTTTTCCCCAAAATTAGGTTGATTACTAGTCTTTAATAGGGTGCTTGATACACCAAATGGCTCAAATCCCTTCAAATTTAGTTTCTTTTTGTTCAGAAGTTCATAACAAGTCTTGTTATGCTTCTTAACAGTTAGTACCCCATTCTCCTATGCCATAGAATAGAATCAGCTTCTGAAGCTTTGGATAATAAACATGTAGACTCCATTGAAGTATTTGGAGCACCCATGTTAATAGCATAGATGTCCTTCTTCCTTGGTTCCCTCATTAATATCCAATCTTCGGGAATAACAAATCCCGGCTTCAGGACTAAGGCTTCCTTTTCATTAAAATGAAATGGATGACCTTTATCGCAGACTTGAGAAACACTCACCAAGTTGTGAGTTAGTTCTTCAACATAATTCACATCTTCAAGAGTCAAAGTTCCATTTGAAACTTTTCCTTTTCCCGTAATCACTCCTCCTTTATCACTAGCGAAGTTCACTCGCTGTTTCAAACCACCTTTGAAGTCTTTCAGTAGACTTTTTTCTCCTGTCATGTGTCTTGAGCAACCACTGTCTACATACCACCAACTGTCTTTGTTCACAGTCTGCTCCTGCACATGACACATTGTACACATTTAGTTTTCAAGAGGGACCTAAGCCATTACGATCTTGGGTTGTCCCTTATCATCCACAATCTGAACTTCCTTAAAGTAACCATAACTATTCCCATCGGGAGTCTTGGTGACTTTTACAGGAGTTTGAGGTTGTTGATGATTTATAGTCTTATGCCTGTGAGGAGAGTGAGTAGAAAACCTCCTAGGCATTTGACTATGTTGTTGTGCACGAGAAGTAGAACCACTTTCATACTGACTATGGTTTCTACTTGGGGTTCTAGATTTAATGACAACATTATCACTATGAGAATAAGGTCTCTTAGGTTCAGGTGGTGAGACACTACTAGTATTGTCTCTTTTCAACATGTTCACAGGTTTGCTTCCTAAACCAGGTTTAGCACTAGACCTGTCTACAGGTTTTGGTTTCTCGTTATTCACTGGCTTATGAATAGCTTCCAACTTCTTATTAGGACAAAAAGAAGCCACATGCCCCTTTTGATGGCATTTGAAGTAAGACATCTGCCTTCGTGACTTAAAGTCTTTTGCCTTAATTTCAATTTGAGTTTTAGATACTAAAGGTGTATCATTTTGTTCTTTAATAACCTTATCATCTACTTTGGCATCATTCAGCATCCCACCCGATACAAATTGTACATTGGTGAAACCTGATATCTTACCAATTTTAGATGATTGTTCTTTAAGAACATTCTTCTGTATCTTAGAAACTTCAGATTCTTCGGGTACTTTAACATCAGAATTAGCAGTTGCATCAATCATCTCTAGGTCAACATTAGTAGTAGTGTAATTAGCATTAAAAGGCGGAGGTACATCATTATAGCCTAAGCCAGTCTTGTCCTTTACACTACGTTGAGCATCAATTATATTGTCCATAGTTAAAGAAGATATTCTATAACTCTCAAACTTATGATTAAGCTCAATTAACTTGACCTAAGATTCAGCTAATTCTTTGTCCTTGTCAGTTATTCCTTGATTTAAGTCCTTTAGGTTTAAATAAAGACCATCTATTGTCACATATTGTTCATTTGTAGTATTCCTAAGTACAGTCTTATCAGACATATATGACTTAATCTGTTTCTTAAGGTCTAGCTTGTCCTCACTTAGCCTACGTACATCAATTTTGGCTAATTCTAGTTCAGATGTTAAAGCCTTATGTGATTCAGCAAAAATATTAACCTGTGCTTGTAAACTAGTCACTAATTGACATACATCTATAAGTGAAGGAACATCTAGACATACCCGTTTCTTTTCAGTTTGGAGTTTAGCCATTTGTGCAACAAAGTCTTCTGGACTTAGATCTTCAGTTGATCTCAAATCCAACACATCATCTTCAGCTGCCAGCATCTTCAAATCAGGAATCTTCATTAGATAATCCTCAGCAGTAGGCATGTAAGATGGTGTCTCATCAGTCTGAACTGGATCTTCAATTTCAGCCATAAGAGCTTCTTCAGTCAAAGCTCTCCAGTCATAAGAACCATCAAGTTGTTGAACAACCAAGGCTTTAGAAGACAAAGGAGCACTTGATTTTTCTGGATTTGCTGATTTTTCAGTTTTGGGTCTTTGACATTCTCTAGCAAAATGTCCATAACCTTGACAGTTAAAACATTTCACTTTGGATTTATCAAACCCAACTTTATTTCCCACCAACTTTCTTCCAGTACGCTTTAAATTTTTTTTAACTCTCCTTGACACCATAGCAAGTTGCCACTGGAGATCCATTTCTTCTAAGTCATCTGGGTCTACCTGATCATAATCCTCATCAAAAGTAGCTGGATCATTGATTTTACCCTGGATGTAGTTTTTGTATGAAGCAATAAATGAAGCCAGAACTGAAAGTTGTTGTTCGGCGGATTTCACACTCATGGGCATTTTGTGATGCTCTTGAGTTGACTTCCCAGTTGTCTTACTTTTTGCTTCACCTCCAGATGAACTTATAAAGCATAAGTCTTCTAATATTATTTCACCAGTTTCTCCAGTATCACCAACTAGTAAGGCAATGGTCGAACTGGACGAACTATTAGAGATAGTAGATTTTCCATGATAAAGCTCAGGATCCTGTACCTGATAAGAATCAGTATCTCTTGATTTCTTTGTGAAATCATATCCGCGGAGCTTATCAATTGCCTGCTCCAATGACATAGCTGCATAACGCTCATCGTTATCCTTGAGCATAACTCCATACATTTCCCATTTCGAAGGAAGACCCTCAATAAACTTGTCAGTCTTCTGCGTATTAGAATAAGTAATGCCGTGGTCATCTAGCTCACTTAACAGATGGTAACTCCATACAGTTTTACAACCAACTTTAGCAGAAGGTGCAGTATATCCGTTCTTGATGCACATCCAAATAAACAAATCATGGAACGACAGTGTGATTCAAACCTGTCTTTCCATCCATAGTAGTCTTCAAGTCGAAACAATTTAGGTGGAATATTAGAATTTCCAACCTCATGTTCCATCTCAATCATCTTACTTATGTTAGACATTTTTGCAAATCCCAGAGATTAAAAAATAAACAGAATGTTCAGTTCGCAGGAACTTAACTCGCAGAACCAACTCAGTTCGTAGACCAGAACTCAGTTCGCAGAGAAGAACTCAGTTCGCAGATTGAACTCAGTTCGCAGAGGAGAACTCAGTTCGCAGGACAGACTCAGTTCGCGGAATCTCAGTTCGCCAACTTTGTTCAGTTCGCAAGCTCGGTTCGCTTCGCAACTAAGTTCGTAGAATCGGCTGAAAACCCTAAAAAAGAAAATTTTAGGTTTTTGAATGTCTAAACCCTAAGATTTCGGACGTAAACGAACCTAAAAGCTTCCAGAGACTGATTTTGATCATTTTTACGCAACAAATCACGTACTAACAACCCCAAATCAACTGTTATTATTCGAATAACCTCGAACCTACGCATATCTAGCTGTAGGCTCTGATACCAATTGTAAGTCCGTATGTATTAGGATCGATAACGAGGTTATCTTTAGGTATTAAGGTGCGGAATCCCTTAATACTAAGTTTACAGATCGTAAACGGTTTATTTCACAAGTATTAGTGAAATCAATAATCTAATATGTCTTGTATTGATTATAACAATTGTTAATCTATCAATACCTAACCTTTAGACTATGTTGAAAGCTATGGAAACACAAATTCATTCAGATTAATCAAATAGCAAAAGTTAATTAGGTTTCAAACCTAATTTGTTTAAATACTTGTCTCGGTTCGCAGGTTCTGGGCTCTGCGGACCGACTCGGTTCGTAGCCCAGCTTGGCCCAACAAATCCAGTCGGCTCTCTTCGCAGCCCTGCCCTGCGAACCCAACTCAGTTCGCATCACAGGTCTTTAGTCAAACATGGTCAACATTTTTCAGCATTTAACATTTAACTCTAAAATGTTTACCAACCAATATTTTCATTACAATTCAAAACCAATTTACAAACTTGATTACAATAATCTCTAGTACTATTACAAGCTAGATCTGTTGTCACAATAACATGTCCCAACAGGTGTGAATAAAGCACTTGGTGCTTGACATTGCACCTTGTACTAGCAGTTGATATTGTTGTATATGTGCTTGACGTTGCACATGATCTGGATAAACTACTTGGTGCTTGATATTTTATCATGTACTAGCACTTGATATTGCTGTAAAGGTGCAAGACATTGCACATGATATTAATGATGCACTCGTGCTTCACATTGTACGTGTACTAAGTGGAAAGTTGAAAGTTGAAAGCGGGTCCTCCAAGTCGAATTAACCATTTAATTGCTCAGTAGTTATTTTCCTAAGTTGATATGATGTTGATATTTTCTAGTTGTTGTTTGATTTGGTAAAATTTTAATTTAATTGCTTATATGCTCACTAAGTTTTTTGTTTACCCTTTTAGTTGTGTAATGTTGTTGGTGCAACTGGTTCGGTTGAATCAAGCGAGCATAGTGAACGGATTGTAATTGCAAGAATATAGCGTGGATTGAAGTTTGCTTTTATTGTTATGTAAATTCCCCCTTTCTTTTGAATGGTCTATTTTGATCACCATTCGTATAAATCGCTCAAAACTACATTTTGATATCACATATTGTTTAAAAGTAAAGTCCCTAGTAGTTGGTGAAAACATACCCCTGACTTTGTAAAGTAAAAAAGGATAATGATGATTTTGAAGTATGGTTGCATATGCAATTTGGTGTTAAAATGGGTAGTAGATGGATTGTAAAGGCATGCTTGAACTAATAACGAAGTTATATAGTTGTGGTAAAATTTTAGTGGAAGTGTGATCAAATTGTGAAAAGCTGAAATTTAATAGATTGTGACAGTTGGAAAAATTACCTAGTCATTATTTTTAAAAGGATAAAGGATAATAATCGGCTACGAACCGCCACAAAATATTCCAAGTATGGAACCTAACAGATAAATTATTGAAGTATGAAACCAACTGAATAAACTTGTACCTATGTGAGTAATGCAGTACCCGGTTACCGGCTTGACCAGTCAACTTGAATTTTAATTTTTTTATAAATGTGACATGGATAATAATTGTGACGTGGTAAATTATGTAATGGTTATATGGAATTTGTTGGATTTTATTAAATTGGATTAAAAAGTCAATGATCTAACAAAAGAGTCAACTGTATTATATCAAAACTCATCTTCCCCAATCGAGAATTCCCCCGTCTTCTTCCCTACGAAAATCAACTCACATCCACTTACTGATTAAGACACCTCCAAAATATACTAATTAACTAAAAACATTCACAAAAATAGATAATCCATGGGTCGACTTCCAGTGAGGCTTTCATTGGAATCAGTAAGTGATTTCCGGTTTGTAACCAACGTTGCCGGAATCTGCAAGTGATTTTTGAAGGTATCTACGGCGGAGAGCTCAAACATATTTCCAGAGACCTCCAACTTTAGTCGTGTCTTCCAACACCACCAGCCATCACCCACGTCATTTTCTGCCCAAACCCTCACCCAAGCTTCCTGAAAACGTCACTAGTAGATCTAGACAAAATCTGCTGGAACATGTTTCCGGCTGATGATTTATGTTTGGTGGTTGGATGTGAAAAACTTATTTCTTTGGATTTCCGGATCTGATTTTTTTTTTATATTAGATTTTGTTGTACAACATTTGGATTTGAATAATATGTTCACGTTTGAGTTATTTCATACACAATGAAGCTCCACAGGAGTAGCTCCGACGCCGGTTCTGACGAAGTTACCGGAAACTGATCAGGTGCATTAGTCAGTACTGGTTGACGGAATGGAAGTCTCCAACGAACTCATTTCGGTAGAAGACACGCATACGTTTTCCGATCAGGATATTTCAACGTGCCAGAAAACCTAGCAGGAGAAGTCTCATTCGTATTGAACAAGCAGAAGTGATACGATCATGATTACTTCCCATGCCGAAAACAAAATTGAAGTTGAATAATCGTCAATTAGGTTAATGTATAAAATTGAAATTGCAGTAACAATTGATTGAATAAAAGTTATAAAAAAAACTTTGTTAAATTTAGAAAGTGTATATAAACTGATTGTGTTTGTGATTCGAATTCCTTCTGCTATGATTTTTAATGATTTAGTGATTAATATAATATTAATAAAAAAAATGTTACTAAATTACTCCGTATAGTTACAGAATGTATTAAATTTTAAACATTTTAGATTTGACGTGGACGCTTACCTGTACCGATGTATGTACTACGTGGTAAAAAATATCAACGTAACGGCTGATGTGTTAGCTTATTTAGCTTCTTAAAACTTCAAACGGTAATAATGAACTTTGTAAAAATCTCAACATGAATTCTTCCGGTTTGTTGCATACCTAAACAATAAATTGGGTAGGTTGCATACTTGGAATAATTTGTGGCAGTACATAACTGATTTTTATCATTTATCCTTTGTAAAAAGGATGGTGAATTTGGGAGTCAAATGAGTGAAATTGTTGTTGGTCCATGATAGTGTTAAATTGAGTCATTTAGGGGGTCAAATGGTGAAAATGTGTCAAAATTAAGAATTGAACCCTATTAGCTTTGTGTGTGTGTGTGTTTAAATGTGTACATGTATAGCTTGGTAAGTAATGGAAACGAATGAGTCAAAGGGTGTGAGCTTTGGTATTTGAGAGTGATTAAAATGGTCATTTTTCGGATTTAAGTACAAAATTGTCGTTAGTGTGAATTTTGAAAAAAATACCAATTGGGAAACTTTTGTTATGTCATATGTAATGTGTCTACAAAATTTCGTGATTTGATTGTAAATGAGTCAAAAGTTAATTTCGTTTGAATTTGATGTTAAAACTTGCATTTTGCTAAGTATTCAACATATAAGGGTGTCTACGCGATCGCGTAATCAAAGAAACGGTAACAGAAGTCTTCCAAGAAAACGTATCGATCGTGTGAATGTACCCGAATCATATAGCAGGATCGTGGCGCGCTTAAGGGAAATCACAGTGCCATTATGTTTTGGTCAGAAAATGCTTTCGTTCGACCCCTGTGAGTGCCCCTAGCTGTGGATCTAAGTGATTGATGACAACGATTGAATGGCGGAAACAAACAATCACACTAAACAAATGTAAACACAAACCGAAACACGTATATATCGATAATATGAATTTGTATTGATGAACGTAACCTATTAGCTTGATTACAGAGATGCAATGTCGAAAAATGGTGCTAGGCTTTCGTCAACCCTAGCCTGAAACCCGTAGGTTTGTATTTATACTAAACCAAAACCGGCAGACATGCGACACTTGACTAGTGACGCATGTGGCCGCCTTCATGCGTCACTTACCTAAGTGTCGCTATGCGTCACTAAGGCAAGTGTCGCGTACTACTAAACTTAAGTGTCGCTAAGTACAAAAATGACTTTTCTATTACAATTAACTAACGACACTTACAACTCGATAGACCAACTGACTGACACACTAAATGTACCAACAAACTCCCCTGTGTCATCAGCTTGGTCTTCAAAATCTTCAATCACTTCCAGCCAGCTGGGAATACACCACCAACATGTATTCCATTGGCTACACAGATATCTACAATATTCTGAAACATGATAGCTTCATTTTTGTCTCTAGCCTTGAATTGCATCTTATTCTCATGCAGTTTCTTCATGTCTTGCTCCGAAAGATTTATTAAACTCAAAGGATTAAAAACACAAAATTTATTTCTTTTCAATCCCCATGTTGACCTTTTCTTTGGTTTTAAAACCTCCCAAGCGGTCTTCTCCCCTGATCCCAAATCAGCATCGATTGAAGGTTCTGGATCCGTTGACGGTTTTGAATCAGGTATAAAACAAGCACAACTTCACATGTAATATTGTCATATTCCCAATACAACAATCTCTTGAGAAAGTCCAAAGGAATGATCTCTAAAGGAATCTTCTTTAAGCAGTTTGTTGGTGGATAGATCATCCTTACAATTGGTTGCCGAGTAACAGGATCCAACTTTTTCTTGAACTTGTATCTCATACCAAGCGTCGGTTTAATAAAATTATATTTCTTACTGTTCATTTCACGACGTATGATAACCTGAAAGAAATCTGCTCTTGAATCTCGAGAGCGATTAATCAAAGGTATTTGAGATAATCTCTGAAGTTCACACTTAGGCAACGTACTTATTCGATAAAACTTGAGATTGAAGTACTGAATGCCATCTCTTCGCTTAATCAAAAACAGTGAGTTGTTTTTATCAAACTTCCAACTCTTGATCAAACCCGTGTAATCAGTTATGACTTTGTAGTGTTTGCACGTAACGGGTACCTCAATTATCGGTTTGAATACTAACTGAGGTTTTGATGTCGAATGTTCTGCAGTGGAGGCTGAAGGCTCAGTGGTTTCTGCTTCATCCTCTGAGGAATCAGATTCGATAATAGAAGCCTCATCAAAACATTCATCACTTTGCAGCTCCTCTCCCTCAACCTCAACATCATCATTTCCTTCAAAATTTAGATCCTCTGCCATTGAATCATTAACAATTTCTTCCTCAGGCATCGAAGTACTTTCATTCATCATTCGTTGAAGAGATGTAAGATCTACACATGAGTAGTCTACCGCAATTAGTCTCGGTTGACCCTGAACCTAAACAAAATAATCCAAAGCGATATTTTCATAAATTGTTGAATCTTGTAAATTTTCTGGTTCTAGGGGAGGTGTTACATTTGTTTCAAAGGTACGATGAACAGCCTCCCTCGAAACAATAGTAACAGACTCCAACTCTAACAACCTAGACTGTAGATCTGTCACTTGAAGCTTTAAGTCATTAACCTCAGTAGCCTTGGTCTTTAATTCCTTTATTTCCACAGCCTGAACTTCAATAATCGTAGATTGATCATCAAAACGCTTATTCATGAATTCAATTTGAGCTAGAATCTGTTCAAAAGATGCAGGCGGTGGCTGTTGTGGTGGCTGTGTTAAAGGTTGCTGCCCTGGTTCTTCGATCATAACCCCTGTTCGTTGGCATCTTTTATGGGGCAAATCCGCATATGAAGGAGTAGAACTAGCTGGTCGCTTGCCCGGATTCCTTGGGACATGAACCCTGCCTTCAGAAATTCATCTCAAGATACGCTTAAAGCGTCGAGGGTCAACCGATTGAATCGCGTCTAAAGCATTTTGAGGAGGCACATCACCCTCAGAATCGGGTGGTGTGGGTCCACCATCATCATCATCATCTTCGTCATCAACATGCTCAACATTTTCAATATCATTCAAGTCCTGAGCAACCTCTGTATCAACCAAGTCATCCTCATTCACAGGGGGAATCGCAACATCCTCAAAACCATTGTTTTGTGGCGCAACATAGTTTTCGTTGACTATGTGCCTAAATAAATCACGATCTGCCAAAACTTGTTCAACTTTTGGCGTTATCTTACAGACGTTGAAAACTCGTAAGAGCATTGGTGTCAGAACCAATAACGATCGTTGATCCAGAGCAATACCCAGATCCAAATCATTCAGAAGAAGCTGCACAAACCTTGGAGATTGCAACCATTTATCTTTCCCGGCTCTCACATTCTCAACCATGTTTCCAAAGATATAACCATTAAAATTGTATGGATTGTTGTATATCAAAGCCAGCATTAGAGAAAGAGTGGAATAGCTGGCAGCGTCGTGACCTCCCTTCCTCGGAGATAAACAGAAGATAATAATATAAACTAAATATCTCCAAACCCTGCAAAGATACTGTTTCCTGAAGTCAGCAAGTTGATTCGCTGGATAGCCCATCCGCTGAAGACCCCCATAAATGAAAGTCGTCTCGAACTGGGTTGGCATATCGTGCGTATCGTTGAAATGCAGAATATCACGAATAGAATCCTCAGTAATCACGACTTGTTGCCCAAACATATTCGACACGATTCTCGACACGTCGTTCTCGGTTCTAATAAGTGCGTGATCATATAATTCCTCGATCTGATTCATAGACACTGGAGTAGATGCTATGATAGCATAATGAATCCTCGATCGGCGAAGAAACTCAATCATTGGTCGGAATGGGATCGAGTTCTTATGCGTTGACTCCAGAAATGCAACGATGTTATGGCGAGAATTCGTACGGCGATAATAATCTTGCAGAGCTGCCATCTGTAAGCTAAAATACCGAAAAAATAACCAGAAACATCGTTATAGAATTAGCACAAATATTCACACAAATTAAAAATTTCTGATTCAGGCGTCACTTAGTAAGTGACGCATAAACACTATCGACACTTAGGGAGTGTCACAGGAAACAGTGTTTGAAAATCATAAATCAAGTATAGCGTCACTTAGGGTAAGTGACGCTATCAGGGTGTCAATGGTGTAAGTGACGTTGCCAAAGTATGCGTCATTAGATACTACACTTAGGAAGTGTCGGTATAAAAGTATGTGCCATTTAGCCTAGTGATGGTAACCTAGGTGAGTCACTAAAGGAGTGACGGTATAAGTGACGGTATAGACATAGGCTTCACTAAGGGAGTTACTTAATGAAGTGACGCATAATAGGCGTCACTCAAAAGAGTGACGGTCTAACTGACTGTACAAGCATATGCGTCACTTAGGGAGTCACTTGAGGAAGTGACGCATAATAGGCGTCACTTATACTAGTGACGGTATAAGTGACAGAAAGGTTACTAAATTACCAAATAACGTCACTTACTGGAAGTGACGCAACGATGAAGATCATCGTGTCACTGTTCATGCCCAGAAAACACGACGAACCAAAATTGGTGCTTTTGAAAAACAAGGTTACCAAAGTGTGTCTTTTGTAAAAACGAGTTCTACACACCAACTATTAACTCAAAACATTAACAAACCATACCCCAATTCGTGTGTTTTCGAATAAAACCTAAACCCGTAACCCTAATCAATGATTAAATCATGAATACGTAATTACAAGGGTAAAAAGTTGTACCTAATGATGCGTAATCAAGTGGGGAACAAGAATGTATAAGCCGATTGCACGAACTAAGCTCGAAAATGCACAGAAAGATCGAAAAAATGCTCCAGTCGAAGTGACGCATGCACGAACAGAAGTGACGTTATGTCAGAGTAAGTGACGCTTATTGAATGGTGAAAGTGATGGAGTTGAGTGTCATTTGGAAGGGTATTTATACCCATACCCTAATATGCGTCACTCAACCCGACACTTGTAGCGTCACTAAGGGCGTCACTCAGGGAGTTACGCATAAAGTCACTTAGTGAATTTTTTTTGTAAATTTTGAGATTTTGTCGATCTTTTGCGTTTTGATTTTGGTACTCAAATTTGAAGGTAACTATAACTTAGTTATAACACAAAATAATAAGACAAAATAAATTAACACAAAATTAACGCAAAATTACAAATACAAAATTAACACATTCTTTTAGGTGACGGAGTTGATTTAGTCTGGTTAGGGATCATATCAGAATAACATGCAATTATTAGGAATAGTAAGTGTTATTTCGATCATCAGTATATTTGTCCACTTTAAATTTACTTGGCATGCTGAAAACACCTTTTATAAAGATTATTTCAAAACGATTATCAGTATATTTGTCCTCTTAAACATGTTACACTCACATCTAAGAGCTAATTTTGTTATTATTCGTATGTATATTTCGTTGTGGTCCCCACCATAGATATACATCTTAAATTAAGACATAGACCATACTTCCATTTACAGAAAGAATATACAAAAATCAATTTTAATAATCAAGTCAGCGGTGACAGGTCTATATGTACGTACAACAGAGCGACATAACTTGATTCGGGTTTAAGCAAAACCAGACTTAGTCAAACTATTTTGGCGATCTCGTTAGGTATCTCATTTTCTAAAGACTTTGCAAGTACTTTGACTTGTGTTTGCTTAATTTTAAGTATATATTAACAGAAACCAGGTCTATACTTACGTATAACAGAAGAAACTGTCAATATATACCCCCAAATGATATCAAATAAACTTCATACACGAAAATATATCTAGCATAGGTAAGATATTAAGACTTTTGTCATACATCTAACGGTGTTATACCACATGAAATAAACTAGTATATATTAGGCTTCTTAAAAGGACTCAAAGAGTTTTGTGTAACATGCCTACTAATAGATCGTTGATGAAGACAATGTTTTTACAAACTTTATTTAACATATCAGATAAATCTACTAACACATCCAAGATAAACCTTAAGATTCCATTTTGTGCATGTCACCCGATGTACTATCATATCCCAAGTTGTTTACAGACACAACTTGACGTCTATTTTAAAAATGTAGCAACCGTGCATTTCTTTGATACTAAAGAGTATAAAGAGTGGCTGTTGCCATTTTTTTTAACACACATAAAAGCAGATAAGTTTACATTCCAAGTTACAAGTTACTTTTTAGTCACAAAGAACCTTAAACCAATCATGTTGATTAGTTCATCAAATCGAGTACGTGAAAAAGCTTTGGTGAAAAGGTCGGCGTTTTGCTTAAGGGTGTCTATTTGGACAAGGTCTATCAAGTGTTTTTCATAGCAATCCCGTATAAAGTGGAACCTCAGTTCTAGGTGTTTAGTCTTAGAGTGTTGTACGGGATTGCGTGTGATAGATATGGAAGCAGTGTTATCTATATGAATAGGAGTCATAGTAAGAAGTAACCCGTAATCACGCAGTTGATGCTGAATCCACAGAACCTGAGAACAGCAACTAGCAGCAGCAACGTACTCAGCCTCCGCTGTTGAAAGAGAAACTGTAGTCTTCTTCTTACACTGCCACGTGACCAAACGCGATCCGAGAAATTAGCATCCACCAGTTGTGGACTTCTTGTCTATGCTGCAGCCACCATGATCAGAATCTGAATAGGCAGTAAGAGCGAATGTTTTCTCATTCGGATACCATAGACCAAGATTGGGTCTATGTTTGAGATAATCAAAGATTCCCTTTACCACCATCATATGAGACACCTTGGGCTTAGCATGATAGCGTGATCAGATGTATACAGCGAACACGATATCCGGTTGAGAGGCAGTCAAGTACATAAGAGAACCTATCATAGAACGATAGTCCTTTTCTTTGCAATCTTCTTCATCCTCAGCAAGTCGAAGATTGTGATTAATCTCGATGGGAGTCCCATAGGTTTTACAATTGAGCAAGTCATACCTAGTCAACATATCATTGACATATTTTGACTGATGAATATAGATACCTTTGGCAGACTGCTCAACTTCTACACCTAAAAAGAGTTTCAGCTTCCCCATCGCACTCATCTCAAACTCAGACTTCATGATTTGCTCGTAGTTCTTGATTGCCTCGTTTGTAGAACCGAAAATGATGTCATCCACGTAAACCTGCACGAGTAACATATTTTCTCTATCCCCAGACTGTTCTCTACGGATGAATAATGTACTATCAATGTTGCCCCTAACAAAACTATGTTTCATCAAATGAGTAGTAAGCCGCTCATACCAAAGCCTCGGAGCTTGATGAAGACCATATAACGCCTTGTTCAATTTGCAAACGTATTTTGGATGCACAGGGTCCTCGAATCCTGGAGGCTGCTTAACATACACTTTCATATCTACTTGTCCATACAGAAAGGCACTTTTTACATCAAGTTGATTGACGTGAAATCCTTTGTAGGAAGCGTATGCTAAAAAGATGCGAACTGACTCCAGTCGAGCAACAGGAGCAAATACTTCATCATAGTACAAACCCTCAATTTGACCGAAGCCTTGAACTACCAAACGGGCTTTGTTACGAATCACAATGCCCCGATCATCCATCTTATTTCGATATACCCAACGAGTGCCAGTCAAGTGGGCACCTTTGGGTAACGGAACTACTTCCCAAATATGTAGCTTCCGAAATTGTTGTAGTTCCTCTTGCATGGCCTCAACCCAGCATGAATCTTTTAAGGCCTCATCAACCTTCTTTGGTTCAACTTGAGATAGATGACACGAATTTATCTGAGCAACAAGAGTTAACACTTGCTGAGTTTGAGAGTGTTTCACTTGTTGTCATGTTTGAACCGAAGCATGAGGATCACCAATAATGTTTTCAATGGAATGATCCTTATGTACACGAGTTACTGGAATTGCATCCGGTGCAAGGACCAACTCCAAGTTGTTCATATCACCCTCAATGGGAGGAACAACTGTAGACTCAGGAACAATAGAATTTTCAAGAAGCAAGGGTTCTTGTGGGGCCTCATCTTCTCCTTCATGAGTAAAGAAATGAGAATGGACCATTTCTTCTTCTTCTTCTTCTTCCTCTAAAGGAGGCATGTTTGGATCATCAGGAAGATCTTATGCATTGATCGTTCCTGAAGTAGAAGGAACATCTGAAGATGGGATAGTGGGAGATGGTACAGTTGGAGTAGGTGATGGAGTGGGTGTTGGAGTAGGTGTTGAGACAGATGTTTGGTTGGATGTCGGTTCGGGGTTTGGGTCGGATGGTTTAAAGAAAGGATCAGGTGTTTCTTGAGAAATGTTGATTCCATGAAGCAGGGTGACCAACTCTTCGTCTTCATCTTCTTCTGGTATGTTGAAAGAGTTAAAGACATCCGCATAATTGAAAAACAATTCCGGACCCGTTCCTTGAGGAGGATCCGTATAATGCAAATATTTGACCTCAAAATGCTCCTCTACTTGGTGTGTTGATTTGATGTAAACTCTTTTATTCGGGGAATTAACCGAATAGCTAAGAAAAATCCCTTCAACAGCTTTCTCACCAAACTTTGAGACTTTATCTTTTGTAATCATGATCAAACATGGACAGCCAAACGGCTCTAGAAACTGCAGATTTGGCTTACGGTTATTAAAAAGTTCATAACAAGCAGTGCTAACTGCCTCGGCCCAGAATATGATAGGTAACTTTGAATCGGCTAACATATCCGAGCTGTCTCGATGATGGTCCTATTCTTACATTCTGCAACTCCATTCTATTGAGGAGTTCTTGGAGCACTGAATTGATGATCAATCCCTTTTGAAGCACAATATAACTGGAGAATAGAATTCTTGAACTCGGTTCCATTATCACTGCGCAGTCTCTTCACATTTAAGTTGCACAAATTTGCCAACTTATCCAACAGGTATACCAAAATATCTGCTGTCTCCCCCTTTGAAGCCAGAAAGTAAACCCACGAAAATCTTGAATAGTCATCAGTAATTACCAAGCAATAAGATCTGCCACCAATACTCTTTGTAGAAATGGGACCAAAAAGGTCCATGTGCAAAAGTTCCAGTGGTGCAGCCATAAAATTCATTGTCTTAGACTTATTGGACTTTTTGTGAATTTTGCTCTTGTGGAAAGAAAAACAATCATCTTTTAAAGAAAATGACTGTTTTGGAACTCCATTTACCAAATTGTTAGTAATAAGAAAATTCATTTTGCGAAAATGAATATGTCCCATCCGTCTATGCCAAAGAAGTGATTCCATTTCCGAAGCCTTTGAAAAGAGACAAGTATATTCGCTTGTCGTCTCCACGGTTCGCATATTCATCATATAAGTGTCGTTTTTCCTCGGTGCTCGCATAAGCACCCATTCCTCAGGAATAACATAACCTGACTTCAGAATCACACATTTAGTTATTGTGAATGCAGTGGTAAAATCCTTATCACACACTTGTGAAACGCTCAGCAAGTTGTGATTGAGTTGAGGCACATAGTTCACATTTTCAAAGCTAACTTTCCCATTGGTTAGCGTTCCTCTACCCATAATTGTTCCTCCAGTATCTCCTGCAAAGGCAACATGTCCTCCAGCGCATGGTTTAATATCCGTCAGAAGAGACACATCGCCAGTCATGTGTCGCGAGCAACCACTGTCCATATACCATTCACTATCTGTAACACGTTCAGACTGATGCAACACATAAAAGTAAGGAGATTAGTGAGAAACGGTGACCCAAGCCTTTACAGACTTAGGTCTACCAAGGTCATCAACAATAAGCACATCAGTCAGAATTTTATTTTTCAACAAATCAGAATTTTTATCTGATGTGTTATTGTTGACGACAGAAGAGTCAATTAAATGCTTTTTTCTTTTCCAAACTTTGGGTGGTTCGGAAGTTGGCTGGAGAGAAATGTCGGGTTTTTGTTTTGGCAAAGGTTTTTACCCAACATTTCTTTGCTTCTCAACTGGCTTGGGAGAGTTGGAATAACGCCTAGGTGGGGAATTTGAAAACGAATTTCGATACAAAGATATTCTAGGCATATCTCTCCCATAGCGCTGATGAGAAAGCTTGGGACAGTCACGAATTAAATGTCCCTGTTTCTTGCAGTAGAAACATGAACGGTTCTCAACAAAAGGTTGAGGGTGAGGATTTTCCAACGGAGGTGGCGAAGCATTTTTAGAACATGCACATTGTGTACAGGTTTTAGAAGGTGCTTGCCTCGGTTGATCAGTTGAAGTTGAAGTTGAAGTTGAAGGTTTATTACAAGATACTTTTTCATTATTAACAGGTAAATTACGTTTTAAAATCTTTATAGGGGTCTGTAAAGTTTGAGGTTTCTCATTTAAAACCCTTTTCTTGCCCTTCTTAGTTTGTACTTTAGGGGCAGGTTCCTTTATCAAAGTCACCTTTTCATATTGGACTTCAACTTTCTCAACCTTGGGATACTCCTGATCGGTAATATCATCAATCTCAACAATCTCCTCAACACAAACTGAAGATACACTTTCAGTCTTAACAAACTTAGGTAAGGGATACTCTGGCCTCTTGGTTTTCTCCTTTGCCTGTTTATTTTGCTTAGATTCCTTGGCTTTAATACCATATATCAATGCATAATCAACTGGAATCTCTTCAGTGCCTTCCTTAACACGCATAGGACAATATTCAGTAGGAGGTGGGACTACAGTATAACCGAGTCCTGTCTTACTTTTGTCACCTGTCCTTTGCTTGTTAATAATTTCATTAAAGACAACTGTTGCTGAAGACGAACCTAAGATTTTGTTCTTATAGTTATCGTACTCAATTTTTAAATCAGAAAGTTCTTTATTCAACAATTCAATTTCAGCGAGATAGATGTTAATTGCATCTTGTTGACTAAAAACTTTTGCTTTATATGTTTGAGTATCCAACTTATGAGTCTTAATATGCTTATCATATAAATGTTCATTTGCTTTTAAATATTTATTAGACTCAGTAAGTTTCACAACCTTTTCTCTTAAATCTAAGTTGTCCTTTTGAAAACCCTTCAAAGATTCAGTCAATTTAATGCATGAAATACAGTTTAAAGGTTCATCAGGTTCATTTTATACCTCATTAGTAATGTGAGCCATGAGACACTATTGATACTTCTCAGCTTGCGCACTCCAATCAGTATTTGTGGGCTCAAAAACAACCAAAGCATCAGCTGTCGCCAACTTCACTTCCTCCTTTCCTTGAGCTTGAATAGCATCAGGCTTTTTAAGACCCGATGAAGGAATTTTAGGTTTCTCGCATTCCCTTGCAAAATGTCCCAAATTTTGACAATTGTAGCACCTGACCTTGCTCTTGTCGAAACCAAAGTTGGATTTACCATTTCCTTCCAAACTCTTCCATCCAGTCATTTGTAAGAATTTTTGCACTCTTCTTGCAATCATGGCGATATTCCAGTTCAAATCCATTTGCTCAAGATCATCATCATCCAGTTGAGCGTAGTCTTCTTTCGCAAGTTCCAATGTGGTATTTGGTTGAGAAACAAAATCCATGTAAGAGCTCAGAAAAGCTGTATAGATGGCAGCTAGTTCTTCGATAGCTGGAGAAATCTTAACTTGTTGTTGTGAACCTAGTGAAGGTCCAGAAGCATAGACTGGATGATGAGCACCAGTGGAATGAGATGGTGGATTAGTATAAGAAATGAAAGCCATTCCACCATACGCCTTTCCGGTATTTATCTTTCCTCCATATAGTGTTGGGTCTTGAACAAACCCACCCGACTTACACTCCTTTTTCTTCAACTCCATTGCGTGAGCTTGAAGAACACCAATCAACTCATCCAAGGTCATTCTGGCTAACTCTTGGTTTTCCTTTAAGAATTGTACTTTCACATCCCAAGCACTGGGCAACACATCTAAAAGCTTCTTATTCACCTCAATCTGAGGGAAATTGTAACCTCCCTCGGTTAACTCACTAACCAACTGTGAGTACCTTGTGAATAGCCCAGATGCAGTTTCATTTGGGAGAATGTCAAACAAGTCATATTGTTTCTTAATTAATTCCAGTTTGGCCTTCTTATACTTTTCATTTCCTCCACATCGTGTTTCAATGGCCTTCCACAGATCGTAGGTGATGTCATGAGTTTTGAAGAGTCATAAAACATCCTTAGTTAGGCACATACAGATAGCAGAATGAGCCTTCCTCTCGATGTCATACTCCTTTCTTTCCTCAGGTGTCATAGCTTTATACGTCTTGGCCGGAGGAATACCACGATAATTTCCTTCAGTAACTGGAGTCTCATATCTTTCTTTAAGTGGACCCCAAAGCTCTGGACAGTGAAAATCTACATA
Organism: Pseudognaphalium luteoalbum; assembly: GCA_963422505.1. NCBI lineage: Eukaryota > Viridiplantae > Streptophyta > Magnoliopsida > Asterales > Asteraceae > Pseudognaphalium > Pseudognaphalium luteoalbum. The sequence continues at coordinate 122,168,447 of OY730193.1, forward strand.
TTGTTCAAATCTATCATGCCAGTAAGCATAATCCATATCCGCGGTAAACAAAGGAGGTTTACTGCTAGAACCAACATCATGATTCTATTTAATCATCTCTCTAATTCCCCTAATATCCTCCTTATCAGCAGCAATTAAAGAAAAACCTGAAAAATAAGCTTAAAACAAAACTAGAAAGTTGATTAGTAACTAAGGCGTCACTTAGTAAGTGACACACAGAAGTGTCGCAAAAACTAGCGACACTCAGTAAGTGACGCTAGTAAGTGACGTATGACGACACTAGAGGTTAGTGTCGGTCAATCAAGCAAGTGACGCACTCAAGTGTCGCACTTGAGTGACGCAGAAGAGTAACAGGCGTCACTAGTGGAAGTGATGCGTAACAAACAAGTGACGTGCTTAAGTGACGCACGTCAGTGTCGGTAGGTTATAACAAACGACACTAGAGACAAGTGTCGTATATCACACAAGTGACGCTCTAAGTGACGCACAAAGTGACACACTTGAGTGTCGGCAAAACCCTAATTGGAACTTACAAAGTGTCGCTCGAAGTGTCGCTATAAGTAACGCAGCGAGTGACGCAAAAACGGCTGTGAAGTCCTAAAAACCATAAAACTCGAATTTTCGTAAACCTAACGAAAATTCGTCGATCCCAATCGAACGAAACCTGTAAATATTGATTCAAAACGTCTGAATAACACCCAATTGATCCAAATAACTCGATTGTTCTTGATTTTCTTCACAAAGCAAACCAAAAACAAGCAAATACGTGATCAATTCGTCAATCAAACCACCTTGAGGCTTTGATACCAGTTGTGAGTGCCCCTAGCTGTGGATCTAAGTGATTGATGACAACGATTGAATGGCGGAAACAAACAATTACACTAAACAAATGTAAACACAAACCGAAACACGTATATATCGATAATATGAATTTGTATTGATGAACGTAACCTATTAGCTTGATTACAGATATGCAATTTCGACAAATGGTGCTAGGGTTTCGTCAACCCTAGCCTGAAACCCGTAGGTTTGTATTTATACTAAACCAAAACCGACAGACATGCGACACTTGACTAGTGACGCATGTGGCCACCTTCATGCGTCACTAAGGCAAGTGTCGCCTACTACTAAACTTAAGTGTCGCTAAGTACAAAAATGACTTTTCTATTACAATTAACTAACGACACTTACAATTCGATAGACCAACTGACTGACACACTAAATGTACCAACAACCCCGTTAAATATTAATTGCGTCTTTAAGTATTGGGACTTCTCATTCAACATGCAACGATATATAAAATGAGGTTTTCAATCATAATAATAAAAAAAAAATTTGAGGCGCTTCAATTCATTAATTTTCTCCACGAAAACAAGCTCGTGAATAGTGTTATTTTTGTTTATTTTTTTGTTGTACTCCCTTTGTCCCAATTTAATTGTTCACAGACAAAAAACACGCAGTTTAAGAAAATATCAACTTCTTTCTTACTTTTTGATAAGATGATAATTTTATCCTTTACTTTATACATGTTTTTTTGTCTTACATATATAAAGTAGTGGTATAAACGAATTTTATGTCATTATTTTTATCAATTTATGGAAGTTGACAATTAATTTGGTATAGCCTAAAATGAAATACTGGATTATAAATTTGTGATAAAGGGAATATTAACTTTTTGAAAACTAAAACTGATGAAAACTAAAACTGACACAACCAACCCAAATTTATCATAATTTGCTATGTATTCTTATTTTTCAGTTTAAATACAGTTTGTCATATATAGCTCGTGTTTTTGTAACCTCAAAACTCAATAATATTTCTATTCAAATTAGCTTGTCACCATTAACACGATGCAATTTTATAAATGCGCCAAATGAGCAAAAGATTTTAATTCACAAATGACCCGCATTACAAATTTAACAAGCTGACAGGTTAGCTGGCTTATTGATTTTGAGTTAACAATTAAGTTGATTTCAGGTCAAATTTAGTGGGAATGATATGAAGAAATGATGGGAAAAGGTACAGAAAAAGTACAGTATTCATGATGTTTAGAATAAAATATGAAATAAAATGGTATAGATAATAGATCCCTTGTTTTGAATTAACGGTGTAACTGACTTGAAATTGAGTATGCTAATCTGTTTTCTTTGTAATATTAAAAACGATGTACGGTAACTAGCTATAAGACATTCTTTGTACTTCATAACTTAGAGTATACCATCAGATTTTAAAAGTTTGATCACTATTTATATTGCAAAATCAATTTCTTGAATCTTAGCCTCTTAAGCTCAAAATATAGTACTACTAGCTAGCTAGTTTATGATAAAGTTCTATGATATATTCCCTTCTAACCCTTTCGAACTTTTGAATTTACTTCACCACCTAGCTAGTGGCCCGACCTCTGATGTGAACAAATTCATTCGATAATAAAATTTAAAATTATTTTTGAAAAAAAAAGCAAACGCAACTAATTCATCTTTATTTTTCTTCTTCTTGTTTTATAGATGAAAAGTAGGGAAAGCTACCCAAAGTTTAAAGTGGAAAGGAAAGGCAATTTGTAAAAAAGTATGAAAGCCACTTAAAGAAAAAGTAATTTTTACCTCTTTTCATTATTTTCCTAGTTTTCTTTTTCAATCTTTTGCTCAATTAGTATCATATAATTATACATCCTCTTACGTTACTCGTGACACGACAAAATAAAGATGAATTAATATTAATATTTATATAATTTGATTTTTAAAACTTATAATAAGTATTAAATGGGCATTGGTTGTGATTCTCATGTTTAACAAATACGGAGTATCTTTTTAACGAATAGACGTGATGTTCAAAAACATTACTTAATTGTGTAGTAATCTATATATCCATTTGCAGCCAAAAATTTAAGAACACGCTTAATTATTTGCACGTGGAATTGAAGTCTAAAGGGTTTTAGTAATAAATGTGATGTTTAATCGATCATGTGTCCAAAATAACACGATTATTACAAAGCTAAGGGGTGTACGTGTGATAGCTAGTACACAATCTTTGACCAGTCATCCTAGTAGCTAGCTAGACTCAATAGTAAGTACAGTATTAACAAGTAGCCAAAAGTAATCTTCTTTTACCTAAAGTAGGAAGGTACGTAAGTATACACTTTGCAAAAAATCTTACTAAGACCATTTCCAATAGTTGAAAAAATTGACCGAGGAGCCACGTTAATATAAAAAACTGTTTAAAACTGACGGACCTCTGTCATCAGTGACCTGCCACTTTAATATTTGAGTGCCACATTTACCAATATACGTCTAATATTATAGACACAAATTAAACACAAATAAAAAAAAAGAAAAAGATGTGTCAGTTTGTTGACAAGGGAAACCGACAGGGCGAAGTGACAAAATGGGCTAGTATTTTACATATTGTCAGCTTAAAAAAAAAGTTTCACCAAATTTCACTCAATTTGCAAAGACGGAGAAAAGCGCATAAAACTTTAGAAATTCGCAATATACATTTCGCAAAGGTTAAAATCATTTTGCAAGATACATTTTAGAATATCAGTTTCGCAATACGCAAATATAATTTCGCAATACGTGTAAGAATAATGTGCTCAATAATTATATTTAAATTATTTAATCCGATGATTAAGACACCAATGAGTCATACTAATGCATCATCGACGAATATGTTTAAAGATAATAAATAAGAGGATTAATTATGAAGAGTTATTTACAATTAGTTATTAAATGTTAATTAGTTAAAGTTTAGTAATTAATATTAAACTGATTATTAGTTGTGGGTTTATTTTGTAAGTCTTGAATAACTTGTTGGACAAGTTTGGTCTACCTATAAATATACGAGTTAGGGATCAAGATTAGGTTAATCAACACACAATAACCCTAAACCTTCTAAAAAACTCTCTCCTCTCTCTCTCATTTTTTCGGCCGAACCAAACAAACCCCAAAACCATTCGGTTTTGGGTTTGTCAAACAATGCACACACAAGTGAGTGTTCGTGCCTTGGTTTACATGCGCGTTGTTATTATTGTAGTAAAGGTTAACCGCATACGAGAGTAACAAACGGCTAGCTGTTATATCCACAAGATGACTAGCATTGGTACGAATGCATTGGCACCTCCAAACAAGAAGCCAAAGTTAGATCATACCGAGCAAGTTACTGTAAACGTTCTTTCATCTTGTTTGATTAGTTGATTGATTTAATACAAGTATTTGGATCTGCGGTAATGGACTGAATATTGTTTTATTACTTTCCACATATTAATGTTTTTATATTTAATAAAATTAACCGTTAAAACCTGTTAATACGTAAATAAATTTTTGCAACACAAAATGTTTCTTGTGAATGTGAGTTGAAATTCACAAGAAAAATAATGGGAAAATCGCAAAGCTATTGGAAAGTGAGTGACATTTTTTCAAAGTTTTTTTAATAATTGATAATTTGTAACATGTGAGGCTCCATTTGTATAATAGGTCAATTAACCCTTTTTAATAATTAAAAACTAGATCGACCGATCAATTACAGATATGTAGAAGGTACTTGTAGCAATTGTTATAGCTCTATTTCGCCATACTTAGTGAAAACTTTTTTATGAAAAATTACAATTTATATATATTTATTCTAGCTCACAAAAATTGAAATAATAATGATATAAGCTGGTGACTCTAAATTTGGCATCCGACGCTGATACCACAGTTAGACAAAATGAAGGGAAAATTTCAAGGCTTTACCTGATTAAATAAACAAGTGTACGTCAATGTTTTAAAACTCGGGTTGACCCGGCCGGTTCGACCGATCAGATCGGGACCCGGGAAGGGACCGGGTCAACTAGGACCGGGTTTGGGGTGGTTTTTGATTCAGGTTCGCCCGCCGGGTTTTTCGGTCGGACCCGGCCGGGTTTGATGTTTTCGATTTGTTTTTTTGTTTTTTTTGTTTTTGCTATTTGACTAGATGAATTATCAAACTCTAATGCTTATAACACTCCATTTTTTCAATAGAAACGTATTTATGTACTTTTATTGTTTAGTATTGTAGGAAATGAAGTTAAAAAATGGACGTAAAGTTTAATTTTGTAGGAAATGAATGTAAATTTATACAATTTTTGAAATGCTCGTTATGTATTAATCAATTTTGTTTGTTATTTGTAAAATAATTGATTTTACTTTTATTACTCGTTAGTAATATATATTTAATAAAAATTTGTTGGAAACCGGGTCAATCGCCGGTTCAACCGGTTGAACCCCGGTTGAACCGGACCCGGTCACTAGGCCGGGTCAACTTGAAATCCGGGTTTCACAACATTGGTGTACGTGCATGTTGTCCTTTTACTACCAAAATTCTAGTTCTCGATATGCATGTTCAACCTTTTGTGCATATAATTTATTTTTTATAGTACGTACGAACGTTGCAGTAGTTAATGAGCAAACACAAAGATTGAAAATAAAGGTTTAGATGTCATGACCGATTGCATACGAATTTAACCAATTAACTATGGTATCTCGAATTCTTCTTGTGGTGTAATTAGTTCAACTGAATCAGATTAGTTACTCCATCCGTCTCAATTTTATTATCATCTTTTGACTTTTGAATTCTTTCTTTGACAAATTAGTTACTCCCTCCGTCTCTATTTTATTATTATTTATTGACTTTTGAATTCTTTCTTTGACAAATATGATCTTAACTACTTTTGTTTGTGTTATATAATACTTGATGTAAATTATGTCAATGAAAATAAATTTAAAACTCAATTCATTTATATATTTTGCATCAAGTATTATATAACACATGCAAAAATATTCGAGGTCAAAGTTGTTCAAAAAAGACTCCAAAAGTCAAAATATGACACTAAAACTAGGACGGAAAGAGTATGTGTTAACGGGTATGTTTGACCCAACTAGCTTGTAGCTGGAGCTGGTAGCATGTAACTGATAGCTTGTAGTAGCTCGAGCTTGTAGCTGGAGCTTTTGGTAATATTTGTGTTTGGCAGAGTAGTTGACGCCTATAGCTTATGAATGTAAAATGACATAAAAAGATAAATATATTAATTTAAAAGATGATATATAAGTACTTGGAGGGTATTTATGTAATTTCATTTTCTATAAGCTATAAGCTACTTTGAAAAACTACTTCAAGTAGCTTATGGTTTTGTAGCTTATTGAAACCATAAGCTACTCAAAATTTTGGTTGTCAAACGGAGATTATGAAAAAACTCATAAGCTACAAGCTCCCATATGCTCCTACAAGCTCCCATATGCTCGTACAAGCTGCACCCCAAACACACCCAACATACTAAAAAATGATCCATGATCAGTCACATGTACTATTCGATCCACTATTGAATCTAACTCAATCGATTCATTGTGATTCTTACTCTATTTTTTTTAACATAATCGTCAATTGAGAATGGATGATTGAGAATGGATGATGATAATCCATCATCAAAATTGATGAATCCATCAAAAATATGTATTAACAGGTTGTATTATATAGTTAATGCATATTTTTGATGGATTGATTAACTTGAATGGTGAATATATCATTAGCCAACCATATTGCTCGGTAATATATAGATGATTAAATTTCCATATAGCTATGGTGACGGAAGAACACGGTCCTTTTGCCTATTCATTCCATTGGTATCAGTTTAGCTTAATAATTACCATAAATTGGCCTTAAATGATACTAGTACATTTTTGCATTATTATGAACTTCAAAAGAACATCTTGACCCAAACATGCTTCAACACGTACTATTGCTGGATCCCCAAATCAATTACCACGTACTATAAACTATAGATATGACAAATTCGATCATTATTCAATTCTTTATATGTCTCAATAAATAGTTGTTAGCATATATCTTAACATGTGTTCTCATTTTTCTTCCCCAAATTGACAATTTGTTTAATTATGTTAAGATATAGTACTAGCTAGCTAGCTAGCTACATTGATAGAAATTTGATAGATTGCAACGTATTATTAACTGTGTATATGATGATAATCAATAATCAATCATTACTACAATAAAATCAATGATCATGGAGTTAAAACCTCAACCAATTAATATCTAATCAACAATCAAAATCAAGCTACAGGGAGTACGATCGATATTCTTGTGGACAAAATCGATCATATGGATTTCGAGAATAAACTCCACTTATCTCAATCCTAGTATATATTGCTACACAGGATATATAGATAGTTACGACAGCTAGGGTTTCTTAAATGTTGTCTTGTGCAAGTCGTTTCACATCATCACATGCATGTTTCCCTACGTATTAATGACAATATTAAATCATTCTTGGCCTATAAACACATCAACATATTCGTTTAACAACTAACAATAACAATATATATATATATATATATATATATATATATATATATAATATGGGTCCGTGGCTTATTTCAACCACTTATTAACTCTGATTGATTCCAACTTCCAAGTTATGTCAAAAGAATTATGATTCGATTGTTTTTTCGAACATCTTATTATATAATCACCCACACAAGAACTTGCAAAATCATTCAAGTCAATCTAAGTTAATTAACTTCCAACTACTGGATATGATCTAAATGTTCACAGGGTTATACTTTGGGCATAATAAAAGTTACTGTACAGCATATATGGTCGTATGGATACATGTGTTGTACTACTTGTGATTCAAAGAAACAATCTATGAAGCAAGGAATTCAACATGTGTTTGATTGGTATACACTTAATGTGCACTTCAAACACTTACTAGCTAGTTGTCTTAATTAGCGACTTGTAGCAATGGCCATATATACGACTAACTTTAAAGCACATTGATTACAGTAAAGTAATTGCCCCCAATCTAGTTTACAATTATATAGCATCATATCCTTTATGTTATAAATCTGATTTTGGATAAAAATATCTAAACTGTACGGTGTAATAATAAAGTATTTTGACAAAATCCTAATTATTGGGTTAAGATAAAGAGACACGTATTTACCATCTTGAAAGAGAAATTAAGAAAAACCATATAGCTAGATTATGTTGAGTTTTCATGCGTTTAAATGCGCCAAATTGGTTTGGTTATGATACATGCAGAATTTGTTATAGCAATTGCACAAATGACAATCACATTTGTTGGTTAAATATACACAACTGTAGATCAAATAGATCAACTTACTTTTTCATATATAACCAAGGAGGCTGGCCCCTTAGCCCCCTCGCGAGGGGCATTGCCGTGTGCCTCCGCTATTTAGGGGGGGAGGTTTCAAAAGTTTAGTATAAACAAGATTGCAACCTCCTCACAATTGCCGACTTATTGTATAAGTTAGCATGGAAGACCCTTTCATCCCATGCAAGTCACGATTACACTAAATTTATCAACGTACTATATATCTTTCACATTGTCGGTGACCGTGACAAATGGTTGTACGTCATGGAACCCAACTTGGCCTTTTGTTACAACATAAACAGTTTTGATTTTGATATTTTCTTCAATTTTGATATATTTTTCAATAACTCAAAAATAAAATATTAATCTTACTGATTACAGCGATCCAGATCTATGAAATATAACAAGTACCATGTAGCTAGGGAACAAAAGTTATTGTTCAAGATGACCCAATTTTTTGTAACCCAATTAAATATATAAACCCATAATAATATAAATATGAAATCAATTTAATTAACAAAGCTATGTACATTGACTAATTATCATCATTATCTTTCGGTTAAGTCTATAATCTGTCATAGATTTACATAAACCAATGTGCATACATATATAGAGAAGCACAGGCTCAAAGAAGCACCATTTCTGCACTATTTTCCCCCTCTGTGCTATTTAATGCATCTACCAACAGTTCTTACATTTTTCAGTTCTCTTTTCATGTTGACGTTATCTTTTTACTTTTTTTGAGTAAGTGTAAAGCATGTGACAATGCATGAGTATAATAGTGAGCTCTCTTACACGTTTGGCAAAAATATACCCCTTTTTTCCTGCTAAAATGTAAAGCCCTTCATTACAATTACCAATGATCACCACATTATCCTTTTAACAAAGTTAAAGCCTCTCCTTTTCCATTTCTCTACTCTTTCTCTTCCAGAACTTATGATACAAAACTTAACTGGATTCATTCATATTTTCATACCAGAAACATCATATCATGAAAATGTAATAATAATATACTAATATAATATTATTTTTAAAAGCTAGGGTGCATGATATAGATGGATCTCTCACAATTTTGATAGGAAGGACATGCTTTTTAAACCCTTTGGTTTCTTTCTGTCTTTCTTGTCTCCTTGTCTTTCTTTAGCTTGCTTCATCTTTTCTTTACTTTCTTTTCTCTCCTGATTTTAGCAGTGCAGTGGTACCTGATTGTTTTTGATCACTAGCTAGCTCCCATTCAAAAACACAATTATATCAAAATTATGATCACTAGTACACTCCATATACATATATATGATGATGATCATCATCATTATCATATTTCATTGTGGTCTTCCCAATGTGAACTCCAGATTAGGCTTCTTAGGAGTTGATGAGCTCACTTCTGACAATCTCTCATAATTTAGACCTTCTGAATTCATTTCTTTCTGAAAAAATCATTTCATGGAAATTGTATCAATATATTGTATCCTGTAATGAAGAAGCATATATATAATGCATAATATGTGTATGTGCACTTTAAATAAAAGCTAGCCAGAGCTACATTGTAGTTTATATATAATTCGTGGAAATTGTACATAATCGTAGTTCTAACAACCTAACAAAGCGGTTCACGGACCATCTATGCATCATGTGAATTGCAGTACTCTTTAGTGAGGTTTCTTTTAATTGGTTCGAGATTTGTTGGCTTTAGCTTAAAGAAAGGCATAATTGACCTTTAAATATTTTGGTGATTTGACTCAGCTTTTCAAAAGCCTTGGTCTTTCTTGCTTTCTTTCTTCCCACTTTACATAACATTCTCATGTAACTTAGAATATATTTATATATTCCCATGCAAAGCAAAAAGCTAGTATTATCACACACAATAGAATGTATTAAAAGTAGTGAAAGGAGATCTACTTACTTATTAAACTAGAAAACTAAATTAAAAATAAGAATTAAATATTCATGTCTACCTCAAGAGATGGTTTGTTTCCTTCAGAATCTCTATGTTCTCCATGCAACCAAGCTTCCCTGCTACAAAGATCAGCATATGAACAAAAATATCAGAATTCAATGCTCATAAAGAAAGCTATCTTCCATTGTCTTGTTTATACCTAGTTCCTCACTTTTGTTATATACTATAAAGCTAAATAATCAAACCCATGTGAAATCCCATTATTAACCATGCAACACCAAGATAATATAAAGGAGATTTTATATCACACACACAATAATAAAATTAAACAGACAGAAGGTACAAAGAGAGCAGATTTGGCATCCACTAAGTTTTCACAAAAGGGCTTAGCTTTGACACTAAGTTTTACAAGTATCTGAAAGGTCCCACTTAGGAGGACATGAAGCCCACAAATCAAAGGGAAGAGATATGTTCGAAATTTACAAGAAAATCATGACTTAATACTAATTATGTTACAAGACCTTGTTTTACTTTAAGTTTACTTTTTAAACCAATTGTAGGGGAGACAATTAGCTACTCAATGATGGAGATTTTCAATGGAGATAGGACACACTCTAAAGGAAACATGTTGATACCTTTAATCTTATTCCTTAAACTATGAACAACAGAAAGAGGTAAAGTTTACAAATGAAGAAGCCAATGCAAAGGTAATGTGAGGAAAATTAATTATCAAACTGCAATTAGTAGAAAATTAGATAAGTTTGCAGACAAAGCTAAGTACCCAAATGCATGCATGATCTAATCATCTAACCCAACCCGCAGGGCAAACAGTGATGGATATATAAAATTATATTGGTGGCTGTTTTGAAGATTATTAATTGGCAATGATCTTTAAGATTGTTGTCATCATGAAGAGTTCCATATGATGATATAAGATATTAAGTAGATATTCAGATATTTAAGATTAACAACAATAGGTTTCTTTCAAGGATAATGTGCAGGCCATAGAAGCAGAATACTTCAAAGGATGAAAGGTCTAATTCTTAAATAAATTGAAATACAGTTCAAAGTACTCTTATATACTACTGATTATTGTATTTTTATTTATTCATAGATTTTATTAACAAAAATCCAAAGAGTAGCATGCAGTTACATATTATTATTGTATGGTGTTTCAGAAAAAGCAAAAAGTTATTAAAGGGAAAAATTACAGTCAATTATTTTTAGTTATGTCCAAAAAAAAAAAGATTTGCCGGTGAAGGAGATGGGGGTGGGGGGGGGGGGGGGGGGGGGGGGGGGGGGATGGGGGGTCTGTTTAAATTGTGAGGTTTAATTACTTTGTACCATTTATATGATCATTACATATCATATATATTCACATATATATAGTGTATATATATACAAAACATAAGTATAAATAGTTGATATAATTTCACCTTGAAGAATTGCTCCAAAGACCATATTGATAATCTTTCTCCTGTTGAATACTAGACCTTCCTCCATTTTCGGCTGATAACTCTGTCGTTCTTGGGTTACGAATGTCAAACATAATATCATCAGAATTATCTCCCGATGAACCATTCTCGTAAAGATCAGATTGCCCTATGGAAAAAGAATCAGTATGCATATGATTAAATAGACTGCAATTCAAGTTGATAGCATATATATTAGCATAGTTTAATAAAAATGATGTCAAAGTTCGGCAACAATGCTTATATTACCTGATGAAGCCGGTGCTCGATCAGTTGTCTTCACCGTTCGATACATCTGCAACCCAAAAATGAATGAGCGTTTAATTATATTCATAAAACAATGTCCGATCTGTTACATTCTTGGATTTAAAACAAACTGTCTAAGATGTGTAAATGCATAATATTTCATCCCTAATAAAAATGTGAGTCTTTGTTTAATTATTACACCCTCAAATATATTCTTCTAACTCAAGGAAGTATTATTTAATTATACTATATGTTCATCATACTAATTAACACGAGATTTAGCATTCTTTGAAGCCTAAATAATACTAATGCAATATATATATATATATATATATATATATATATATATATATATATACCCTTTTTGACTTGTTTCACCATACTGTACAAATGTAAAATATATAAATGTTTGACTCATGGTATGTGTAATATCAACAGTACAAACATGAGTAAATGTTCAAGAGTACATGGTGGTAGTATATGCGACCGTGCATTGACAATATTTTGTATGTATATGCATATATATGTGTAGAGAGAGAGAAGAGAGAGGTGCATATATACATATATATGTATGTATATCAGTATATGTATATGTATGTCTGTACAAGTGTAAGAAGAGCTGAGCAAGTGAGTTAAGTAACCATGGTTAGGTTAAGACAGAAACCACATGTGATGCTAGAGACATATACAAACATATCATTGACAAATGATGGCGTTTTTGTACTCTCTCATATCTCAAGTTTCCTTCTGAAAAAAAGGATAAAATTATTCAATTCAACCCCTCACTCTCTCTAGACTTGTCTTTGCCTGGACCCTATCACTGTGTTATCAATTCTTTGAGCTTTGTCTTACTATACTATACATACACCATACATATTATAATAATAATATTATTATTATATACAGTACTATTTTTTAAAGAATATACATATAAGTAATGTCTAAAAATATGGAAGAAGTAAAAAGCTGAACTGAGATGAGCTATGTTTATGCAGAAGCATCAGATCTAGTAATAGTAGCAAGAAAGAAACAAGTGCCAAAGATTAGTAATGCCTCTCTGCAGGTAAACAAAGCATTGGAAATTGTAATAAAAACTTAAAATCATTTGGTAATAATTAAAATTTATATTTATATATTATAAATTAATAGGTTTCTTCTTCTAATAATACAAAGTGCTAGCTTCTTGTATATAGCTAGTGCTAAAGTCAAAAGGAAAACAATAAAATCTGAATCTTGGATACATATATTATTCCAGATATATTTCAGTATGAATTGAAGGTGCTCTTCAGTGTGTACTAAAATAGTTGCACAGTAGACAGACAATGCATCTTTAAAGGCATTAAATTTATACTTTGTTATATTATATCCAGAAAATTTTGTCAAAAAAGAAGTGTAATTCTTGGTGAAAGGAAGAGTTATTAACCTGTAAGTGAGATTTAACATGTGATAAAGTTAGATCTTTAACATCCATTAGCTCAAGAACTGACTTGGGTGTTGCTCCTAAAATCATCACCAAAATAAAAAATATTAATGATCAGTACATGAAAATTCAAGAATACCAAACAATCTACAATCAAAATATTATTATCATAAAAATAATATGAAGGGAAAATGTAACATACTTTCATGACCACCCAAAAGCTCAACAGCATGGACAAAACGAGCATGAAGTGTAGTAGTCCACCTCATCCTAGGAGCTCTCATGCTACGTTTAGACGGAAACCTTGTTGACAAGAATCTTGATCGAACGATATTGTTAATATTATTTCCATGAATTAAAGAGCTATTAGTAGTAGAATTATTGCAAGAATCTAATAAAGTTTGGTTCTTTTGATGAGGATGAGCTAAAACTGGGAAATTAGGAGGGGTATTCTGGTAATAAACAGGTATTCCTCTTATGGGTTTCAAGAAACCTAAATCTGAGCTAAATCCCTGATGATGACTTTGGTGATATTGGTTATTGTAAGGGTAAGTATTTGATGTTGTGGTGTTGGTGGTTTGAGAGAGTTGATTGTGGAAATGGGTGAGGTCTGAATTAGTCGAACCAGGGTTAGATAAGGCTAGCCCAAAAGAGGGGTCCGGTCTTCTTGTTGAGCCAGGATATTGTTGCTGATGCTGTTGTTGTTGGTGGTGGTGGTTTTGTTGGTGATGTAGTTGTTGAGAGTTAAAGGCTCTTTTCCATAAATTTCCTAAATCTAAATCATGGTTATGATCTTGATCATTTGGTGTTGATGATGTTCTCCATGTTTTTGAAGTGGGTTTGGAGTTGGGTGGACTTATTTGAAGAGACAAGTCTGGTTGTGCAGGAAAGAGCTCCATTTTAGTTACCAAGTTCTCTACTTTTTCTTCTTTTGATTAGCAAAAGGGTCAAGACTTGAACCAGTGTGACTTGACAAAAAAACCTAGCTTGTTCTTGATGCTTGTAAAAACGTCGATAACCAGCAACACCGAACTTGCAAAAAGACCTAGCTAGTTTGTTCTTGCCACAATCTTGAAGGTTTTCTAAACCTTGAGTGTGTATGGTGGTTGTTCTTGTTTGAGTAAAATAGTTAAGGGTTTGTTTCAAACATGTGATCCAAGTTATGAAACTATGATGATGGTGATGATGATAATGATAATGATGATATGATGATTGAGGTATTCTTGTTTTTCCTCTTCCTTGAGATGAGATTTGTCTAATCAATGGTGAAATGGGAGTAGTTGTGGAGTTGTAAAGAGAGAGAAATGGAAAAGAGAAGACAAGGTATTAAGTGAATGGTTGTATCTTTTGTGTGAAGTATATGTGAGAAAATGACACTTGAAGAGACTACATAGAGAGAGATGCCTTCTTTTATGTGGACGTGGGAGTAGGAAAAGAAAGAATTAAAAGGAAGAAAAAAAAAAGATGAGAAAGGAAAAAAAGGTAAATACGTTTGAGAAATGATTCCTTTACCATCTTTTTCCTTTTCTTCTTATTTATTTGTTTTTTTATTTATTTTAAATATCACATACTCCACCCCTTCTATGAAAATGACAATAAAACTTTATATACATGTATTAGTAACTATCTATATAATTGATACTAAAAATTACATGCGGATCACATTTTGTATGACAGTTTGACATTTTGTGTTGAGAATACTAGCTACTACATCCATTTCAATTTTATCGTACAAGTTTTCTTCTTAAGTTTTAAGATAATTGTTCATTTCCAATTTACACAGTCAGTATTTAACTGTAGAATAATAAATTCTTATTGATCTATAGTATAATTATTAAATTTTTCAAAAAAATTATGCATATATAGTAAAGAATTAAATTGAGATGGTAAAGTAATTATTTTGTGCGAAAAAGGAATTGGAATTATTTTTGTGTGTGGGTAATTGGAGAAATATATATATATATTTCTTTGACTTCTGTACTAGTCATTAAAACAATAGTAGTCGCTGTATTATGACACATTTGCGTTTTATAGCTACATCTTCGATCTATATTACTGTACCTTTTTCGGCCTTATTTATATGGTTATGATTATGATTATATGATTATGCTTATAATTAATGAATAAGTAATAGCCAATATTTTACATTAATTTATTGTGCATATTGTACAGCTTATAAATGCATTTAATTATTTTTTACATAATTTAAATAATTATTATTAGTGTATATATTTCTACAAAGAACTTAAGATTAGAGCTTCGTTAACGGCTACACTTAATATTATCTTAAGAAGGTTTGAATTTGTATGTATTTTATTGTAGCTCATCTAATCTAATGTTTATGTGAAAATGCATGGGTTTGTGATGGTTTTAATACAAGTATTTATACATATGCCTCCGGCTTCCCGAGCGTTCTTCCATAGATCATTACTTCGATCACCACATGAACTAAAGTGGTTTCTGGATGTGGAAAGATTGAAGCGATCGATATGATTAATGAGAAACTTTACAATTGGCTTCCACATTCACATTAAATTGTGGGGTAAATATGAACATTTAATCATCCATATCAGAAGCTCAATTGAAAACAATAACTTTGGACAACTTCTTGTATGAACTCTTATCACGACCCCTACCAATTCAAGGCTCTAGATCCATGTCTCTTGAATCATCCGTACGAAAAGTTACTACAGAGTACATTTCATTGGCGTCGATATGATTCTCCTGAGGTTATGCAAAATGTTACAAAATCACAAGATTTTTTTGTGTGTTTACTTTTCCTGTTCTTTGATCTCCTTAAATTGTTTAATCTTGCATCTTCTTTTTATGTTGTATATGTCATAGAAACGTATTTATCTAATTGTTTATAGGTCTAAATAAAGTGATAACCTGCGAATACTACTTATCGTCGTATTCAATAAGGGAGTAGGCCGGATAGTAAACTAACAGTGATAGTCAAAAGTTATCTTCAACATCATTTATGATATTTTTTTTCTATCATCCCTTTGAACAAATATTACTTTAATTGCCTTAAGCTTTTATAAAATAGATAGAAAAGATAAATTTTTCTTTAAGAGCTTTTGAACGTGTGACATTTTGTCGTCGTCGCCATTGACTCGATGTATAACTTTCTTCATTGAAGTGAAACCAATAGTTGTTGCCCCCCTTTTACCGAATAATAAATTAAATATATACATATACATATATATATACATATATATTGAACAACTGAAATATATTAAGAAAAACACGAGGAGCACCAAAAGAGAGGATTACAGATTTTACCGAATAATAAATTAAATATAATTTATAAATAATTAATTAAAGTCGTGTTGTATATCAACAAAAACATGCAAGATTATTGATTTCCTAGTTACTTGATTACACAATGCTCCATACTGATCACCCCCTAGATAGCTATACTTGGTACTTCAGTTCGATTATGTTATTCACCTACCTATAAATGTAAACAACTTCAAATTATATATTATAAATTACGTACGGGGTTGATAATATTATTCATAGCTAGCCTTGATTTGAGGAATTATAAATTAGAATTACAAAATTTATGTATAGAATGTCATCCTGTTTATAAAAACATGTTGGAATTGATGAAATTATATAGAAATAAAGAAGCTAGACATATTTGATTTGAGTGTGATTTGGTTTCTTGATTTCTCACGGTTCTGTCATATCATTTGGTATTTCGTATGATTTGTATGTATCAATTTGTAAAAAGCATTAGTGTTGCATGCATATTTGGCATTAAGATCATCTTTAGATCTTTTTATCACGTATGTGTATTTAACTATGGGTTAAGTATTTATAGATGTAGTTAACCAAAGTCTGATATGTATTATGTTTATCTAATTACGCGGACGTGTGTATGTATAAAACTTGTTATTTATTATCGTTTTTATGTATTTTTCGTGATATGTCAACTTATAAAGATGTCATGTGATACCTCATATAGATAACACGTTATCAAAAATACTTACAATTGAATACCAAGTTTTTATACATACAATGTACGTTCGAGTAGTTAGGTAAATTTACAACACTTTGATAAATTAAGAAGATTTGGAGATCGAGTCAATTAGAAAACAACTTGGTGGAGAAGTTTCGGTTGCCTATATAAATAGGAGTTTATGTGTAGGGTTTTTGGGAGGAGGTTAAGAGAAAAAGAAAGATTATATGAGAGTCGTCTCCCTCCGTCCCGTATGATGATCTTGGTGATTTAATAACGATGGTGATAATTTCATTATTGTAATCAACCACGAGAGAGTTGTGAATGTGGTGAGAAAAGTGATAATATTCAAGAGTGTTGAGAGGCGTACATTCTTGTAATATTGTTCGTATATAGTGGAATTTTAAGTGGCTGTTGATCTCGTTCTTATGTTATTACGTTTTTCTATTTTGTGCATTTATATATTGACTTATACAACGTTATGTGAATTGTTAGGGTGGTGATCGATCCCAAAAAGGTTGTATGAGAGTGGGGTCGATCTCAACTGTTGAGATCGACCCCACTCTCATACAACCTTTTTGGGATTGATCACCACCCCAACAATTCACATAACGTTGTATAAAAGTGGGGTCGATCTCAACACACTTAACCCATTAACTATATATCATCTCGATCTTTTCTTCTTCTTTTTTAACACTAATTTTGTACCGAAATCCTAATATTATGATTAAACTCGCTTAATAATTTATACATGTATGCTTCTTTCGAAGTTTTGGACGATCAAAACAAGCTTCAAAGAAAAAAGAAGCCTTGCATGATCCAATTATAATTCTGTGAAAATCTCAAATTATTTTTTCAGTTCGATCGTTCATCAAATATTTGGAGTATCATACTGTTTTATTTCCTTTCATTGTAACTGTCTTTCTCAGCTATAGCTAACGACTTGCAAGTGAATTCTTAATGTAACCTATTATTATCATATTATTATATATTATGCACATATATATGTATGTATATGCTAGCTTTTCTATGAATGCATCTATTACCAAATCTGTGTTGAATCGTGATCATAACAGGACAAACTTTACATTTTCTGTGATTGAAGCCCATGAGTTACTTATACTCTATGCAATATCATCCATCCATCATTCCACATGATGAGCACTAAACAGAAGACGAACGATCTCAAGATTTCATGACGTATTTACGTACCCTAAACAACCTGGCCTTGATTCACATTATGTTTAACCATATATATTCATAAAGAACATAAAATAAAATTTCATTATTAAAATTCCGACGAGAAACTATAACTAAGGAAAAAATAAACAAATACTACGTAGTTCTACTATAGTTGAAGTTACAGGAAAACTCCTTCAAACTTTTTATAATTACTATATTACACGTTGAATTTGTGTTACACCAAAGTTTTCAAAGAGAATAAGAATCTTTTTTCCCCCTTTTGAAACTACTTTCTCCGTGATGATTCACATTTTTCTAGATTTTCTATCATGGAAAATCAAAATGAAAACTATATACGTTTATTTAGGTTTTCATTACTTGTTTTACAGGAAAAACCACACATTCATCCTCATAAAAACATAGAGATCGAAACGAAATCTAAAGTATTTTTCTCTAACCAAACACGCGTACAATGTTCATTTTCAGGACCGAACCACATATAAACATGTTCCAAATCAACAAGGTTAATGTTATGCAACAGGTGTTGAAAAAATGAACACAATGTATTAAAAAAGTTTATTATGTTCCTATAAATCTTTGAATAAAATGATGTGGGGAACTTCGTAAGGTTCCCGACAGCAATAGAAGCAGTAGGTAGAAGAAGAAATTAAGAATTAAGAGGATATATGAATCTTTCTGGACGCAAAACCAAATGCATAGAAGACTGACATTTTTGGTATGTGTATCAATTTGACTTTAATGTTCTAATCTCATTTATTGCCCATCACCAATTAAATTTAAAGTTAATATTAATATACTTTTTATTTGAATGGGCATTAATGTCAACAACACCTCGAGTAGTGAAATAATATTACTTTTATATCATCAAATATTTTAATTTTACTCTATTAAATAAATCTGCCAGATTTTCAGTACGTGTTTTAAAAAACAACCTACTCAGCTCATACAGTTGTGTCATGTGTGGCTCATGAGCATGCAAGAAGAATTTACATTGATTAAGATAAGTTTATTTGACTATGACTCAACAGAGATATATTTATTGTTATAAATTTATGATATGGTATTGTTGATGACAACTTTAAAAGCTGATAATAACGTGCGTCAATTGATTGTACTCAAATAAAATTTATGGGAGGTCAACTAAAATTTAAGAGGGGTCACAGATGTCATTATGATATGAGTATAAGTATTAATATATGTTTTAAATTTTAATTGACAGCCTTTGAAGATCTTATTTTTTCCCTTCACGGGGTATTGTCAATATATGGTTTATTATAGAAAAGTTTAGAACTAGCTCTTAATGTTTATACAAAAATACACATATTTTAATTTTGCAAGTTAAGTATTATATTTAGGAGATATATGACATGTATTGTAGCTACTAGAAAAAACAAAACATTTGCTTGGTAGATTGCTCTTAAATATATTACTCCCTCCGTCCCAAATCTATTGTCCCCTTGTTGACTTTGGAGTCTTTCTTTGACAACTTTGACCTTAAATATTTTTATTTGTGTTATATAATACTTGACGCAAATTATACCAATGAAAATACATTCAAAATCCAATCAATTCATATATTTTGCATCAAATATTATATAACACAAACAAAAATATTGAATGTCAAAGTTGAAAGAGAAAGACTCCAAAGTCAACAAGGGGACAATAGATTTGGGACGGAGGAAGTATTACCTAGCATTAATATAGGTATGACCATGGAAGAATCTTTGTTTTCGTTTATAACTCTACTAATTTCTTCCCTCTTCCCCATTCCATATCATTTTCTTATATATTGATGAACCCAATTAATATACAAATACCATCGAGGTTTGTTATTCTTCTTCTATGTATCTTTATAATTTTAAATAATTCAATTAGTATGTACGTAGAATATATGTAAGTCCTGTGTTTTAGGATCGATAACTTCGTTATCTGTAGTATTAAGGTGCGGAATTCCTCAATACGCGTTATCTTATTATAACGAATAAGTTCACGTTTATATTAACTAATATACTTTGCTTTAAACGATCAATCGTCAAAGCCTAGCCATTAGTCTTTAAGTTTTTCTCTGGATTGAATTCGCAGGTCTAAAAATGAATGCAAAAGTTCTCGTTTGTTGTATTATAAATTTCACCGAAATCACAAATATATATACTTCGGTTCAACTCGCAGCTCATGGGTCTGCGAGTTGACTCATCTCGCAACCAAGCCCAAGCCCAGCTCGACTCGGCTTGCTAGCAGACTAGCGAACTCAGATCTCATCTCGCATTGCCAAGCCTTGCGACTTGAGATCTCGGCTCGCATGTCAGACTTTAGTTTGTTTCGATATTTATCTAACACTTTAACAACATTAATATATTTAACAAATATTAATAACAAACTAATATCTTTTATTCACAAATCTAAACCAATGTACGAACATGATTATAATTACACCAGTCCTATTTTCAAGCTAGATCTGTTGTCACAAACTATGTCTCAACAGACTCCCCCTTGACAATAGCTCTAGCGTCTTTATCTTCACGCTTGTCTTTAGTCTTCATTTATAAATTTTGCTTCCTACATATATCTTCATTTCGATGCAAGTCTTAACCATCATTTGATAATCTCGTGGTAAATCACCCCATCTTTCAGTACAAAAGATTCTATTCTCATTCAATTTCAATAAATCTTTCTTTGACATATTCATAAGGTGACGATGGTCATAAACTTTGAAAATCTCACATTCACCACCTTCAACTTCATCATCAGTTTCAACCATGACAACCTCTCCAGTCTCTGAATCCACATGCCAACTTTTCATATTTCCTAGAATATCTTGTGGCATTATTTTCAGTGGACTCTGCTGAACACACTTGACAGCTGGATACACTTTCTTTCTTATTCTCCTTCCAGTCCTTTGACTTCTCTCCTTTAACTTTATCGTTTTTCCATTCCTTGGCTTAATCTTCTCAAACTTCCCTGATCGAACCTCAGTCTTGATTACATGTTCTACATATCCACCAACAAAATCATTATCTGGATTCTTTAAAGGTAATCGAGCCAAGTCTCGAATCTCATATTTAGGTAGAGAACTGAACACTGCAAGCTTTTGCTCAAAATATTGAACTCCGTCAAACCTTTTAATCGCGAAAAGCTTCAGGTCAGAATCAAAATACCAACCGATAATCCCTCTATGCGCTTCGCGTTTTCCTGTAATATCAACCTCCGAAACTCCAACCCTTTTCTTCTTCTTTTTCTCTAAAGGTCTGAACATCGGATTGTCTTTATGTTTATCAGGAATCTCTTCTTCAGAATCGGTTAAGTCATCAATATATTCATCTACATCAACAACTTTAGGACCTTCTTCATCTTCAAATACAATCTATGTTCTAGATGGGCTCACATGGAGTTCATCTATATTTGCTCTGGATCTGCACCCATGTCTAGCTTTATCTCTGAAATAGCAGTCCAATCTTCAGGTGGTTGAAACTCTCCTTCCAAATCATAATTAATGTCTTCATCTACCTCATCAAGAAAATCATCTTCTGAATCTGATAGATCAAGCATTTCAATCCCTAGAAAAACACAAACACAAATAAATATTAATAATCTAAATTCCTTCATTGATTTATCTGAATCAATCTAAGAATTTCTTTATTAATCCTTTTGTGTAATTAGTCCATAACATAAACGCAATAAATAACTTATAAATCTTTTATTGATTACCCTGAATCAATCTAAAATTTCTTAAGTCTTTTATAAAACACTTAACAAATATTAATTAAACTTAAACTCTAATATATTGTGAATAATCACCAAACATTTAAGTTTACAATTAATTAACTTATATAACTCCAAGACTTAATTGAACTGTTATTTTTCCAAAAACTTAACTTTCAATTATATCTTTAAATTATATATCTTTGTCTAGCTAAAGATATTACATATTAAACTTGTCGGTTATAACAAACTCTCAAGTCTAAAATATGCATGTTATCATAGAAATTTGACCGCCAAAACTAATTGGGACACGCCGCTCGACTACTCAATGAGTCGGAAGACTTTCGATCACTATTCTACTTAACATATAAAACTCAAATAATTTCTAATATATTTAACTTGTAATAATAATCTCAGGCTGAATATATTACCAAAAATATTAAGTTACAATTATTCAGTTACAATTATAATTTACAATCATAATTCAACTAAATCCTAAGTACAAATAACTACACAAGTCTAAGTTGTCTTACCAGCTTCACTTGTACCCGCAGCACTTGTACCAGCACCATCACCACATGCACCTGCAGACTCCCCCTGAATCATAGTTTGCTCACTAGTCTTTGAAGGA
Organism: Pseudognaphalium luteoalbum; assembly: GCA_963422505.1. Classification (NCBI taxonomy): domain Eukaryota; kingdom Viridiplantae; phylum Streptophyta; class Magnoliopsida; order Asterales; family Asteraceae; genus Pseudognaphalium; species Pseudognaphalium luteoalbum. The sequence goes on from OY730193.1 coordinate 122,191,122, forward strand.
CCACTTAGCTCACCATCTTTCGGTGCACTGGGATCATCGTCTTTGTCATCATCTCTTTTCTTCCTTAACTCATCTTGTTTGCAAGACTCTAAATATACCAATATCTCCCCCTGAGCTGACTGTCCTGAATTCACTCTCAACACTAAACGTTCTAAGGAATCAAGCTTCAGTCGTTGGGTAGTAAAATCTTGAAGCAAAGTGGTATGAATCTCCAGCAGTGTTTTGTAAGATGTACTCTATTGAGTAATCTGCTGTGCAAAAAGAAGATTTTGTGCCACTAACTCTGGAATATTTGAAGTAACTTTCTCTAAGGATGTAATCCTTGCAGCATCAGTTGTAGGAGTAACAGAGATATTTGATGGTCCAGGTGGTGTGACAGTAGGGTTGTTAACGAACCGAATCGAGTCGAATATCAGGATGCTCGAGTTCGACTCGTTTGCTAATTATCCGGTTCGAGCTTGACTCGAGTTCGAGTAAGTTTTAAAAATTGTGTTCGAGCTCGAGTTCGAATTATTTGTTGTTGTTCGAGCTCGAGTTCGATGCTCGTTTATTTGATTGGAAAGTGTCTTTATGAATCAAAATTCCAAGCGCAATTTTGCTTGTTTATGAGCTCGGGATCGCTAAACTCATTCCATAACTCAAAATCAAGCTCGAGTAAGCTCATTTATACTTGATGTCTTAGGTTTAAATATATTAGTTACATACATTTAAAGTTCCAAATAGACAAATTTATTATATAAACTCGACTCGTTCGACTCGAATAGCTCGTTTGACTCGAAACTAAACGAGCTTTCGAACGAGCCGAGTCGAACATCAATTTTTTATGCTCGGCTCGTGAAATTAATCGAGTAGTATTTTTCGTTCGAGCTCGACTCGTGTTCGAATATTATCAAACTCGAATTCGAGTTAAACGAGCTCGAACTCGAGTAGCTCGTTAAATGCTCGACTCGTTAACACCCCTAGGTGTGAGTGACGAAATATGAGATGCAGTGGTAAGTGGTGGAGTAGGTTGAGATAACGTTGTCGTGAGCAAGCTAGCAGCAAATCTGCTTGCTTTAGTAGTCGGAAACTGTACCATACGTACTAAATCAACAATCTCAGCCTCAGTAGGTACAGATATCGGTTCAGTAACCACCGGTTGTAACACCTGCTCATCCTGTGGTTTATCCCGAGCAACTATCACAGTTAAATCTGCCTTAGTTTATAACTCTTGATTAACTAACAAGATAATTAATGTCTAACTATTAATAAACTAACCTAGACCAATAGTCAATTGTCTAGTAGAAGCTTTAGCCCTTTTACGGCTTCGAGTTTCCAAAAACTCTTCTTCCTCATCAAGATCCTCATCTAACACGTTAAAATCAGGATTTAAATCATCAGCTGTACGTTTTCCTTTTAAACTTGGATCCTTTATATGTCCAGATCTGTAAAGAATCATACCAGCAGGCGGTGAAATAGGTCGAACATCATCAGAATCAGAATCTAATGTAGTTTCACCATCACGTCCACCAGACGGACCTGCCTCAGTATCCTATATATTAAACATATTAAACATTAATGATTAGCATAACGCTCTATCATACAGGTTCTATATGTCAATAATATATAATACCTTAGAAGTGATGACAACAGACGTAGAACCTGTAGGTCTATCAACCTCTGGTTCTGTATTCATTGGTTCCTAATTACAATAATATTAAAATTTTATGATTAGCTTAAAGCTCTATCATCTAAGTTTCTCTATATGTTTAAAGATTAATCCGATTTGATACCTTAGCAAGTAATACCTCAGATCTATCTCTCTGTCCCTGCTCACCCTCAGGTCTCACAACCTCTGGGTCTGCAATCTCAGTTTCCTGTATATAATTATATTTATATTTTATAATCAGATGTACCACCTAATTAACTAAATATCTATATCCTTATATATAATAATAAAATCTATCAACGAAGTATCTATAAATTATACCTGTGCAGATGCAACATCAATATATTGATCAATCGCTTGAAGAAGCGGATCATGAGCATCATCATTCTGTACAAGCACATCTTGCACCACTTGTGCAGCTACCTCAGCACTCACCTGCTGCCCCGCCTGTCCAGCCTGTTCCAAAACCTCCTCGATGAGCTCTTGTGGATCTTCAGGTTGAACCACATCAGCTATAGGCTCAGGAACAACAGCAACAGCAGCACCAACATCTAACCAGCCATCGTTTGGCGGTGCCACATAATTAGGATCAATGACAAAACCAAAAAGATCTATCTCCTCTGGTTTCACAAACTCTTCCCTTCGTACGGTCTGCTGGAACATAGCATTGTATCCTCTGAGCCTAATAGTATCTACACGAAGATCAGGCTCAGCTACTACAAGTCAGGAATATGATGATGAATGATCATCATGCAGAACCGCGGATAGATTAAAAATCTATTTCGAACTGTTCCCGTGATCTGGCGTACCAGCTCACCAAAAATGAAGTCACAAAAGCTGTATGGCTTATTATAAGCCAGGGACAGAACCGCTGATATAAGTGCAGGACTCAGCACATCGAATCCTGACTTCCTTGGTCCAAAAATCATGACAATAACATGCCATAAAATCTCCATTGGCCTATGACAAGAGGCTTCAAAAATTAACGACCTCGTCTCTCACCAGTATATCCCATACGACCTAGAGCGCCCTCTATAAAATCCATTGGGTACTCGGTCGGACCATCCTCCTGTTCTACAGTACCCAGCTGCAGAATCTCACGTAGATGACCAGCAGAAAATACAATCGGCTGCTGATTCACCGTTGCTCAAATAACCGGAGGATTGACTACCTCGTCGTACTGTATGCCATCCCAAAAATCATTCAGGAATGTCCGTGATAGAGGTGGAGATGCTGTAATAGCATGCCTAATGCGTGAACGTGCAAAGAATGTCAACATATCAGCCACCTTGATAGCTCCCTTTGCTGATAAATCTAGATCAACAAGAATATTGTGACCTTTCTCGAATTGTCTAGCCATATCTGTAGAAAAACACAAATGACACAAACAATTAATACACGTTAATAAATTATAAACTATATTATTTATGAATCGAAACGATCATCTAACATCTTAGTTCCAAGCTTATTAACCATATATAGCCTACACAATATGATTGAAAAATTAAGTAATTAAACCAAATTAACAATTATAATCAGTAACTATATATTACAATACGAATACATATATAACTTATAACTCAAAGGTCGTAAGTTCAATATGTAATTCCCGTTAGTTACTTGTTAATTTCAAATTCTCAAGTCGTAGTAACAAGAATATATATATTATACCACTAACTTAAAATTAGGACACGTCACTCGATTACTTTTTGAATCAGTAGACTTTCGATATAAATGTATAATTCAATACAAGTCCATTATATAAAGGTTATTACTTGAAAGCCTTAACATTTATATATAATACTTTTAAAACAAAATTTTTTCTAAGTGTTGGACTCGCAGAAAAAACATATGCGAATCGAGTTCAACTCTGTTCGCAAATCAACTCGTAACTTATTCAGCTCGCCTACCAAGTCAACTCGCAAGTCAACTCGATTTGCAGGTCAACTCGCTAATCAAGTCGATCCGCTAATCAAATCAATCCGCAAGGCAACAAGTCAACGAATGAAGTCGACTCGCAGGTTATAGCTCAACTCGTTAGTTTGATCGTACGAGTTGAGTTTGAAACTCAACTCGTTAGACACCAGCAACAATGAGTTGAAACAAAATCAATCAGTTTTTTAATTATAACACGATCGATCGATGTATTTATGTTCATTGAGGTTCGTTTAACATTAATCCTAAGGATTCTTGTTTAATAACCCCTTAAATTGATGTAACTTGTTTGAATTGTTAATCGAAACCCTAGTTGAATAAAATCTTTGATTTCGAGTTAAATACACGATGAAATCTGTTAATATTTATCTCAAGATGATCGCAATCTAGAGGTGTATAAAATCTACGGATTGAATAACTCATTCCCTAACTTGTGAAATCAAAATAAAACGAAAATGCTTTTTCGTCTTGTTTCGCCACTCGTCGATTCGCAAAGATGAAGTGAACTCGCAAGTATAAGTGGGTTCGGTGGTTTGGACTCATTTGACTTCCCACCCTTTATACTTTTACTCGATTCGCAAGTTTTGAACTCGATCCGCAGGTTTGACTAGTCAAACTCGCAGAATTAATTAAAATGCGAATTTAATACTAAGTATAAATTAAAAATCTAATTTACTTTTATACAATTATCTCTGTAACTGTGTAGCCTAAACATTGTAAAGAAAATGTTTTAGCATAATTTTTCCTCAATGAAAATCTCTTTACACATTAACCGGCTTAACCCGTAATACAGCTAATCTTGTATAAAGAAAATCTGGTGCTAAATTTATTTACTTATATACTTTACGGTATTAAATCTAAACACAAGTTTAAAATAAATGAATTATTTTTCACTTGTATTTGTTACGATTGTTCAACATAGATGAGAATATTCAGTATAATTTAATTTCAAAGGGTAATAAAATAAAATAAAAATACTTTAGATAAACAAGAAATAAAAACATAACTCGTATAAACAAACAGTGGTATCAAGTACCCTTTTATTAAATACTTGAAATAAAATAAAGTACATAAATAAACAAATAAATTAATGAACTGAGTAAGAATTTATCTGCTAAGGAATCATATTAAGAAGAATAAGATCTCTTAGTTATTATTAAAAGTCTAAACAGATTGTTAGTATACATACCTCATGAAATTCTAATAAGTGGCAGACACACTATTACTCACTTTACCATTTATTAACTTATATTTATAAAATTATAACTTTACCAACCTTTATCCACAAAGCATAATTATTTAATAGTTAGACACAAAAGTGAAACTTTTACATAGACATTTCAAGATTATTATCGATATTATGATCCAAATAAACAAATTATATTCAAATTTCTAAGCAAACATTTTATTGTTAGTATGAGTATTAACTTTTGTTTCCTATAACATGATATACTGTGAAATCAAGTAAAACACATAACACTGAATGTATAACTAAGATACACAAAATAGGGGTGGGCAATATACGGTTTGAAACCATTTAAACCGAGAAACCGAACCGAATAAAACCGATATTAGATCGAACCAAATTAAAATTCGGTTTTCGGTTCGGTTTTAACCGAAACCGAATTCATTAAACGGTTTATGGTTCGGTTAATGGTTTCAAAAAGATTTTAAAGGGTTAAACCGAACACCGAATTCAAACAAACTATATATTTATATTATTTTTAAATATATGTATAATTAGTAATAATAATAATTTTTATATTATATTTAGTATGTTACATACATTCAAGCCCAACCCATACATAAATTAAATTAAAAAGCCCAACTAGTACAAAATTTAGTTACTTTGTTTGACGTAAATAAATTTAAGCTGTAGATATATTTTGTTTAACTGTGTTAGTTTAATGTTATAATTCTACAGCTTGTAACTTAATATTGTATTGTGGACTTTGGGACTTAACATTCTAAATTCTGTAAGTGAATTGTCATTTTAAAATTCTGTACAATAATGAAAACTGCAAAATTTAAGCACAAGAAACAACGATTCGGTTTTCGGTTTTAAACCGGTTTCAAACCGAAACTGAACCGTATTCCAATTCGGTTTATGGTTCGGTTAAATACATCGAATTCGATTTACGGTTCGGTTTACGGTTTGCTTCTCAAAAATTTCCAAACCGAAGAAACTGAAACGAATTCAAACCGTAGACCTCACCGATGAACACCCCTAACACAAAGTACACTTATGTTATTTTAAATTTAGACAAATATCAAACTGATAGTGAAGATACTAGAGGTTTCAGGTCTGTACTGACATACAACAGAGGATCCCTTAGTATGAACACTATAGGCTTAAGATTATTGACCTAGCTAATAGCTTCATGTCTGTACTCAGGTACAACAGAGAAATCATTAGCTAAGTTAATAACCATATAAATTGCATACCATTTGTCATTTTTCTACATATTAACAGTGTATGGAAATACTATCCTTCAACATTTAAGTCTTATGTCATATATCACATAATAGTTACATAAATCAACACTCAAACATATTATTATTTCTTAAATGCTTTAGAAATTGTTGCATAATTTGCCTACCAGTATATCATATGATGAACTTATCTATACATTAATAAAAATAGCAAATTATTACTTGTGGAAAGAGGTGTATAATAAGATAAATATAGGTACATACCTGGCAAAGGAATCATAATGTGAATGAAGCTTATGAGAATCTACTAACACATCATATTTAGGACTTAATTTTATTATTAATAAACTTATTTTCCTAATGTACTATCATTTCCCTTAGTTTTTGCAGACAAAAACTTAAACAGTTTGTAAAGAATATTATTTGTATATTCTTTAAAGAAGGCGATTCCACTTAGGTAACAAGCAAATGAATGTCATATCCCCCCCCCCTTTTTAATTTTTAATATTAAAAGCTACTAACTATTACATAAAAACCCTTGAAAGACGAATCACTCTGTATTTCTCATTCTGTTAAGTTGAACCAACGTCTCAAATCGAGCTCTGTCGAATGTCTTCGTGTATAAGTCTGCTAAGTTATCCAGAGATGGAACCTTAACTAACTTAATCAAATTCTTCTCAGCACAGTCTCTAATAAAATGATGTTGAATATCAATGTGTTTAGTTTTGTTGTACTTCACTGGATTGTTGGTGATTGATATCGCGTAAAAAGACACGTTTTTACTACCGATATCTCTCTCATTCTGGAACGATTCTTAGAATTTTAACTCAAATAACACTCAAATCAATGAGAATCTGCCAAGGAGGTCAAAACAAGGTTGCACTATAAAAATCAAGCAAAACGGATGAAAAACGAAGATTCCACGTACGTTTGAAGATTTAAGGCATCAAAACAAGATTTTAAGACTAAAGTGCCCATCATCAACATCCATCTTATCCAAGATGTTCTTTTTCAAAATACGAGTCTAACGGAAGAAGAATCAACAAAAACGGATAAAGAATAAAGATTCTACGCCCGCCGTAAGATTCAAATGATTCGTACGCAATATCTGGAGATAGGAAACTCACATTTAGGATTACTTTTCATCAAAGTCTTCTTTTTTGAAAAACGAATCCAACAAAAAAAGAATCGATGAAAACGGACGCATAACGAAGAAAACACGCACGAATTAAGAAACGCAACAAAAGACGGCGAACCGGGGCGGGTGGCAGCCAGCCACCGCCGGCCAACCACCAGCCGCCGCCAGCCACCTGGTGGGCGGCTCCGGCCTCCCCTCCCCCGTCTTGTTTCCTCTTTTTGGTCCTTTCGTGTACCCGGTGCCACACCTTTACGCGATTGTACGTACCCGGTGCCACACCTTTGCGCGATTGTACGTACCTGATGCACCACCTTTTCCACCTTTTGCTAAAGTGCTCCTCAAGATGCTAACATGAGCTGAATTTCCCCTATTAATAGGAGGCATGAGGCTTCATTTCAATACACACCTTCAACACACACTTTACACATCATATGCATTAGTCATATTACTTCCTTACTTTCTCATTCTATTTTCTTACTTCAAAATTTACCATTAGGCTAGTTAGGAAGCTTGTTTAGAGTATAACAAAAGCAAGGAACATCTTGTAATCTTGGGTGTACGCTTTAAATTATGCTTATTAATTCAAGTCTATTCCTTCTCGCATTCTAATCCGGGTTCTTTCTTTCCTATTCTATCTTAATTAAATATGTATGCTTTAATTATGCTAGAATTAGTTTGTGCCATGATTAGCGAGTAGATTACTATTGTATTTGTTGTGATGTAGTTAGCACATATAATTATGGGATGACTTGAAATACGTCGTGAAATAATATGACGGCCCTTATTCAACTGTTTACTTGGTATAGTGCTGGAAATGCTTTTAAGCAAAGTACATACGTATGGAAGCCGGTAAACGACCGAAGGTAGTTGTATTATAGATCGACGTTATAAAAATGGAAACTTTATGAACGGACTTATCGTGTTATCTTAAACCTAAAACTTACATTCACCTTTCGATTAACAAACGTGATTGTAACCTTGTAAAGAGGAGTCGCGAACCTTAATACTTGGTCAATAATTATCTGCGTCAAAACTATGGTTTAATTGTAACGTCATGCAAGCATCATAAAAAGAAATATGATTACGTGAAATTACCATGAGTATAGTACACTTCCAATCACAATGTAATTATCATGTAAACATCACGAAGCAATTAAATTCACAACGGAAACATCGGTAAACGATTAAATACATTGTAAACTACCATAGCATTTTCTGACATGGTCTGGGTTTAACTTTCTGCAAAAAGCCGTCAGCATTTTAATTAGATTAGTTTAAATTAGATTAGAGTAGGTAGGCTATAGGCTAAATAACCATTTACGAAAACGTAGGGATTTGTTAATTATATCAAGAAAGGCAAGTTTAAAATCCAATCTAAACTGATACTCTTTCCTAACCTGTTAAACCCTAAAGTAAGATACGCAAGAAACCTAAACATTTTCCCTCACTTATCACTCTTAAGTTTTACTAATAGGAATTGGTAAACAAGTCCGAACATAAACCCTAAGTTAGTTGTTTATAAGACTCATAATCTTTATGGTATTAAGAACGGTTAGACGTGTTATGGACTTGCTACTCTATTCCTTCGCCCACGAGCAAATGTGTTCAATAATATGGGCCACTGACTCCCTCACAGGAGAGTGTGGAGAGTTGAGCATTGTCGGTCTGGCCAGAATCATGACACCTTAGTTCCTCGTGACATATTAGTTGATAACCGACTAATAGGGAATCTATTGGTTATACCATAAGTTATTGAATCTTGCAAATAATTCTAATTTAGTTAATCATTTTCCCGTGAAAGTCATCATCCCATATTATTAGCTAATGAACTCACAGCAAATACTACTTTCCATTATCTGATTTATTATTACATTTCATTCGCTTTATTTACTTTACTTAGTTAACTGAACCAAACTCCCAACGCACACTTTTAAAAACCTGTACTAGAAAGTAACGATCGATTGGATCACCTCCGTTTCAATTCAGTTTCTCTTTAAGAACGACTCTAGGTCATACTTACCATCTACTAGCCCTTGGTTCAGTATTAGTAAGTCATACTTAGACCCCAGCAAATATAAATTTAAAACACCCACCGATTGGCGTTGTGATCATTCGCGTTTGCGACGGTTGGAACACCAACAGTGATCGACATTATTGATTCGTTATCAATCATCATAGGAGTATTGGTTATATTCAACCCATAATCTCGCAGTTGCTGTTGAATCCAAAGTACTTGAGAGCAACAGCTGCCAGCTGCAACATACTCAGCTTCACATGTAGAAATGGCTATTGAGCTTTGCTTCTTGCACTGCCAAGATACTAATCTACCTCCTAAGAATTGACATCCTCTGGTTGTAGATTTCCAGCTTAGGTTTCCCTTTGAGGTAATGAAAGATTCGTTTAACAGCTTGCATATGTGACTCTTTCGGATTTGCTTGATATCTTGAGCAAATAGAAACAGCAAACATAATATTAGGCCGAGAGGCAGTAAGATACATTACTGATCTAATCATGGCCCTATAAAGAGTAGGATCCACATCCTGATCACTCGATGTATCAGGACCAAGTCCATGATTTACTGGAATAGGAGTATGATAGATTTTACTTTCATCCATCTAAAATCGCTCTAATAATTCAGCGGTGTATTTAGATTGATGAATAAAAAATACATCCTTCTTTTGATCAACTTTTAATCCTAAGAAGAAATTCAACTCTCTCATTGCAGACATCTCGAACTTTTTTTCATTACTTGTTCAAATTCTTGACACATCTTTTCGTCAAATGACTCAAAGATAATGTCATCAACATATACTTGAACAAGAAGAAAGTTTTTCTTCTTCCATTTTAGAAAAAGTGTACTATCAATTGATCATCTTGTAAATCCATTCTCAAGTAGATACGTTGATAGTGTTACATACCATGCCCTAGGTTCTTGATGTAATCCATATAGAGCCTTATTCAAGCGATATACTCTATCTGGATAGTCAGGATCAGCAAACCCTGGCGGTTGTGAAACATACACCAATTCTTCTACTTTGCCATACAAGAAGGCTAAACTTTTATCTCTTTGAATGAGGCAAATGCTAAGAATACTGTAATTGCTTCAAGCCTAGCAACTGGTGCAAACACTTCATTGTAATCTATACCCTCTTGTTGATTAAACCCTTTAACCACTAGACGGGTTTATGTTTCTCTCCCGGTCCCTAACCCTAACGCCGGTTAATTTTTCTCGTTAACTCATCCAACTTGTGCAGTACAAAAGGGTAAAAAAGATTTTTCAAGGGTTTGAAAAAGGAAGGTGGATTAATAGTGATTAATTGAGTTTTCAAGGGTTTGTAAAAAAGACTAAAAAAATGGTTCACAATACATGAAAAAAGTTATTTTCGCCCTCTTATGCCACACACGTTGACTAACATAACAGATGAAATTAACCGGCGTTAAAGTTAGGGACTGGGAATGAAACATAAACCCGGATCGAGGGACTGAGACCGCAAAATAAAGACCCAGAGAATGTGAGTGAATTAATGTGTATACCATAGGTACTCAGAACATAATATACTCTATTTTTAATTAAATTTAAATATAACGACCTAAATATGATTAATTGAATATGAATTTGATCTTAATTGATGATGTAAATAATCACGTCATTTATATTATATTTTAAGATAAAATTATCACTTTTTTAAGGTAGTAGTGAAATCACTAACGAGCTCATCCGATCATCTCCACAAGCAGTTACTCCCCTGAGATGAGTTAATCGCCATCCATTTAATAATATGGAAATAAATAAATAAATTAATTGGGAGATCTAAACTAATTAACATGCTTTTATACATATGCTTACAAAATGTAATTGGGTACATTTTAAAAAAGAAAAACGGGGAGTGGGAAAATGCATAATTAATCACTATCTCTATGTGTTAAATAATAACATATACTCCCAAACAAATCTTCACTTTTATTATTTTGAGTTGTCTCAAACAAGTGTCCACTTCTATATTTTAACTAATCGGAAAAGAGTTTGGTGGGTAGATATGTAATTTAATTTATGAGAAGTGTAGTTATTGAAGAACCTAAAACTGTGTGCAAAGTCAAAGTGGCCATGTTGACTAAGATGGAGGGAATATAAAATACTAATTAACTCAACTCCAAGTGTATATATTGTTGAGACATAGTTTGTGATAACAGATCTAGCTTGAAAATAGGACTGGTATAATTATAATCATGTTCGTACATTGGTTTAGATTTGTGAATAAAAGATATTAGTTTGTTATTAATATTTGTTAAATATATTAATGTTGTTAAAGTGTTAGATAAATATCGAAACAAACTAGATACTTAACGTTGAGGTTCATACGGTGCACTGAATTGATGTTGTATCCCTTTGCTTAAGCAATAGATACTTAACGTTGAATTCTTGAATTTTGATCCGTTATCACTACGTATTCTCTTAACTCGTGTTCTATAGACATTTTCTATTAAATCTAAAAACTCCATAAGAATTCCTGGAGTTTCATCCTTAGATCCCAAAAAGAATACCCAAGAGAATCTAGAGTAGTCATCTGTGACAACTAAATAGTACCAGTTGCCACCTACACTTCTCTTGCTTATAGGGCCGAAGAGGTCCATGTGTAGCAATTCAAATGGCGTAGAGATTGAGTTTTCAGTCTTAGATCTGTGTGGTTTTTTGTGCTACTTTCCTTTCATGCAAGGAACACACTTATCTTCAGACTCAAAACTTTTTTGTGGTACACCCAAAACTAACCCATTTTTGATTATATAATTCATCTTTCTAAAGTTCAGGTGAGCCATTCTCTTATGCCATAATAAGGCGTTTGCTTCAGAAGCCTTGGATAATAAACATGTTGACACCTCCATGTTGATAGCATGTCCTTTTTCCTTGGTGCCCTCATCAATATCCATTCTTCGGGAATTGTGAAGCCTGGCTTCAAAACTAAAGTCTCATTTTCATTAAAATGAACTGGATGACCTTTATCGCAGACTTGGGAAACACTCACTAGGTTGTGAGTCAGTTCTTCAACATAATTCACATCCTCTAGAGTCAAAGTTTCATATGAAACTTTTCCTTTTCCCATAATTACTCATCCTTTATCTCCTACAAAGTTTACTTTTTGCTTGAGACCTTCCTTGAAGTCCTTCAGTAGACTTCGTTCTCCTGTCATGTGCCTTGAGCATCCACTGTCTACATACCACCAGCTATCCTTGTTCACAGTCTGCTCCCTTTTCTTGTCTGTTTGAATTTCAGCCATGCGTGCTACAAAGTCATCTAGACTCATGTCTACAGTTGAATCCATGTACAACACGTCTTCATCACTTGCTTTCACTTGAAGTTCCGGCACCTCTACTTGAAAATCAGGAGCAGTAGGCATATAGGATGTGGACTCAACAGTTTTCTCTTGATCATCGATCTCAGCCATGAAAGCTTCCTCTGACTGAGCCTTCCAATCATAAGATCCATTTAACTGCTTTACCATTAAGGCTTTAGAAGCTAGAGAACTTCCTGAGCCTTTTTTTCCCATTGCCAGTTTCAACCTTAGGTCTTTGACATTCACGAGCAAAGTGTCCATAACCTTGACAGTTAAAACACTTGATCTTGGTCTTATCAAACCCTGATCGATTGCCAATTACCTTTCTACTAGTTTTCTTCAAGAAACTTTTAACTCTCCTAGACAACATAGCAAGTTGATCCCGAAGCTCTATTTCTTCAAGATAATCAGGGTCTATCTGATCATAGTCTTCATCAAACATAATCGGATCATCGATTTTACCCTCAAAGTAGTTTTCGTATGAAGCAACAAAGGAAGCAAGAACAGATAGTTGATGTTCAGCAGATTTCACACTCATAGGCATCTTTTGATGCTCCTGAGGTGACTTCTCAGATGATTTCCCCTTTGCTTCACTACCAGATGATGTAAGGAGACACAGTTCATCATTAATCATTTCACCCTTTCCATCAGCAATACCGACTAACAAAGTAGTGGTCGAATTTGATGAATAAGTAGAGATAGATGATTTTCCATGGTATAGTCCCGGATCCTGAACCTAATCAAAATCAGTATCTCTAGTCTATTGGTGAAATCATAACCTGTGAGCTTATCAATAGCCTGCTCTAAGGTCATAGCTGCATACCTCTCATCATTGTCCTTAATCATCACGCCATGTATTTCCCACTTAAACGATAAACCTTCAATAAACTTGTCGGTTTTCTCTATCTCAGTAGTGACAATCTCATAGTCATCTATCTCACTCGATAAATGGTAGAATCTGGTAGTATATGCATCAAGATCTTCTCCCTTCAAAGCTTTAAACACAGTAAACTGCTTTTTGAGAAGATTCTTCTTGTCAGCCTTCACTTGTGGACTACCCTCACATCTTTTTTCAAGTGCTTCCTAGAGCGCTCTTGCAGTATGAAAAGATTTCAGCTAATGATTGAGCTCCTTTGGTAAACTCATCTTGATTGAAGAATGAGCATTATTTTCAATCTCAAAGGCTTTCTTTTGCTCATCATTCATTTGATGATAGGCAACAACCACAACTGCATTTTCAATAGTGGCAGTAGGTGCGGTGTATCCATTTTTTATACACATCCAGATAGACAGATCATGAAATCTACAGTAAGATTCAAATCTATCCCTCCAGCTATAGTATTCTTCAATTCTTAACAATTTAGGTGGAACATTAGATTTTCCAACCTCGTGTTCCATCTCGATCATTCTGCTAATGTCAAACATCGTGATAAGTCAAATAGTCTAGCAAATTAAAAAAAAATCTCGATTCGCAAAACTCAGTTCAACTCGCAATTATAGCTCGATTAGCAAAACTCAGTTCGCCAATCTCAGTTCGGATCGCAGGAAGATGTCACTTCGCAAGTGATCTCGGTTCGCAAGAGATCTCAGTTCGACTCGCAGAACTTCAACTCGGTTCGCAGACAGCGCTGAAACCCTAATCTCAATTCGCGAAACGGCTGAAAAACCCGAAAACAAAAATTTTAGGTATTTTTTTACGTTAAAATCAGTAGATTTCGACCGTAAACTATCCTAAAAGTGTCCAGAGAATGATTTTGATTGTTTTAACACACTAATGCACGTCAAAACAATCCTAAATCACACGTTATTAACCCGAATAACTCGAACTTACTCGTATCTAGCCCGAAAGCTCTGATACCAATTGTAAGTCCCGTGTTCTAGGATCGATAACTTCGTTATCTGTAGTATTAAGGTGCGGAATTCCTCAATACGCGTTATCTTACTATAATGAATAAGTTCACGTTTATATTAACTAATATACTTTGCTTTAAACGATCAATCGTCAAAGCCTAGCCGTTAGTCTTTAGGTTTTTCTATGGATTGAATTCGCAAGTCTAAGATTGAATGCAAAAGTTCTAGTTTGTTGTATTATAAATTTCACCGAAATCATAAATATATATACTTCGGTTAAACTCGCAGCTCATGGGTCTGCGAATTGACTCATCTCGCAACCAAGCCCAAGCCCAGCTCGACTCGGCTCGCTAGCAGACTAGCGAACTCAGATCTCATCTCGCATTGCCAAGCCTTGCGACTTGAGATCTCGGCTCGCATGTCAGACTTTAGTTTGTTTCGATATTTATCTAACACTTTAACAACATTAATATATTTAACAATTATTAATAACAAACTAATATCTTTTATTCACAAATCTAAACCAATGTACGAACATGATTATAATTATACCAGTCCTATTTTCAAGCTAGATCTGTTGTCACAAACTATGTCTCAACAATATATACACTTGGAGTTGAGTTAATTAGTATTTTATATTCCCTCCATCTCAGTCAACATGGCCACTTTGACTTTGCACACAGTTTTAGGTTCTTCAATAACTACACTTCTCATAAATTAAATTACATATCTACCCACCAAACTCTTTTTCGATTAGTTGAAATATAGAAGTGGACACTTGTTTGAGACAACTCAAAATAATAAAAGTGGAGATTTGTTTGGGAGTATATGTTATTATTTAACACATAGAGATAGTGATTAATTATGCATTTTCCCACTCCCCGTTTTTCTTTTTTAAAATGTACCCAATTACATTTTGTAAGCATATGTATAAAAACATGTTAATTAGTTTAGATCTTCCAATTAATTTATTTATTTATTTCCATATTATTAAATGGATGGCGATTAACTCATCTCAGGGGAGTAACTGCTTGTGAAGATGATCGGATGAGCTCGTTAGTGATTTCACTATTACCTAAAAAAAAGTGATAATTTTATCTTAAAATATAATATAAATGACGTGATTATTTACATCATCAATTAAGATCAAATTCATATTCAATTAATCATATTTAGGTCGTTATATTTAAATTTAATTAAAAATAGAGTAAATTATGTTCTGAGTACCTATGGTATACACATTAATTCACTCACATTCTCTGGGTCTTTATTTTGCGGTCTCAGTCCCTCGATCCGGGTTTATGTTTCATTCCCAGTCCCTAACTTTAACGCCGGTTAATTTCACCTGTTAAGTTAGTCAACGTGTGTGGCATAAGAGGGCGAAAATAACTTTTTTCATGTATTGTGAACCATTTTTTTAGTCTTTTTTACAAACCCTTGAAAACTCAATTAATCACTATTAATCCACCTTCCTTTTTCAAACCCTTGAAAAATCTTTTTTACCCTTTTGTACTGCACAAGTTGGATGAGTTAACGAGAAAAATTAACCGGCGTTAGGGTTAGGGACCGGGAAAGAAACATAAACCCGGGTCGAGGGACTGAGACCGCAAAAAATTGACCTAGAGACTAGGAGTGAAATAACGTGCATACAACAGGAACTGACAACTAATATCTAGTAATCTATTATAAAATTTAAATTTAATTCAACCATAATCAATTAATACTCAATCATAATCATTCCCATGTATAATACAATCATATCCAAAAGAGCATACTTCAATTTTTTTCTTTAACTAAGATTTTATAGATATATTTTATATTTTGTTCGTGATCAAATGATTGGCATTTAACATTCATTAACTATATCACTTGTGTAATATATATCTAAATTTATAACCCTTATAAAGCATTTTCATTTCTTTCTTCCTAATTTGCATTTGTCATGTCGGAATTGACTAATTTTCGCCTTTCATTTACTTTCATTTACTTACAATTTGGTATTAATTTAATATTATAAAATTAAAAATTATTTACTTACAATTTGGTATTATTTTACGCCTTATAAAATTAAAAATTATTTCAAACTAATAAAATAAATTAGTCTAGTTGTTTAAATACACCAAATAATTTCAAACTAATATCAATTAGTTGTAAATTAAGATTTACTATAATTAAGAATAATAATTATCTAACAAGATATAAATATTAAGACTAATCAACTTAATTTCAAATCGCAACAAATAGTATATGTTGACTCTAACATAGACGTTAACTATATATAACAAGTTACATCTTACCTGCGTTTCACGTCGGGAGAAATTACAAAACCAGATCGAGATTGATTAATAAATTTTTTTACAACTTCTTCTACATGTAAAAATATTAGAGTCAGTAGTTATTGAATATGTACACTTAGGATATGTATGTCAACTTATATGAAAACTCAATTTTATTTCTCTCTATATACCCGAGTTATAAATTATTTAAGTTGTAACTTAAAAGTTTTAATCAGCAAATTACATTATAACGTTATTTGTGAAAGTTTGATGCATTAAAAATAGCATACGTAAGTTGAGTACACAAAATAGATATCGGGTACAAGTTAATTGCATTTCCGAATACTAAACATTTTACAATTTACCACATTGCACTCTACACTAAAAAAATCTTGACAAATTTGTTATTCGGGAGATTATAAACCATTAAAATATCATGGAATTTTGGTGAAAAGTCAAATATACCCTTTAAAAGTCATGAGAAATTGCAGAGTTACTATGCCAATTGATAATAAGGTATAATAATGGTGTAAACCAATAAATATATGTATTTTATGCACTTGGCATTTCGATAAAATCAAAACACTCGAACAAACAACAGTGACTCTCTTAATTTATCATAATTTAGATTCATAATTCAACACTCACGATTTTCATACAACTATCTTATGTTAATTGTCAAACGTAAGTTTAAAACACCTTTTATCACTCAACACCATAAACTAAATATCCTCGAACTCTTATGAATAGTAAAAAAGAAAAAGAAACTTCTATTTTGTCTCCATTTGAATAGTATTTTAAACATAATAAAAGATATAAAAATGCTATTACAAATTTAATTATCATTATTTATTCAATAGCAACCTTCCTCTCATGCCTTAAACATGGCACTCTTTTTAATTTTCACTTCTAAAAGTAGTCTGCGAGGTTCAGTTTTAATTTTTATTGCCTATTTAAAATACTTTATCAGATTAAATTCATTTACTAAAATTGTGTAACAATTTTTTATGAATATCAATATCTCTTTATATTGATAACTCGGTAAAGCAACTGTTTTAACAAATATTTAATTATTACTTTTTATCCAATAACAACCTTCCTCTTCTTAAGTTTATATGGCATTCTTTAAATTTTCAAATTTTAGGTAGTTTGTTAGGTTTACTTTTAATTCTTCTTTTAAAATAATTTATAAAATTTAATATATTTATTAAAATCGTGTAACGATTTCTTATGGATACCAATCTCTCTATATTGATAACTCGGTAAAGCAAATCTATAATTTATGTCAAAATTGAGACAAATCAAATTATTATTTTCTTACGATTATTCTTTGGTTATTTACTTTTTTCAATTACATGACCATACTTATTTTATAAATAAAACTATATCATCAAATTATCCGGTTGTAATTAAAAAATCATATAAATCTAAATAATTTTACTTCCTTAAATTTATCTTTTAGAACTATATGTGATTCTTAGTTATGCTTTACCTATGTCTATAAAAACTATTTATAAAACATTTGAATCTTGATTAAAAAATTAATTATTAAAAAATATACCTATAAACATTTTATTTAATTATAAATATATATAATTTATGAAAAATTGAATTTGTGCAGAAATCATTACTAATACATCTTACATCTTTTGTTGAATAAAAAATTAATTTTTAATATCAAGTCAATGTTCAATAGTTGTAATTAAAAGAGACGGATCGGACTTATAACAAAAATTAATGTATAAACAAAGTGCAAGTTACTATTCAATTGAATAAATACTATTTTCCCAACGCAAAGCGTGGGCATAATTAATATACCTTGTTTATTCTCAATTCTCAATGATATTTGCATCTTTTAAGTTAACAGCTCTAATTCATATGACTACTTACAAATCAATATATAGTTTTACCTTTTTAACGACCATACATCGTACCAGGCTAAAAACCTAATATATTTAATATATACTAGGTGAAGGACCCGCGACAACGCGGACGTCTTAATTTTGTTTATACATTTGTTATTAGTTATGTAGTATCCTCACCATAGTTCATTAATATTAATATATGTATAATTTAAAAGAGTCATTTACATGAATCCGAAAGTATTGTTGTTGTATTGTCTTGGTTGAAAAAGACAGGAAAAAGTTGATCATTTGAAAGAGTCGTAATAGAGTTAATGTGTATGTATAATATAAGTTCCCAATATATTTGTTTAACAAACAATAAGAATACAAAATGGATGTTCATGTGGCAAACTAGTCATAAAGTAAAGTATAATTGTTGTATTGGTTCGGGCAGTTAGTTTCTAATTACTTATATTTAGATATATATTATTTAGGTAAAAATATACTCCGTATTATTTAGGTAAAGATTGCATATGTAAATTGAGATGTTGGCTAGAATATCAATAATGTTGGAAGACTAAAATTTATTGAAGAAGTTGACATCAACAATGTAGTCGTCGTCAATGCCATGTCCAAGTGATCGGATGTGGTTGATAAGATGTCGGCTTAACGAATTGACCATTATTTTTTGATTATCTTGCACAATTTCATCTTTAGAGATGTTTTCTTTTAGTCAATCATTAAATCCGTGTAAAGCCTCTTTATTTACCCAAAAAAAAAAAATTTGAATCCTTTGTTAATTAAATTATTTTATACACATCATTAGCAAATAGTGTGAAGACATAGTAATAAAAATATTTGTATTAATTTACATATAATATTGTTTGAACCTTAACGATTAGTAGTTGTCGCTTTTTCTAAAAAAATTTTGAATCCTTCGTTAATTAAATTGCTTTAAACACAGCATTAGTAAATAGTGTGAAGACATGGTAATAAAAGTATTTGTATTAATTTAGGTATAATATTGTTTGAACCTTGACAATTAGTAGGTATCGCTTTTTCTTTTGATGCATGATCGTTAAGGTGGAGGTGATTTTTTTGTATATAGTTGCACATGACAATCCAAATTCATATACAACAAAGAGATAATAATTTGAATAATAAAACAAATAAACCTTTTGTGCCTCCATTATTAACGGTAGAAGAATTGTCTTGTGCATTAGAGTGTTCTTTGACATATTTATATAAAAATGTAAAATTTTGTTGGTAAGCATAAAAATACAAAATTTCGTAAGTAAATTAAAACAATATGTATACCATAAAAATTGTATGTAACATACATTTGAATTCTCCCTTTAGATTCATTGTGAAATAGTGGTGGTGAACTGGTGAATACATTGGAAGTGAAATATAATAGATATAAATAGATGTATAGTGTGATTAGGGTTTGGATTTTTATATTTGGCCTATTGTAATATCTGACATTGTGAACCCGGCCTTTTTTTTATTCTTTAGTTTTATTTATTTTTTGTGGAATTGCATTGGTTATTTATTTATCTAATTGTTTTTTTAAAATTGTGAAACAAAAGGTTTTTTTATTGCGTTGGTTATTTATTTATTTAATTATTTTTTTTAATTGTGAAACAAAAGGTTTTTTTGTGTCGGAAGATTCTTGGCCAGTTTCTTTTTTCCACCCTTATATTTTAAAAATTGTAAAAAGGTGTATGAAATAATTTTAACCGTAGGATCTTTATGGATGGACTCAATCTAAGATCCGGATTGCTCCATGGTATTCTGTTTTATATATGGATGAGCTTGGTACCATACCGGTACCGAACCGGTTGGTACCGGTTCGTTTTTGACCCTAAATCGAATACCGAATACCGGTACCACTTGTTCCGGTCGGTACCGGTTCGGTTCGGGATCGGTCGGTACCGGTTCGGTTTAGGTATTTTGGTGTGCATGGTATCATACCGGTACCAACCGGTACCGACCGTTTGGTACCGGGTTTTTTTCCCAGAAATCAAAAACCGAATACCGTACCATTTGAATCGGTCGGTACCGGTTCGATTCCGATTCGGTACCGGTATTTCGGTAGAAAAGCTCACCCCTAGTTTTATATATATATATAATATAAAGATTATTATTGGGCATAACATTAAAGGTAATTTGAAGGTACTATGACAATATCACCTTGAATGTTCACGTTGTCAACATCACAAATGTCTTACCCCGTTTCACAATCAACAATCAATAAAAAAGATTCATTTTTTATTTATAACCCTCAACTTTTACATATGGACATGCAAAAGTTTAAATAATTAACCTCCAACGTATTTCCTTTTCTTTTCTTCCGTTTTTATTAAATGCATATATGAATTGATTTATTTATCACCGCGTAAATTAGAAATTAATTAAATTACTTAAATTCATTCTTAAAGAATTGTAGATCAGTTGATATATACCACTCAAATTGTATAAAAAGCACGTCGAAATATTTAGCTTTATAGAAGAAATTAATAAATAGTTTAATTATCACTCAAGCTAGCTTAATTAAAACATAATGTGAACTTGTTTTTTGACAAATTAATTATGACATTTAACAACCATGGAAAGGACCCCTAAAAGTAACGTGTCTTTAATAATAAAAGAATGATCAATCACAATCAAAACTGTGATTTTATTGTTTATATATAGTACTTTGTGATCATGCACCGTGGATTATGTAAATATTCCGTGCAACAAATTTAAATTTTACGTATGAAGCGTTGTATTCAACATATTAATATGTACATGAATTATATATTATCATGCATTATGTCATAAGGTGTACCATTCGGGTAAATAAATATATAGATCGCCGATCACTTTATGAATTGAAGTAGTATATCAAACTATTTTTTTTGCTAAGAATAAGGTAATTGATAATGACAACCCAACCCACTGTTAATAAGAAAAATATGACGTATTAATTGAACTTAAAGTTTTCTTTTAACAAAAATTTCAATTAATGCGTCACAGATAAAACGAAATTCACGGTGAATTAAATGCAGATGGATAGTGTATATAACTTTGAATAAATAAGGAAACTTAAGTTTATAAAATGCAATATATTTATCTTATCGACAAGACGACAACTATCATTATAATTTCGCTTTTAATAATAATAAAAATAAAAATTCGACATCAAAATTCTCATGTTAACATGTTGTCTAATTTTATGTTATCAAGAAGAAGATAATATTTAGTGTCGTCCACTGATATCATATATACGTAGTGAGTGAAAGTCCGGTCAGCGAATCGCATCCAGTTTTAATATACTACGTACCCTTTATAAAGCACATAATCTAATGCCAGATTTTAAGCTTTATAAAAGTAAGAAAAAATAACTAAAAAAGAATTACTTTATTGCACAACATCAAATTTGTGAGAAAGTATCCATATTTTTCCAATCATTGTGACAAAAATACTTGACCTATTACATTTATCATATCTTTCCACTAGTCTAAAATTGTACAAACTTCTAGTTAAATTAAAGTGTATATATATATATATATATGTCTTGGTTCAAATAAAAAGAAGCTTAACGTAAAAAGGGGTAAGAAATCATGATATAGTGATACGTGTCCCTTACAAATATAATTTAATTATATTAAATAAAGATATAATCATGTATTAAACCACTATGTATCAAATTACAATCGAATATGTATCATTTTTCAAGGTTTAATGAGCATATGTATCATTCTTTAAATGAAATTGCATCATCTTGGTGAAGTATATATGTACAAGTTTAATATATGTTTCTTCATTTCATATTGATCCACATAAACCATTTTCTTTTGAATAATTCAAGCAAATATGAAATCTAACGTTCTTTCCTACCCTTTTTACTTTAAGCTTCTTTTTACTTATATATATATATGTTTTTAGATACTAATAATAATTATACGTGATCAATCATATTTCAATTGTTATAAGTGCAAACCGTGAGAATCAACTCGTTACTCTTCGCTAGACATAAATAATCCACCAGCAAAGAAAAAATGATATCTAGCCACGGGTAGTAAATTTGAGTCGACCTCTAGAACCATGAGAAGGATTCTGAATTAATTGTCAGCGCCATCAGACAAGATGGAGGTTGTTTTGCGAGAATGGCGATTTCTTGAGAGCATAAAAATATTTTTCTGATTATGTACATCAGTGAAGATGATAACTTACATGTTATCATCTTGCTAGGCTTTTTCAACTTGTACATGGTAAGGGGTTAGGTCAAACATAAATTTCTATACGTCTTACTATGTTGAGAGCTAACGGTGAATCCAGAAATTCTAGTAATCCGTAGCACAATTTTTTTCATAATATTAAATAGAAAAATTATCCATGAACATATACGATCTCATTAGAAATTAGTAGTTTTTTTAAGTAAATAACATACAAAATGAACTAATCGATCATTTATCAAAGGGCTTTGATAGATACAACAATTTTTTTGATATATACACCAAATATATGCATCAAATTGTTGTACAATACAGATTAATATGCATAATATTTGGTGTCTGTATCAAAAAATTTGTTGTATTTAACAACACTCTTTATCAAACTAGTAGCAGAACTTGTTTGGACCCATATCAATAGAAATAAAATCGATTATCTCTATAAAAAAAAATTACACTTCGCATGACAAATAGATCCGTAGCAAATATATGTTACCTTTAACTTTTACATGGCTTCGCTCTGTTGAGAGCGCAATTTATAAGGTACACTATCGATATGCATCCTATAATATATGTGATGATGATTATAAAAAGGTTTTGTCACCTTAAGTTTACAAGATAGTAATTACATTAATTTTCAGCGTTAGTAATCACATCTTTCGTACATCCTTCAAAAGCACCACCCTCAACCACCTCCACTCTCCAACAAACCATTGAATTATTATGGTTCTTTCTTCTTCATTAAATTAATCTCATATGCCAAAATAGGAGGGAATCATATGTGGTTTAAATTTTGATCTTTTATTTATGAGTTAGTCTTGTTTCGGACAATTATAAGACGTCGAATTGAGTAACATTAGTTCATTCTGCACATTAAAATGACTTTGGATTCAGTTTCACTTAATAGAAGGTAATATGACAATAAGTTACTAATAAATGAAATACGGAGTAGTACTTTTGATCGATCGATCAATGCTGTCTAAAAAATGAGCTTACAATGATTTTGATGTGGAAGATGAACTTACATAACGTATATCAACATGATCGAAATTTTCATTACCTTTTCCGGAAATTTTCCCTATCTAGCTTGTACGTATATTTTGCATTGATCTTTAGTTTAGCAATATATACTTTAACAAACTTATCGATCTAACTTTAGTTTTAACTTCAAATATTATGTGATCGAAAGTTTCATTACCTTTTCATTCCTGGTTTTCAAGGACTTCAACTATTTCAAGTATTCAAATTCATACTCTAAAATTATTCTTAAAAGGCTATCTTGACATGAAGAACCAAAAGTTAGGGAACATATTGAATCTTTATTAATGACTTTGAGCAAGGAACAGCTAAATTTAGTACCCTACAAATCTTTTGTAACAAGTGAGTGAGCAGATTTTGACAAGAACCCATTAACATATATTTGCTTTAATTTTGTTTAATCATATCATTCAATTCTTTAATCCAATATCCTTCTACTTTGTTCCATTCTCACTAACTATTTATGTTGTTATTTGCTTTACACTTTCTTTTCTCAATTCCCAAGTTCTGTTTCAATTCAAAGACATGAAAAAAGTAGATTTATAAGTAGACCCCCACCCATTTATGTGAGAGTTCAATCATCATCATATATATATATATATATATATATATATATATATATATATATATATATATGAAAATGAAATATTTATAATTATGGTTCTCTTTGTCATCTAAGTCAAAGTTTAAAAAGGCATTGCTATATATACAATCTAGTATATTATTGGGACATTAATTCAAACTAGTTGTCTTCTAGTGTTGTGAACAAAAAGTTTGGAGCATAAAGTAGTATCATTAGCAACAATTATCAATCATTCAAGCAAGTTATGTTGACTAATAATAGTAATAAGCTATCAGATTATGGAACTTGTTTTACCTGGATCTAAAACAACTCTATCCTAGTGATCATGATCATGATTATTTTTTTTGAAATTGGACTTAAATAAACTGTTATTGATCATATCATATCCTTTGTAGAGGAAATATGCAGTTTGATCGAGTAATCTTAATAATTAGTACTTTAATACATGATGTTTAGCGTATAGGATAATACTTTCTTCGACTTATTAGTTTGAAATACATATAGTAGCTAGAAACTACTCAAAATGTACGTATTTATGTTGTTTTATCAAAGTTAAGTTTTTAGTATATGGAGTTTGTCAGATAAGGTAAATATCGAACATTAACATGATTAAACATTTAAACATATGCTCCTCCTAATGTCATTGTATCGTTTATAGATAAGGAGATTTAGGTTTGAGTAATTTCAGTACGTTTATATGATCGTGTTGACATATAATTCGAAAGTCTTAGGCAAATAGTTCAACCTGGATTGTACGTCATTTGACGGTGATCGATATAGTATTCAAAAACATGATCGAATTCACGAATGATTGACGTATGTTAAGTTGGAAAAATATCCCACGGGTTTAACCACTTCATAATCGATCTTAAATCATCACAGCATCACCATTACATCATATAAAGCATCGTAAACAATTAATTACTCATCTATAACCATATGTGTAATTGCATTTTAATCACCTAATTCGACAAATTTGTCTTTACAAACCAAGGTTGTTTGACTAGCAAACATGAAAAAGTTCTCACTTATTAGCTTTGAAGTTGACATCCACCCACATGATGCTTAAAGCAATCTAATGTTGTAATTTGTAAATTAAGGGTTGTTTTATTAGGGGCGTTTACAAAAGCTGCAAACACTAAACTGTTTAAATCAAATCAAAAAATTCGAATATATCGAAAGCGAAATCTATGGTTTGATGATGGAGTGATTAAAATGTTTTAGTTAGATTTGGGTTTTACCAAAAACTTAAGGGGATTGATAAATACAACATGAATTTTATTTCATACAACAAAACTGTGCATTAGAAAGTTGTATTGCATGCATAAATATTATAAACTTTTGTTGTATGCATCAAAACTTTTGTTAAATATATCAACATCGAAAACTTAATCATCAATAACCAAATCAAATTTTAATTGTTCACTAATCACGTATTTTTACATTATATTTACTGTACAAATTCATAAAGTATATTAGGGGGTGTTTAGTTGTGTAAAAAAGAAGAAGTTTCCCAAGAAAAGTTTTCCAAGAAAAATGAAAAACTGGAAAACGTGTTCAAAATGAATATTTTTGAGAAAAATTTTCAAGAAAATGGAAAATTCTGAGGGTGTGTTTAGATGTAGGAAAACATTGAGTTTTCCAAAATAAATTTCTAAGAAAAGTGAAAAAGTAGAAAATGTGTTCAAAATGGAGTTTTTCTAGAAAAGTTTTTATAGAAAATAGAAAACTCATTTTCCATGTTAAAGGGGAAATTGGAAAATCAACCACCTCTACTTTTCTAAAATTTTCCACCTTTTTCCTTTATAATACCACCCTCACTTTTCTAAAATTTTCCAAACCCTTCTAACCTTAACTAGTTTTCCAAAATAGAAAATACAATAACATTTGAACACATTTTCTAAATTTTCATCACTTTTCTAGAAAATGAAAACCTTTTCATTTCTTAGAAAATTTGAGATGAAAAATTGTGGAAAATTCAAATTGTGGAAAATTTTCCACAACTAAACGCACCCTCACTTTTCAAAAATATAACTTGAAGGTGGAAAACAAGTTCCCCTCACTTTTCCAAATTTTCATTTATAAACTTTTTCAAATTTTCCAAGATATAACTAGTTTTCCAAAATCCAGTTTTCCAACATTTGAAAGCGTTTTCTAAATTTTCAACACTTTTCTAGAAAAGGGTTTAAGTCAACGATCGCCAACGAACTCTCCTTTTTGTTCCGAGATCACCACTCAACAGGTTTTATTACCATGGTCACCAACGAACTTACAAAGTTCGTGTCGAAGTCACCAATTTACTTTTACCTACGGGTTGGAGATCGCCAACATACTTTAATACAGAGTTAAGATCGCCCATAAAAATTACAAAAAAATTCATTTTTTGAAAGTGCGTTGGTAATCATGGCAATAAAACCATTTGTTTGGTGATCTCGGAACAAAAAGGAAAGTACGTTGGCGATCGTTGACTTAAACCCTCTAAAGAACTATTTTCTTTACAAAATTGGAAATGAAAAATTGTGAAAAAATTTCCACAACTAAACACACCCTTTAGTTTTATTCTTACTATCTTATGATGATAGCTAAGATAATTGTATCAAACGTTGATTATAGGCATGAACAAAAACCGGGTTGGGCCCTACCCGACCCGACCCGAATACCCGAATCGGGTATTGGTCAACGGTCAACGAACCGGTTCCAGTAGAACCCGACCCGGACCCGACCCGGTTTTTGGTGGGGGAAAACCCAACCCTATAGTACCCGGTTAGTACCGGGTAGAAACCGGTTCGGGTTCAATACCCGGTTCCAAACCGGGTACTCTTTACCCGCCGGGTAATGTCTGTTCCAGCCGGGTACTCACGCCTTCCCAGTGAGTACCCGCCGGGTATCCATAGTACCAGCCAGGTACCCCTGCTTGTTCCATTGGCTACCCCTGCTTGTTTCTATGATCCACCTTTTTACCATTCACACCAACATTTACCTAAATCCAAGTGTTTTGGGATGTCGTTGTACAGAAAAGTACCCAAACGTGACCCTAATCAAGTATTTCAAGATATGCAAACATAAAATTAAAAGTAGTTTGATAAACCGTTATCAGTTAAAAGTGTCTAAATCACATGAGGCACGCAAGCACTCAAAATGGGGAATAGTCATAGGGGAATCCACGCTCCTCTTGCTCTCTCTCCTGCTGCCTTCGATACTCTTCTTGCAGCTCTGCTAAGGCGGCACTCTCGTCATAAACCGGTGGTGGATAGCTTGCTCCAGGCTGACCCCACATGGGTGGGTAGTTGTAGGCTGTAGGCCGGTAGTTGGGCACCACTTCAGAAAGTCTTTGGGTGTTGTGTGCCGACCAAGCGTTGTGGTAGCGCTGTGCTGCAAACTCATACCTGGTTTCCTGTGCAAAATCATTATGGCTAACCTGAATGCCCTGAATACCCTGCATAAGATCTAGCATGGATGGTAGTGCTGCGCCCTGTTGATGGTAACCTGCCTGCTCCGGCTGCTCGTATGCAGCTTCTTCCTCTTGATGGCCCTGTTCCACTTGCCGATGTCTTCTTCTTCTGGGTTGTTGAGCCAATTGTTCCTCTTGATAGGGCGCGTAAGTATTATTGACAACTGAAATAGCCTGTGCCCCCTGAAACTGAACTAACCCTACAGTTTTCGGTCTAGCCATCACTCGCTCTAAACCCTGAAAACTGATGTTGAAGGACTTGGCAATCCTAGTAACAAATTGTCCCCCACAGATAGGGGATGACCCTCTAATCCCGCTGGCATTATGATGTAAATACCAGGCAACAACGTATGGTACATTGATATTCTCCTCCGCTACGAACTTCCTCAAATACCATAAGTCTTGGAAGCCGACTCTCTCGGTGTTCTCCCTTCTATGCGAAATGGTGTGCGCAAGACATCGTTGGATTACCCGCAACTGCATGTTATCCATGTCTTTGTATGAACTTCCACCTCTAGCATATGGTTTTGTTGAAAATTCGTGCCACACATCCTTGGGATAAAATTCGGTCTCGATCATCTCACTAGCCATCAAGTAATCTTCAAAATGAGGTGCATCTAGCTGTTCTTGAGAATAAATGCCTAGACAGGCAGCAAGGTCCATCATACTCATTTTCCTTGGTTGACCTCCCAGTCGGAAAGTCATGAAAGTTTTATCAGTCGCCGTCTCAACATCCTCATTCATTTCATATGTGCAGTGGAATTCTACACATAGCTCCTTGTATACCTGCTCTTGAATTTGAAATATTCCTTCCCATTCTTCATATTCAAATGCTATGTGATGCACGAAATAACGTTGCCTAATGATTTCCTTTATTCCATTGGCTACCCCTGCTTGTTCTAGTGGCTCCCAATCGACCACCCTTGATAAATCACATTCTTTCCCCCTCAACAAATTCAGTTTTTGACAGTACGTATTGTACTTTGTTAGCTTGTTACTAAATCTGAGCCATGGGTGAATTGTATCGGGAACAAGTAGAGCATCAATGCTCATCGGTTGAGGGCGGTCACCCTCTTCATCATTAGCAGTCCCAGATGTGGTACCTTTTTGTCTCTTGCTTCTTCCCTACAAAACACAAATGAAAGAATTGCTATGAATACTTCAAATTGCCATGAACAATTCAAATTGCCATATACACAAATGAACAATTCATCCATCATATAAGAGCATAGCCATATACACGAACTATTAGTTTGAACACTAAGAATTGCTATGAATACTTCAAATTGTCATGAACAAATCTAAATTTGCAATTCTAAGCATATCATTACATTAATGGATAACAATTATGAGCATATCATTACACAAAATTAATTTTCCCCAAAATGTGTGTCAAGAACCCTAAATTTGCAATCTTGCATAATCATGTAAACTAAACACGAATTCATGCTATCATAAGGTGTGACCACATATAACACACAAAATAATCAGAGATATAAACAACTAAAACTTTCCCACATTCAATTTTAAGAAAACCTAAATTTGAAAGCTTCAATCAATCCATGAAAATTAAGAGCATTGAATGAAAAAGTTGTTAATCATACCTTAAACATGTTGTAGAAGTGTTATGCGGGTTGAATTCACTAGTTTTTGCTTGGAATATAGTTGATTTGGGGGTTTGGTGGTGTTTCTCACGTTTTTTGGAGAGTTTTGGGTATATAGGATTTGAAAAAAACTGCCTTGGAGGCGCCTAATATCTATCTGGAAATAAGAGTACCCGGCGGGTACAAAGAGTACACGGCGGGTACTATTGTTTGGTTCCCGGTTTAGTATGAACTACCCGATGGGTACATAAACGGGTAAACACGTTGTACCCGGCGGGTACATGTTGTACCCGGCGGGTACTCAATGCATTATAGTTTCTGTTGAAGAACAAGCATGAGTACCCGGTGGGTACACTTGTACCCGGCGGGTACTTGATACCATCCAGCCTTTTTTAAACCGAAATTCCGATGCGCATAACTTTTTACTCGTAAAGACTTAAGACCTGAAATTTTGCAGGCACCTCCCATATAAGATAATAAAACTTTCCATTTTGATACTTTTTTAAATTTCACAATAACAAAGAATTCGGCCATGTGACTAATTTTTCAACCATTTGGACACCTTTTGACCCGTTTACCATAACAACAACACTTCCAATTATTTCTACATAACTTGACAACTACTTAAAACAAAGTCTTCTAAATCATCATAACAAAGTCTTCTAAATCATCTTCAAGGTTTATTAATATCTTCGAATGCGTAGTCTTCATTCTTCAAAGGTCGAAATCTTCATCGGTGGTGATCTCCCGTGCAGCTTCATCGAGAGTAATTTCTTCATCAGAAAGTGATATTGCCATACCTGCTTCCACCTTGACATCGTGTATATCTCCTTCGTATTCCATTTCACCTTCAAGACTTGAAATGTGTTGTACACGTTCCGCGGCGTCTAGGTGATCCTTCAAGCAAATGCACATCTCTAATGAGGCCGGTGTGAGTCTTGTTCTTCGTATGGATAGTACCCTGCCACTAAGTGAAAAAGCGGATTCCGAAGCTACCGTAGAAGCTTGGACGGTTAGTAAATCTCGGGCCATGATGGTTAGAACGGGAAATTGAGGTTCCCTCCCTTTCCACCAAGCCAAAATATCAAATTTTGCAAATTCATCGGGTTGTATAGTGTTTAAAAAATCGGTTCCGGTATATCTCCCATACTCACTAGTGTTCGTTTGATTACCATCACCCCTTGCCCGTTTATGGTTTTCTTGCCTTAAACTATTATATAAGTTAATCATTGGATCGCGAGAGGAAGATGAACCAAACATTGTAGAAGCCGAGCTAGAACAAGCATTTGTTGAACCATATTTTTGAAAATAATGACCAAATAAATCTTTAAAACATTTGTTAAAATGGTCTTTTGTATTTTGTGCAAAAAATGGGTCCTCATCATTCAATTCCAAATCTTGACAAATGTTATCGATAAGCAATTCCACCCCGGAGACGTTCAAACATGAGTTTAATGCGGCGGCACAACTAATTACCGGTGGCATTTCTCTAAAATATTTTCTTAGTTTTTCTTTCATGGGAGAGACCATGATTGCGTATGCATTCCCAACAAATTCGTATTCACTTAGCTTTGAACACATTAAAAAAATTTGATTAAGTACCAAATGAATCGTGGGATAATAAACACCCGATAACAAAGTAGTGGCGGTTTTAAAAAGTTTGAGCAATTCGGTTACCTTTTGAATAATGTCCCAATATTCGATTGGAAATTCGTTTGCATAACCCCTTTGAACAAGTTGATGATGAAAAGCTTGTAAAGTCTCACGTTGGCGTAAACCACATACAAACATATTGTAAGTCGAATTCCATCTTACGGGCATATCCCAATTAGGGGTTAAAAAAATGGAATCCGTTTCCTTACACAATCTCATGTAATGTTTGTATCTAGCCTTACCCTTGCAAAATATATCTTGTAACATAGTTTTATAGGCCTCTTTTCTACATTTATTTGTGGAACCGCTAATCCGTCTTGCACAACCAAGTTAATAATATGTGCAACACATCTACTATGGTAGAAAATTCCTTTCAGAGGTGGTGCGTATTTTAGTATTAATTTTTGAACGGCATTTGTGTTATTACTCGCGTTATCAAACGAGATAGAAAAAACCTTTTGTTCTAATTTAAACATTTTCATTACATCACGTAACATGTAAAATAATCTTTGACCCGTGTGAGGATAGTCAAAGTTTTCAAAAGCAATGGTACGTTTCATCATTTGCCAACTTGCGGGATCAACCCAATGCGCGGTAACACAAAGGTACGATCCGGGCAAACCATGAGGAGCCGACCAAACATCCGTTGTTAAAGATACACTTGTAGTTAAGTTTTCAAAACCGGTTATTAGTTGAATTTTAGCATTTTTCCACAACTTAAGTGCATCACGTCTAAGGGTAAGACGACTTACATGATTATATCGGGGTTGAAGAGTATTTTGAATAACCTTAGTAAACCGAGGGTTGTCGAAGTGGTTGAACGGCAAAGCTTCTTGAATCACAAAGCCGGCAAATGCTTCTCGACACCGGTCCGCTTGGTATGTGAAAATGGCTCCATCCCGTGACATGGTTGCTTGACCCTCCTCCGGATTACTTTTGTTTGCACTACAATACTTTAAAGTATGTTTGTTCAACGTTGAGTTGGAGTCGGCTTTTAAAAAAATCCCACATCGTTTACAATGTGCCTTAGTCGAACCATCCGACAACAACACTTTGTCAAAGTTACACCAAATCTCCGGATTACGTTTTGTTTGAAAAACTTGAACAATAGTTGGTGCATTTGACGAACCAACAAAATCGTTAATTGAAGAACTTTGAGTTGCCATTTTGAGAGCGTTTTTAGAGGATGAGGGTAATGTTTTGAGAGTTTCGTATGTAAATCGTAAGCGTTTTGAGTGTTTTTATACTAGTTTGAGTGAGTTTGAGTGTTGTAACTAACCCAAACTCAAGGTATCTATTTATACTAGTTTTAGGATGGCAAAATGGTAAAAAAAAGTCAAAAAAACGGATATAAAACGGCTAAAACTTCAAACACAACGGCTAGTGAAAAAACCGGGTCCAAACCGGGTATTCAAACCGGTTTTTGGAACCGGTTCGGGTACAACCCGGGTACAACCCGATTTGAAGTGTCTGGGTGTGTACCCGGTTGGGTACCCGCCGGGTACTCATAAAACCCGAACCGGGTACTGTCTACCCGGGTTATAATCGGGTCGGTTTTCCGGGTTGTCACCGGGTCGGGTACACAACCCGGTTTTTTTGAACACGCCTAGTTGATTAGTATGTTTAGTCCCATTGAGAACTTACTACAAGTTAGATTGGGCTGACGGGTACGGAGTTCTCCAAAAGAGGCCCAATAGTGGTTGTAATAAATCAATCTAGGCCCATAGGAATATAATACTTGATTAATTTGTACTTTAGGACACTGAGATCTATGGATTTTGTTAAGTATATATACTTATTTTTTATACTTACTTTATTTGATTTGATCATATAGCTATCATATTCTATTCGGCTGATTTCTTCCATGTACATAATATTCTTTGATATATTATCATTCATTCATTAAAATATTTTAAAACGGATGATGACGATATATTTATGTGTTTCATCGGAAACACGCTATTTAGAGCCTAGAGATAACAAATATATTCATGTGTTTCATCATAAACACACTAAGCGTGGACAGTCAACACCCATGACTTGTCTTCAACGTATTAAGCCATGCACAGCTAGCTAGTTTTCCTTGTAAAGCTAGTGCGGCTAGTGTCATGGGCAGATGTAAGGTACAACTATCAACTATGGCTGCCATGAACTCCATGAAAGTATGAAACTATGAAAGTGGGCCAATTTAGAATAGAGTAGCAAATATCCAGCCCCCGGCCCAAATATTTTCTGGCCCCAAAGTAAAATCTTAGTTGAAATATGGACAAGCCCACCTTATATTTTGGCTCACTTTGTTTATGCATAACTCTTGCGAAAAAGGGATCCCATTGAAAAGTTAAAGATAAAAACGTTACGACAATGGGTCCTGAACAAGACAATATTTTTTGTTTTTCAATTTAGAAAAAGTACGAAAAACTGAAGTGACCATTTAATAACATATAGCCTTCACAAGTATACCAAATAAAATTAATGCCGCACACTAAATATGTTTACAAGATATATGCAACAACAAGCAAGGTATTAAAATTCCAAACATATCGTATTTATTAAAATCAAGAAATCAAAATCTAAAAAAATAATATCAATCTATATTTATGTTAGTTCTCTAGTTCACTTTCTTTTGGCTCATCATGTCACCATCTCTCTTTTAAACTCACAATTTTCAATTTCTTTATACCCACCCTCCATAAAATAGGTAATCTAAATCTTAAATTGGGTTCTAAGTTGTTTGTCTAGTTTTTAAGCAATCTAGGAACTATTTGACTTTGCTTAGGGCATATTTTGATGCTTATTATGAATTTTAATGTTATTTAGAGTTAAATCGTTGTTTCTTGATACCGTATTTCTGCATATTTGTAGTTTTGTTATCATTTGCATTATATTTTACGTTATTTTTGTGATCTTGTATAATGTTCTATTTACCTCACATGTAAATTCCTGAATGTGGCTGTGACTGGTTTTAGCATTTGTTTAACAAATCTTGTAACTAGCTTGCTAATGTTGGCAGCAATGTGTGAACTTTTGTTCAAAGCCTATAGATGAATTATTGTTGGATATTAAAATTTAATATATAAAATCTAAACAAATAATTTAAAAAAAAACAAGGAAATTAATGGATAAAGATTATGCTTTTAATATAAAGGAGAAACATAGATAATTAGATAGTCAGTGGTTGATTGTCTCTCCCATGTGACAAAAGTGCAAAAATTCTTAAAAACCTTTTTATTATTAATATTATCATTTTCTTTGAGGGTCAAATGATGATGATTTCCCTTTTTAGAGATCCTAATCATCTCTCAAATAACCAAATGTATCACCAAATCAATGCATGATACCATTGCTATGGACAAATTACATAGGTATATATAGGAGTATATATATAGTTTGTTACTAAAATAAATCTGTAAACATCATTAGATATTAAATTTAGCTTTCAAGATATAAATAAATCTTGATAGCTAAATTTAATATCTAATGATGTTTACAGATTTATTTTAGTAACAAACTATATATACTCCTATATATACCTATGTAATATGTTCAAAGCCTATAGATCAGTAAGGTTCAAATGAGTACACCAATTTTGAGTGAAAATGAGGGAATCCACATATTTCGGCCATGTGTCACTTTATTCTCTCCCCTCCACATTTTAAAAAATTAAATATCTCACAAACGGTAAGTCAAAAAACGATGAAAATTGCACCACAAAATTCAGCGTTTTCTCCTCTTCAATTTGCCGTCCCTCAAGGCATACTTTCGATAACTTTTTTTTTCTTCCATTTTTTGGTGGGTCTTACAAATTAGTAACACATGTGTTAGTGATTGGTTATACATTTAATTTAGGGTTAAGGTTAGAGTTTAGGGTTAGGGTTAGGGTTTAGCAGGGTTTAGGGTTTAGTAGTGTTTAGGGTTTAGTAGGGTTTAAGATTTAGGGTTTAGTATGATTTAGGGTTTAGAGTTTTATAAAGCGTTTAGGGTCAGAAACCCCAAACCTCAAACCCTAACCCTAAACCCTAAACGCAACACTTTAACACATGTGTTAGTAATGTGAAACCCACCAAAAAAATGGGGGAAAAAAATCTCGTCGAAAGTATGCCTTGATGGACGGCAAATCGAAGAGAAGAAAACGCCGAATTTAATGGTGCAATTTTCATGATTTTTCGATTTGTCGTTTGTGAGATAATTGATGTTAGGGGTAAATGGGTTTTGTACATGTGGATCATTCTCTTTCCACACATGACATGATATTATTGGTTCCCTCATTCTCACACAAAATCCTATTCTAATTTGAACCTCACCCTTTATTTATAATCAGGAGAATTCAAGATGACAACATTTGGATGTAACATTGGTCATTTATAATCAATAGTTGGGGGAGTTTCCATTGTGACGCCAAATAACTACTCGTAAATGGAATACGAGTCTTACACGTTAAAGCAAAACCAGCTAAACCAGTTGCCAAAACAAAACGTCAAAACCAATTCCTATTTCTCCTACTTCTCTAGACCACGATTTGGATACGGGACAATACTATATTTCAAACTCATGGATACATGCAGGATGTTGGTTATGTAACTAAAATAGATATTTTAATTGATAGTTTAATAGTACTAGATTCCAAACTGGTGTAGGGTGTCGATTATTGATTTAATTTAATTAAAATAAAATGAAAGAGCATAATAATTGAGAATTGAAACCGATTTTAGTTGATGATGTCCTAAGTCTACTTCCTGTACTATATTTACTAGATAT
Organism: Pseudognaphalium luteoalbum; assembly: GCA_963422505.1. Lineage (NCBI taxonomy): Eukaryota > Viridiplantae > Streptophyta > Magnoliopsida > Asterales > Asteraceae > Pseudognaphalium > Pseudognaphalium luteoalbum. The sequence continues at coordinate 122,226,881 of OY730193.1, forward strand.
AGACCCGTATATACACGGGTTTTGTAAAATAAATTTTTTATTTAAGTATAAGTATAATTTGTCATTGTTAATATGTATTCGTTAAATATCAAACATAATTAAGTAGCTAGGTATTAATCATATATTATTGTTTAAATTGCGTAATTATAGATTATGTCAGCAAAATATGTAGACAATCATTTATTACAAGGAAAATAAAAGTCTTAGAATACTAATGAAATATCCAACACTACATATAGAAATGAGAATATTCATAGCTTGAAATATGTTAAGCAATAAAATGGTAACAAAGTAGTCTCTAACATCAATTGTAAGGCATCAAATTTTCTTGTAGTACCTTCATGTATACTACATTTGTTGTAGTATTTGTAAGGTGATCGTGTTTGTCACAAATTAATATATACAATCATTTCTTCGTTGTGACATTCAAAACTCATACATATAACTAGAATTGATATATATAGAGTATTAAATAAAGACTTTATGAGATCGTTATTTTTTCAATATTTAGGTAGATTTTTTTTCAATATATTTAATTGGTTAAATGAAAGTTCAATAAAATCAATTAATTTGATTATGTAATAAGTCTCAATTTTTCAAAAGATTTCAATAGCAAAGGTTGTATTTATTTGAATGATATATATATATATATATATATATATATATATATATATATATATATATATATATATATATATATAACATATGAACTACCTTTTGTTTATGTGAATTGTAAATCCTTAGTTTCATACGGATGTCGAATCAAACTATCTTTCATTTATGTGAATGTTAGTCCGTGTATACACACGCATAAAATCTACCTACTAAAGTCTTTTTTTATTGGTTAAATATCAAAATTGACACTTACAATGAGATATCCCAAAATGGTAATGTGGATATTTTAATGAGACGAACAGAGTACAATATGTTTTTATTTTAAAACATTTATTCGCACCCCCATCCACCATCACCACTTTCACCATTGCTATTTGCGGGTATGAGGCTAGTAATATAATAATGGATTTTGCTAAATAAAGCCTTTAGGGCTCATCTTAAGATATTCAGACATGTTTTAGGAGTTGTATTAAACTAATAACTAACGCTCTTTCTCCTTCTAAATTTAAATTGACCATGAATTTTAATCTAATGTACAAATAAGATATGCATGTTAATGAAAGCCCCTAGGTTCTATTTAACAAAACTCATTAATAATTTAATTTAATAACAATAAATAAAACAAAACAAAATTAAAATGAATCAGACTATGAGAGAGAACGTAAAAATTAGTTGTACCGGCTTTCACATATTAATTTCTTAATTTATGGATGCTAATTCGTTAAGACACTAAGTTAGACGACGACGGTTAATTGAATTTTGTAAAACTTAATTATTTCTGATCATGATCATATCTCAACAAATTCTAACATAATGGAGTATTTGTTTATTTGTATTTAATACTACGTAATAATTAGAAGAAATTCAAATATATAGGCGCGTGGATCCAAATGCTGCTGTCCATTAGCAATAGCATAATTTCAGTTTTGGAATCTAATGGTTGAGACGAGCAATCATTTCGTTTGACACGTGGACGTCCCCGCATATTCTTCCTCTATCCCTCCGTCAGTCGCTCCGTTAATTAGGTGGTTATGCCCCTTTGTATAATGGTCGTTATAAACAACCGAATTTACAACATATTGCGAGTATGAGCTAAGGGTTAAATCATTTTTGTGACTGATGGTGTGGTTGATTCTGGGTTAAATCATTTTTGTTACCGATGGTGTGGTTATTCAAAGCGGAGAATGAGAGAGGGTAAGGGAATATTAAGGAGTGCAATGCGCATTCTATAGTATATACCTTTGACATTGATATTTTGTTAATTTATACAATTAATCATTACGAATAAGGGTCACAATTTAGGTCGAGTCAAGTTGACAAGTTTAATGTACTCAACTCGAATCCGACATAGTTTGATAACGGGTTGGAATGTCAAAAACACCCAAATTTCTTATACCATTTAGCTAAATGGGGATAATGGGTTAAGATTTTGTTTCAAGATTAATGGTAGGTGGAAAGTGAATTTTGCGTTAAATGAGTTAAATTAAAAGAGTTACATTTGGGTTGGTGGGTTGCCCATTAACCCGAACTTAACGAAAATAAACAACTAGGTTGACGGGTTTTAAAATAATATCAATTGGTTGGTTGCTTTCTCGTCAAATGGGTCAAATTTAATGGGTAACCTTGGGATTGACATGTTGACCCATTAACCTGAATTTTAACCCAAGTCCAACCTGAAAAATGTAAACAAATTTGTGCTTTTCGAGTTAATTTCGGTTAGTGGATTGGGTTCGTATCAAACGTGTCAAATTTCATGGGTATTTTTGGGTTGACGAATTGATGTGTTAAACCACACATTTTTTAAAAATTGAATGATTAAATCGTAAAAAAAAAACTTGAATGGTTAAAATGAAAAAAAAAAGTTTAAACTTTGAAGATTAAAATATTATTAACCCTTAATTAAAAGTGATAAAAATAAACTAAAATAATGATAGTAAAAGGTTAAAAATTTCTTAAAAAAACAAGATTTCTTTCATTCAGAGTGGAACAAACTTATTAAATAAATAATTACAAAATCCAACGCAATCCGAACATTTTATTTATTTTAAAAACCCATCAGGTATTCAACCCGAGCTCCACTGATACTCAAAAAGTGAAGACGTAATAAGATATATGTGTGTGTGTGTGTGTTTATTTGTGTATGTTTAGCCTCGTTAAACGTATTAACGAATGAATGCATCAAATTATATATTTGTTCGTTTATGTTCACGAAACAAACATATTTTCTTAGTGACGGACATGAATAACAAAATATGTTCGCTTATCCATTCGTGTTCGTTTGTTTGTTCGATAATACCTTAATCAATGAACACGAGCAAGCTTCGTTCATATTTGTTTGGTTTGTTTCCGGGGTTAGTTGCGGGTCTTGGATCAATACAAGTTGGTTATGACATAACTAAAGCTAAATTTGTTTCCTTTTGCTTTTGATCACACCTTTCTCTAACAAATGAGAACACATATTAGAGCATGAGGAGTGGTGATATTGAGTTTTCGACGTTCCTTTGGTAACGATGATGATGGAAAAGTGGAGAATATTGAGTTTTTTACGGTGTCTTAAGCTATAAAAAAAACCTCTCACAAATTAGCGTCGTGTGTTGGACTCTAGTCTAGAATGCTATTCAGATTGATGGAACTCTGTTCGACGGTGTTCTTAGCCTGAGACGACGAAAAAATATGCCCACTTCGTAAGCTCTTGGTAAGATAATGATTATTGGGATATGAGCTGAGTCATGTATTTCTTGTTTCTTCTGATACGCCTCTAAAAATGTTTCTAGTATTCATTTACTTATTTACAAATATATAAAAGATACAATGCCATTCTCCTATCAAACACAATTAACAATTAAATATGTGAGGAACCTAAGTATTTACACTTTACTAGTATTATTTAGATAAACTAGTTTAAGACCCGCGAAATTCGCGGAATCGTGTATGAACTTTTTTTTTATATTGCATCGTATGTACGTTCGGGTTAAATTCTTTTTCATGTAACTGTAAATTAGTAACGTTTATTTAGCATCTAGGGTTTTAGTTCCAATATATTTCATACCTAATTCACGGAATGAAAGAGTTGATTAGCATTTTTTTTTGACAACACGATTCAAATTTCTCAAATTCGGGCAAAATCAATCACGATTTCATCATCCATAATAGAAGGTATAGATTTGATTTTCTGCTGAGAGAAGAAGAGAGTGTTGAATTTATAAGAAAAATAAAAAAGATTTGATTTGAAGATGGGAATTGAAAGGTTTAAATTAAACCTTGATTTCCTCTGACTTTACCCTTCATCTCAATCGCTAGGTTTTCCAACGACATTTGTAAATTGATTGAAACCAAAAAATAAGGAAAGACCGGTATATTATTATCTCGGTTTTGGGTATTAACTGTATCACCTCGATCTGAAACTATCGCCACTGTCAACATCATAATCAGACTTACCAATTTCTTCATCATCATCATCGTGGTTTTTCCTCTATTTTTTTAGGGTTTTAATAATCGGGTTGTCAAAACAACCAACTTTCCACACTTCTTGTAAGGAGGAGGTCCTGCTTGATCTTTCTGTAACCAAACTGGGGCCACCAATCTTCTAATGGTTAGGGCGCGATTGAATGCCCTTTAAATGCATCAGTTTGTTCGATTGAGGAATTAGATGGAAGATGAACAATTGTATACGTTTGTTCAATTAGGCTTTTTTCATGGGAGATGAAGAATTGCAGGAAACCTATGATCATAATGGACAAAGAGGAGAGGGCATTTTAGTAATTTGTAACACAATTAATGTGGTTAATGATGTCATTGTTTTATCCGATGGTGGCTTAAAAAAGGATTATCTCCTAATCAAGGGGGGAGATTAATCCAAGGGTTTTCTTTCAAATATATACATAGAATACATAGATAGATATAGATCATTATTGTTATAGTACGGAATATAATAATAAAATGGTTAATATACAAATAGGTCACTATACTTTACAAAAATGTTATCTGAATTACTAAACTTTAAAAATGTTCAATTGAGTTACTGTACTTGTAAAAATGTTCAATTAAGTTGCCAAACATTTGACATAGTTGCAATAGCTAAGATGACGACGTTTACTAAACTTAAAAATGTTCATATGTGTCACTAAACTTTTAATCAAAATTAAGCAAAATAGGCGGGAAGATTCAATCAACAAGTACACAGTAACCCAATTGAACATTTTTAAAGTTTAATAACTCATATAAACATTTTCGCAAACTATAGTGACCTATTATTTGTGTATGAATCCGTAATAAAATGATAACAAGTCTAAATACTTTACATAGGACTTGATCAAAACAAATAAATATAAGGTAATTCTTGATTTGTTGTTTCTTGACTGTTATTGCTATGACTTATTATTATAGATGGGAAAACGTAGAAACTACAAAGTTTAAATAAACGCGTGGGGTTGGCCCACATCGCTTTCTCATCCATTTTTTGCCCGTTGTTATTCACTACATTTTCTTTTTCGAGTCTAACAAATTCAAATTGTTTATTTGGGTAAAAGTTAGATGAGGGCAGTTTGGGTATTTTTACATGGCGAGTTTTGTATCCCTCTACCTTCTGGTGTAGAGAGTAAAGGGTATTATTGTCAATTACACTCCTGGTATCATTGGTTTATATTATAGGCAGTAATTTTTTTTAGTATTATTATCATAATAAAAATTTCTTAAATAAAATACAAATATTCCATTACAGTAATTTGTGTGTGCATTATAAGATTCAGGAGTTTTATTATCGTCAAAGTCACATGAGTATGTCCTAGTCCGTATAATAATATAAAAAAAAATACAAAGTAAATACGTTTGAAAAATAAATGTCAAGTTAAAAACAAGATAAGGATGGACTTTGAATAATAAATAATATTTCTTTTTAGAAATGCAATAATCACTGTATTGATGTGAGTAAATCTATTTTGAAACACGATTTTCAATTTTACTCAATTAATTAATGATAATTGCAATAAAATAAAATAAATGGATTTTATTAACGGAATCCTTCAATGCTAACTTTAATGGAATGTTACATGCATAAAGTAATATACATTTAACCAAAACTCACGTGTCAGTGTATATTCAAAGGAGGAGACACGAAGTTTGTTATGACTTTTATACACGTTTATATACATGTCTTAAATGATTAATGAAAGCTCTAAGGATTTTTTTATATATTTTTTCCAAAATGAAAAAGGCCATTAAAAATCATATTATGAAATTAACTGGATATTCTCTAAACAAGTTTTGGAAATTTATTTAATTAATTGCTATATAACCCCAAATCAATAATGACCATAACTACACATAGTAGTACTTCATTTAATAAATATATCCATATTATATGTATTAATTAACATTAACATTTAATCTGTCAAAAAATCATTTGATTAAAGCCCATGGATTAAATCCATGATTAATAACTTATTAATCAGATCTTAACACACTAAAGTACTGCACAAAAAATGAATCCAAAATATACGTAGTATTATTTATTTATTATTTTTTTTCTTCAGATTTTTTGTAGAATGTACGGAGATTTTCAAAATACAATCCGCGTATTATATAATAATAACGAAAAAAAAGGTAGCCCTCCAAATTCCGAAAATACCCTTCATCTTCCTACTTCCCCCAAACACTTCACCACTTTCATACTCTCATCTTCTCTTACTTGACAAACAAACACATTCGCCTAATTCGGACCCTCTTTTTGTTTCTCAACTTCCGGCGATCCATCCGAAGTTCCTTTTTGGTTCCCGACAACAACATCCGTCAACATTATCCTGTTTTTTCTCCTTAAAAAACAAACTTATTCAGGTAATTAATTAACTATATCTAACCCCTAAAATCTCTCTTTCTACAGTTATAATTTGTCCGTACTGTTTTTTAGGGTTTGTTTTTGTTATTACACTAAATGGAGAGCCGGTGCCGGCGACCGTTTGACCAGGCTTTTTTTTTTATATAGTTGAGTGTGAGTGTTTTTTCAAGTGCTGGTTTAGGTTATATTTTAATTTTTGAATAAAATAATAAATATAAAAGAAAGGATTTGTTAATTACGTACAGTTGTAATATGGAAGATGTCCAAATGTTAATTTGGTACGTGTTTGGTTTGAATTTTTCTTCACACGCTCTTAATCGAAGCGGCTTTCTTGTTTTTATGAAATATATTTAATAATATAATAGTTGAATATATATTTTTATTAGTAAGTACCTAGTCTTATAAATGAAGAAGAAGTAACTTGTGGGTTTTATTCATCTGCTTGCTCTGCTTACTGAAACAAATAGTATTAAATAACATTCGGGGTTTCATCCATGGATTTTGCTTGATATCAATCTAGGTACTACTAAAGGTTATTGTTATGATTTATATATATATATACTTTCTTGATATGTAGAAAGGATCTAAAGGGAAGTGAGTTTTTTTGATGGAGCTAGTGAAGTATGATTTTTTTGCCTGTATATTATTACAAAGATGAATTTTTAATCACTTTTTTTTCTCTTAATATTCACAAGATGATATTTATTAATGAATATTATGGATAACAATGGTTGCTTTCTTGCTTCCCTCGAAAAAGTGTGCTTCTCTGTAGATCTTTACCTGTATATATGTTATAGAATGTATAACTTGTTTAGAAAGTTTTGATAGATCTTAAAGATATGATAAAGATTAGTCATGTGTTTTGTGCTTTTGATCAATCTGGTAACTTTTTACATAATTAATTAAATTTTATATTTCTCTGGGTGGCATTATACATATGTAGTTAATCAGAACACGGTTTTGGTTTGGGATATTAGTGATACTTATTTTGTTAATTTTTTTTTACTTTCCTTTAGGTGATCTGTGGATTTCTTGGAATATATAGGTTACAAAAATTTGTTCACAGAATTTTTTAAAACATGTCTGGAAGATCACCCAAAGCTTTAGAGCTACAACAAGGCCGGGGTGCGATTCCACCACAAGTAACTTTTGCTAGGAGGACATCTTCGGGACGTTATGTTAACTATTCTAGAGAGGATCTAGATAGTGAAATCGGAAGTGGCGAGTTTATGAATTATACAGTCCATATCCCTCCCACACCGGATAATCAACCCATGGACCCTTCAATTTCACAAAGGGTTGAAGAGCAATATGTATCAAATTCACTTTTTACCGGTGGGTTCAATAGTGTAACGCGGGCCCACTTGATGGACAAAGTTATTGATTCCGAAACTAGCCATCCTCAAATGGCGGGTGCAAAAGGGTCTTTGTGTAAAATACCTGGATGTGATGGAATTGTTATGAGTGATGAACGGGGTGTTGATATTCTTCCGTGTGAATGTGATTTTAAAATATGTCGAGATTGTTATATTGATGCGGTGAAAACTGGTGATGGGATTTGCCCGGGTTGTAAAGAGCCGTATAAGCAAACGGATCTTGATAAAAACAGTGTCGACCCTCGACAGCCGTTATCGCTTCCGTCGAATATTCCAAATAATAAAATGGAGAGACGGGTATCCTCAAAGATGGAGAGGAGGTTGTCGCTAATGAAGTCAAATAAGTCGGCTTTGGTTAGGAGTCAGACTGGTGAGTTTGATCATAACCGCTGGTTATTCGAGACTAGTGGGACCTATGGTTATGGTAACGCATTTTGGCCGAAGGATGACGGATTAAGTGAGGATAGAGATGGGGTCACGGGAGCCGAACAACTAGAGCTTCTTAACAAACCTTGGCGACCTCTTACTCGCAAACTCAAGATACCTGCTGCTATTATAAGTCCTTATCGGTTTGTACACTGATTATCTTATCTTATTATAATTGTTATATTACTATTAATTGTTTTCAGTTAATTTCTTACAATTAATTGTGGGAAAATATGTTGGTCGGGCAAGTTGGATAATGGTGAGAACATGTAATTTTTTGTCCTGTTTGAAATGGGTGGGGTTGACCATCAACACTTTTTTATCCAAGTTTTCGAAATAAAATTAGCGTCCTAGGTATGATCACAGATAATCCTATTTGAATAGCAATTCTGTTTCCCTCAGCAAATGATTTCGGAGGTTTTTTTGCATTAAAATAGACCTTGGGCTACTTTTGGTTGTTTGACCCATCCCGTTTTGAGCTTTTTTCTTTTATTTTTTCCTTTTATTTGACCAGTTCCCTATCTTCCACAAGATTTAGAATGTTTCTATTTTACACGGTGTGTAATCTTAATTCACTTAGGTTGGCCATCATTGTCATTACAAAAGAACTGATGATATTTATTTGTGTCTTATTAGGTTATATATCTTAACTATGAGTCTACTAAAACGTTTTCGTGCATCTTGTACAACAATACTTCGGATTAATGATGATTTATTGATTGACTCCTTGTCTAATTGCTATGTTGTGTATGCAGGCTCTTAGCCTTGATTCGGTTGGTGGTTCTTGGGTTATTTCTTCATTGGAGAATCACTCACCCTAATGAAGATGCAATATGGCTCTGGTTCATGTCAGTAATTTGTGAGGTTTGGTTTGCATTTTCGTGGATTCTTGACCAGCTTCCAAAACTCGCACCTGTTAACCGTGCAACCGACCTCAATGTTTTGAAAGAAAAGTTTGAAACACCTAGTCCTCAAAACCCGTCAGGAAAATCTGATCTGCCAGGGGTAGATGTGTTCGTTTCTACTGCAGATCCCGAAAAAGAACCACCTCTTGTCACTGCAAACACAATATTGTCGATTCTTGCTGCTGATTACCCTGTGGATAAACTTTCTTGTTACGTTTCTGATGATGGTGGTGCTCTTCTAACTTTTGAGGCCATGGCGGAGGCTGCCAGTTTTGCGAATTTGTGGGTCCCATTCTGTCGGAAGCATAATATCGAGCCAAGAAATCCTGAGTCGTATTTCAGCTTGAAAAAGGATCCGTTTAAGAATAAGGTGAGGCAGGACTTCGTTAAGGACCGCAGGCGAGTTAAACGTGAGTATGATGAGTTTAAGGTTCGGATCAACGGGCTCCCTGATTCTATTAGGAGACGTTCTGATGCTTATAATGCTAGAGAGGAAATTAAAGCTATGAAGCTTCAAAAAGAAACTGCTGGTGATGAACTTTTACAGCCTGTGAAGATCCCAAAAGCTACTTGGATGGCAGATGCTACCCATTGGCCTGGTACCTGGATGATACCGTCTCCAGAACACTCAAAAGGTGATCATGCAGGCATCATACAGGTGTGTGCTACAAATTCACTTGTGTTTGAATGAAATTCAACTACTAGGTGTTAAAATGGAAGGTCGTAAAGATTGGGTAACGGGTCAAACAAATTACTTCTATAATGGCTCAAAGTAGTAGCTTTGTTTTAGAACGGGTCAAACGAATGGTTTATAGAGCAGGTCAAAGCAGGTTGGGTTGGGCAACCCTTAAGTAAACACTTTTGACCTAGTATTTTCTCGAGTTTTGTTAAGTAGCTTTTCAATTTGGTTAAAACATACAGCAGGTGTGTTGTTTCGTGGTCAACTGGTAATCTAAAAATTGAAATAAAACCATTTAGGAGGATTCATGCATTTTGATAGTATTTTCTGTGACTTTTGACCCATTTGACCCACTCGATCTGTTCCATTTAGACACTTTTTATTAGCTTTGCCCATTTGACTGGTTAGAGGCAAACATAATCGAATGTGTACTTATAATTGTTCATGTTCAGACCTCCATTATCCATTTGTTTTTCGAAGTGACTTATGTATGTTCTGTAAACTTCAGGTGATGTTGAAGCCTCCAAGTGATGATCCGTTAAACGGGACCGATGATGACTCAAACCCCTTTGATTTTAGTGAAGTTGATATTCGCCTTCCCCTTCTGGTTTATGTTTCTCGTGAAAAACGTCCTGGTTATGATCACAACAAGAAGGCAGGAGCCATGAATGCACTTGTTAGAGCCTCAGCCATCATGTCTAACGGCCCCTTCATGCTCAACCTCGATTGTGACCATTATATATACAATTCTCAAGCTATACGAGAAGGAATGTGCTTCATGATGGACCGAGGTGGGGACCGCATCTGTTATGTACAGTTCCCGCAGAGGTTCGAAGGAATTGATCCTTCCGATCGTTATGCTAATCACAACACGGTATTCTTTGATGGAAACATGAGGGCTCTCGATGGGCTTCAAGGTCCGGTTTACGTTGGTACGGGAACCTTATTTCGTAGAACCGCACTTTACGGGTTCGACCCGCCTCGTTCCAAAGACTACCATTCAGGTTGTTGCAGTTGCTGTTTTGGTAAGCGCAAGAAAAGTTCTGTTGGTTCTGCACCTGATGAAAACCGAGCACTGAGAATGGGAGACTCGGATGATGAAGACATTAATATGTCTTTATTCCCGAAAAAGTTTGGTAACTCGAGTTTACTGATAGATACAATTCCAATAGCAGAGTTTCAAGGCCGGCCACTTGCTGACCATCCTGCAGTCAAAAATGGTCGAGCACCGGGTGCACTCACAATACCTCGAGAGCTTCTTGATGCATCGACGGTTGCTGAAGCAATCAGCGTGATTTCATGTTGGTATGAAGACAAAACCGAATGGGGAAACCGAGTAGGGTGGATTTACGGGTCCGTGACAGAAGATGTGGTAACAGGATACCGTATGCATAACAGGGGATGGCGATCGATCTATTGCGTGACCAAACGAGATGCCTTCCGTGGCACGGCGCCGATTAACTTGACTGACAGACTCCACCAGGTTCTCCGATGGGCCACTGGCTCAGTTGAAATATTTTTTTCGAAAAACAACGCGCTTCTAGCAAGCTCAAAAATGAAGTTTCTTCAAAGAATTGCGTACCTGAACGTCGGTATTTACCCGTTCACCTCCATCTTTCTAATTGTGTACTGCTTTCTCCCGGCACTTTCTCTTTTCTCAGGCCAATTCATTGTTCAAAGCCTTGATGTCACTTTTCTTGTGTACCTTCTCGCTATTACCGTAACGCTTTGCATGCTAGCCGTGCTCGAGATCAAATGGTCAGGTATCGAATTAGAAGAATGGTGGAGAAATGAACAGTTTTGGCTCATTGGGGGTACAAGTGCCCATCTTGCTGCTGTTCTTCAGGGACTTTTAAAAGTGGTTGCTGGAATCGAGATCTCGTTTACTCTAACATCAAAGTCAGGTGGTGACGATAATGATGACGAATTTGCAGATCTTTATATTATCAAATGGTCGTCTTTAATGATACCGCCAATCGTTATCATGATGACTAATCTAATCGCAATCGCAGTTGGTGTGAGCCGCACGATTTACAGTGCTATACCGCAGTGGAGTCGTTTGTTAGGTGGGGTGTTTTTCAGCTTTTGGGTGTTGGCTCATTTGTATCCTTTTGCGAAAGGGCTAATGGGTCGAAGAGGAAGGACGCCCACAATTGTTTTCGTTTGGTCCGGGCTAATTGCGATTACGATATCACTTCTTTGGGTTGCTATTAATCCACCTGAAGGTGCAAATGAAATTGGAGGTTCTTTCCAGTTTCCTTGAGATAATGATTAATTGTTAGAAATGTGAATTAGGATGGATGGTATATTCTTTGTTTGTATTGTTGAGTTTTATGGTGGTTAGGCGTTTTACTCTTACTACACATATTCTTCATTTCTTTGTACTTTTCATTGACAATTAATGGTGGCAAAAGAGTTGTTAATTTGCTGTTGTTTTAACTTGTTGAATTTGTGGATTTATATGTTGCTTTGATACACTAAAAAAGCAAGAGCATCACAGGGTTTTTTTAAATGTTTTTTGATTAATCTATCTTACATATTAAAAGAAAAATCTTGAACGAGTAAGAACTACTCTCTCCGTTTCAATTTTATTGTTCACAGACAAAAAACATGCAGTTTAAGAAAAATATCACAATCTCTCTTACTTTTCGGTAAGATGACAATTTTACTTTTTATTTTTTACCTACCTTTTTGTAATATATATATAAATTAAGGGAATAAATGAACTTTATCTTATTATTATTTTCTATTTATGGAAGTGGACAATTAAATTGAGACATCTCAAAAAGGAATATTAGACAATAGATACGGGGCAGAGGGAATATTAGATGGAGATTAACAATTAAAATCTAACCCTTAATTTTGTTCATGACATCATTAATCCCATTATTATGTGACTAAAAGACTAATTTACCCTTTTATATTTATAATATACACCCTTCAATATTTACAATATAATTCCTCAATTTTTCCTTCAATTATAAATAATTCTCCAAATATTTTACTCCCTCCGTCCCATAATAAGTGTCTCACTTACTATTTTGGGACGTCCCAAAATAAGTGTCCAGATTCCTTTTCAGCCAATCAGAAAAGACTTTAGTGGGTAAAGATAAGATGTTATTGGTAGATAGAGACTTTCCTTAAACTGTGTGCATTTTGACATGAGACACTTATTTTGGGACGGAGGGAGTATAATTTATTATTTCTTCTATAATTCAAACTATTTATACAATCTTATTTATTTTATTTTTCTAAAAAACCCTCAATAAGTTATTTTCAATTCCAAAAAAATGGCATAACTTTATTCCATCGCCAAGTGATCTAAATTCTTATACGACCTACTATTTTGAATCGTTTTATCAATTTCTAATTTACAATTCTTGGATCATGGATGCCAGCGAGTCAGGTTTCGACGAATTTTATGTATTTGTACCTATACTACCCCTTTTTTTGAATTCTTTTATCAATTTCTAACTTACAATGCTTTTGACGGGTTTTAATGTATCTGTACACATACAGATTTAAAATATCCGTGATGATACCTGGACCAATACCCGTTGGGTACCCAATTAGTATTACCTATCGGTTTTTCATATTTATTCACGGGTTTTGGTTATCCTCATTTTATGTAACTTTGACGAAACAAAAAAAATAGTTACTGAAAATACGAAGCAATTTTGAAACACGAAAAAAAATGATACCGAATTGCAAGATTTAAAATCTTAAAGCTAACAATTTAACTTTTTAATTAATTAATTCAAGTTTCGATACATAATATAGTATTATTATTAAAGAACAATACAAATACAAAAAAATAATGTGGTATCATGCACAATATTATCAATAATTGATTAATTAATTTACTCTTTTGCCACAAATTTCTCTATATCTCGATTTACATCCGTAAAAATCAATTACCATTTAATCTTCTAAGGCAGTGTTAATGTCATTCGGGTCAGTAGAGTCTGCATTTGAATTGTCATGTTTTATCATTTTTCGTCAAAGTTAAAAAGACAAAGTAATGCATTATAGGTTGTTGATTTAAACTATGGAGAGTAATTTAGATGGACGAAAATCATCAATGCACTGCAAAGACCATTATTTTTTAAGTACAAAATAATATTTACTTGGAAAACATATTTGTACGATTTTAAATAATATAGTATTATTATTTCTTTATATATAATTAAAACATAATATCATGGAGTAATCTGTAACTTAGATTAGTTTCATTCATAAAGATCTTAAGGCTAAAATTATTTGATAATATTTTTTTATCGGATAATATATATATCCCCTCTTTAAGCATATAAATTACAAATTTCCCCAACTAAATACTATAATATCATATGTCCCCAATTTAACCTATAAAACTCTCACATTTACCCAATTCATTGAATTAATCATAATTAGTAATTTAAAATGTATTTTCCAAAAAAAAAAAGTTATTTAAAATGTATTTATTATAAAGCTAATAACTATTATATTCTTCTTAACTGCACATTGACTAAAAAGCAAAAAGAAAACAAAAAAAATTAGCATATCTGGACGATTCAAGATTGCCACTCTATTTTTCCTAGATAAACCCAATATAAAAAATATTAATTAGTTTTGTACTAATGAAGCAAGATACAAATACAATTGAAAATGCAAATCAACAAACTAACTGACCTTCAATTTTCATTACTGAAAGAAAACAACTTATCATTCAAACTTTCAATATAATTAAATCATTGGAATGAAAGTTCACCGCAAACAAAAATCAAAGTTTTAGTGACGCATTTTTCAATTGTTTGTAAAAGACTAGGTAATAGAATAAGCACTTTTGACTTTGAAGGCTAACGATCAAGGGTTTATGAAATTAGTTTATGAAATTGTGAATATATTTTGGGAAGAAGATAAGGGTATGATGGTCATTAGCTTTAAAATTAATGCATTTTAAATTACTAATTATTATTAAATTAATGAATTGGGTAAATATGAGAGTTTTATAGTTAAAATTGGGGATATATGATATTAGAATATTTAATCGGGGAAATTTGTAATTTAGATGTTTATATAGGGGATATATGATATTATCCTTTTTATTTATTAAAAGGTGTACCCACAACTATTGAAAATGAACTTGAAACGTTCTGAAAATCTGAACATTCTTTTTTTTTATATGCGAATAATATGTATGCCTTAGCTAAAAGTGCCAATAAAATACTACTAAAATGCCACTAATGTACCACTCAAGTGTAAAATAAAAAGTACCAAAGATGGCACTTAACACTTAAGCATTTTCAAAATTTGCACACAAAAGTACACGATCCTCTAAAAGTACGCGATCCTGTGATAATACGCGATCGCGTGTTAAGGGTGGACGATCGCGTACTTTAGAAAGAAATATGTTCATCTTTTATGATCATTCTAAAATGGCAATTCTTCCAAAAATGTTCTGTCAGTGAATCACTTTTCATTAACTAATCACTTTCATCTTAAAAGTTCATAATAAATCTTTAGCTCAACATCTCATAATTACTAACCACTTTAATTACTTGTTCAACATTATTTTCATACTCTACTAACACTTCTGATTACACTTTGAAGCCTATTACATGATTTACAAGGATTTAACGAAACCCATGAAATCACTCAAGAACACTAATCATGATTCCATCACTTCCACCATGTATTATGGTTACCAATGATATCAATAACACTAATTAACATCAAACTAAACAATTTCTAATCTCTATTTCATAATAAAACAATTAATTATTCATAACCCCATGGAAATCCATTTTTTAGGTTTAGAACATGAAGAAATTCAACTTACCTAAGGTTAGGAGATTTTTTTAGTCCTTATAAATTAATATCATGACGTTTTAAGGGTAATTTATAAATAAACCCATTGTATTTGAAATATTTCTCTATATTGATTAATAACATGATTTTTTTTTATCAACCGTCGTAACTAAAATATTTTATGGTTTGTAACTAATATTTTTTAATTGATATAAATTAAGCTAAAAAATATATAAACATATGTTATATTCAGTGTTCTATTTTTTTTTATTCTTGATTCAACCATATTTACATTTCTATTTTATTTTTGTGATTCATGATTTTTTACTTTTAATTCTACAAGTTGTGTTTAAAGTGTTGTTATTAGGTTTTGATATAAACTGATTTTTATCATATAAATGAATATTCAAGCTTTCAAGATCTATTATTATTATTATTATTATTATTATTATTATTATTATTATTATTCAAGATCTATTGTCATTGCTTAACTATATGTGTATATGATCACAAAAATGTACGATTTTCATAAAAATTTAGGTTTGAATTACAAAATATAGTTATTTGAATTAGACCGAATTCAAAAATTTCTAAAATATTTTGTGGGTTACAATAATTCTATATTGTCTTCTTACTACATGCCCATTCTATACATGAATGTTTGACTATCCACCTTTCATAAAATGGGTAACTATTATTATCAAACTGTGTACAAATTAGAAATGGGTAACTGTTATTATCAAATTGTGTACAAATTAGATAACTTTAAAATCGACATGTCATACATTTGATCAAAAAGTAACTTTTAATTACAAGAACATATTTCGTATATGTTTTAAATAAGTTACTAATAAAAAATCAAAAAACATGAATCGTACCCAATATAATCTTTTAAGTTATCTTTTATTCCCTTTCAAGTTCTAACTATATCTAGTTCAATCATCATTCAAAAAGATTAAACTAACAAGTAAACTCAAAAAGTATTTATAAAGACTATACTATGAGAACACTGGGATTTTTTTATGAAAAACATTTTTAAAAAACCTCCATTGAAGATGCCAAGCCAGGAGGTATTTTCTTGGGGTTGTTTGGTGGGTTATAGACAAATAGGGTAGCAAACTTCACAAAATGATCAATTTAAGGAATAATCTAATTTTTTTAACAAAATAATAACTTTAATTTTGAAACATGACGTCTAGTGTATAAAAACCCGATTAGCAATCAAAAGGATTCAACATTTTGAATAATTTTACAAACTTTAGTTATCTTTGTACATGTTTTTTAGAAACTTTAGTTACATTTAAACACATTACGTATAGGTAAGGTTAATCTATGTAAACAATTTTTAATCATTCTGTAAATTGAACATTTTGTGAAAGTTTGATAGTCATGTTGTCTATTGGACAATTGTTGTGTAAAAGGGAATCTTCAAAGGGACCAGGTTCAATCTCCACTGGCTGCAACCTTGTAGCCAACCCTCAGTCCAGTTGGTTTCGGAGGAGATATTAGGCAAGAAAATGATCATGTTCACCAAAATGAATTGAGACTTTCTTACGGGGACCGTTGAGTCAGTTTGGAACGTATGCTCAACATCAACATCCACATTTTGTTCTTATGATGGTGCGTGTCTGCTTAGTATTGTCGAATATCGACAATATATAAGAAAAGAAGTTTTAACGGATTGTTGAGTCACTGGTCACTGATCTCAACTCATTGGTCACTGATACAAAGTCACTGATACTCTCTCTGAAAGGCTTCTTGAAAATGATCGTAGTTGAAGCTGCTGTTGCAGAAGTTTTAGTCTCTGATCCTATCTCTTCAACCAGTAGATGAAGAACCTATCAAGATAAAAGACTCAACTTTGTGTGTCGCTGATACTCATCTACCAGTGAGAGTCTCCAAGTCTTCTTAAGTTATTCCTTCTGCTGAATAAAAGAAGTCACTCTAGCACTGTAGCTCAAGTTACTCTTCAAGATCACGTTAGCTCGCAGCGAGTAAGGAGATCTTCTACTACTTCAGTGACTGCAGCATTAATTGTTGCATTAATAAGGAGTTGACATATTCTACACTATTACGGCGCCACGCGTGCTCCTCGTGACTTGGTCCAACATAGAAACTAACGTGGCAGCCAGTGATTGGCTTCAAGGTAAAAGGTGATATTTCCCAAGACAGAATGTCGGACCATGATGTATCACATCTCAACTACCTCACCAATCAAGCAGCAACACGCGTCCTTCCAGATCCGGAAATTAAGGAATTCAGCGTCTGTAAATAGCGTAGTATATTGTACTCCATTTGGTGTCGACTATTCGTATTGTTACTTGTTTGTCAGTGACTAGTTTGTCTAAGATACGAACAACACCAGCGAGTGAACTAGTAGCGTGTTTGTCCACTATTAGTTCATCTCAGCGAGTGAGCAAGTTAGCGTGTTTGTCCACTACTGCTCATCTCCATTTGTAAGAGCTGTATTGTTTGATTTAGATTAGCTTTGGCTAATCTATTCCGCAATCAACAATAGATAAATTTCATCAATAAAAGAATTTATCTTTCAGCTAGTATTCCATCAGCAATTGAACTGCTTATCTTACTTATACATATTTGTGTTCATATTGCTGTCATGTAAACACGGTTAAAAACTTGCTAAATAAATTAACACATTAAAACAGAAAAGTTTTTAATTGTATTCACCCCCCCTTCTACAATTAACCGACTGTTAACGATTCATAATCACTAACACAATAGTATCGCACCCCCAAATTTATAACTATATATCATAGCTATTAACTATTTGTTGAAGTGTTAGAACCATATAGTATCGCACCCCCAAATTTATTGTGCGGAAGCGGTTCGGGTCGGGACGCGACTAATCAGGTAATCACAGCACAAAGATATAATGAATGACTCTGTATGTGTCATTTAAATAAAATACATTAATTGTATCAGGTTTACAATAGTTAATAAGTTACAAAAGCTCGGTAACCTATTCAAGAGATTCTATAGCATTACTACTTTTACAAAATATAATAATGTAGAAAAATCTCTTGATGTTTGCATGCGACTCGAGCTATATAATCCTGAGCAGACCTACTGCTGCTGAGTACCTTAGAATACATGCTAAAAGGGTAAGCTAAAAGCTGGTGAGCTCACAGGTTTGTATGATAAATCAATATGTATGAACCACAAGATTTAGTATAATGACTTGCAACCAAGCAAATAAATAAGTGTATATCACTGCCATGAGCACATAGTCTGAGCATAACTGAGGTGTCAGGATCACAATCAAGTGTTGATCGAGGGTGCCTCCCTGCGAGTGCCTAATCTACACTCGTATGAACAAATGATAATGCGTTCGTTTGACCAGTTAGTGCTTGCTAACCCAAACAGGGATTGTCAATCCCATATGGTACCATACATCAACATTCACGCTACAATAGTATTACCAAACTATGTTGTGGAGGGCTTTAAAGTGATTAGTGAAAATAATTCATGCAGTATATATCGATGTTTTTGTACTTGCGTTCATATGTAAAACAAAACGAGCATTTATTCCCACTCCGTGAGTAAAAACAGTAAAATGCGGGGCTATGAGACTCACCTGAGTCTGATGCGTTGCTATCAAGCAAGTAAAGATGGTGCACAAGCAAATGATGTCGTTCCAACAACTGTAACTTGCCGGGCGTCCTAAATGTGCAAGGTTATGATAATGAGTAGGTATCTCAAAAGATCACCTATGCTAGTTATCCACTCAACTAGTTATGTCCAAATACTTTGGTTGTTGCTTTGTGTTTTAAAAACATGTACGACCCGTTGGTGACGATTTGTAATAACAATTCCAAAGTGTAATCATTATGTTGTTATATAAGTTATACTTATAAAGTATATTTCGTGTGTTTAGATGTCGTATCGTATAAGTATTCGAGGGTATGAAAGTTCGTCACTTAGTGTGAAACTAATTATAAGTTTTCTCAAGCTTTTGAACGACGGGGGGTTCGGGGGCAGCGCCCCTGGTAGCGGGGTTCAAGGGGTCGCAACCCTTGACGGGGTCCAAGGGGCAGAGCCCCTGGCTGGGGTCGAGCTGTCAGATCAGTTCGGAAATTTTTTATTTATGTATATATTGCTAAAATAAAATCGCATTGGAATTTAAATTCGAAGTATTGTCAAGCGTCAAAATCAAGTCTCGACACTTAGTGAAAATACATGTATTTAGGGTTCTGTGAATTGCGACACTAGGTGCGACACTAGACTGCGACACTAGGTTAGTGTCGCAGCATGCGACATCGGTTTGATGCGACATTGGTAAATTTTTAGCGACACAAGGTTAGTGTCGCAGAGCAACCGAGTTGTGCCTATTCGAAGTTAATACGCGATCGGGTGGAGTAAACCACGCGATCGGGTGAAAATCTTATACGCAATTGGGTGAAGTATTCCACGCGATCGGGTGAGGTAATCCACGCGATCGGGTCCACACGATCGGGTGCAGTTCGTTTTTCCATATTTACAACAAATAATAAAGAAATTTAAGTTTTCTAAATAGATTTCAAAATATTATTTGGACATATACAAGTGGTGTGGAGATTTTAAACATGAAAATGAAAGTATTTCAAGTATTTAAATTTTAGGTAAAAAACTCCTTACAATGAAGTGAGGAATCCGTGAACGAGAAAGATGATGACGATGATGATGAGGTTTGAAGCTTTTATTACCTCTGCCTTTGCAATATGATGATGGTGATGATTCACGAAGTTGATGATGATGGTGGCAGTTGTGTGTGTGAACCGAGAGGGAGAGAAGAGCTGAGATAGATATTAAAGAAAATGAAATGGGGAAATGGAGATAAGGGTATGTTTGATTTCTTTATCTGTAAAAGGCAAGATCCACATTTTGTGGATCTTGTGTCACACCCGCTAAATTTAAACTTTATTTAGTGCTTAAACTACTTGTAATTACGTGTATTTAGTATTGTATTAATCTGAATATATGTAATCTTTTGTGTAATTACATACACACATACGCGGTTTGTTAAACCATGCACTTATGTACCAGACAAGGTTCGACACTATTTACTATGGACGTTGGTGACAAAATATTGAAATAATGTGGAATTATCTAGACAAACGTTATTTACATTAATATATTGTGAGAATATATTACAGTATTACTTATTGTCTAAAAACACTCTGAACGCGACGAAAGCACACGAAACGCGCCTAATAGAAGAAAATAATTCAAGTTATATTTTTATAACTCATTATTAAGTATTTTGATAAAATACTTTGGTTTAAAATATTTTGGATATACTTTAACATATTTCTAACTCTTAAAAATACTACGCAATAAAACGATAGGGTAAACGACTACGGGATTTAACTGACTACAAGTTGTGACACGAATAATCGAAAACAAAAACATGCGAGCCTTAGATTCAAATGGGTCGGCCGAGACCTGCGGACCCGGTCTCAACCGACCCATGGCCCAATCCCCCTTTTTTTTATCCCATTTCTTCTTCCTTTTACAACCCACAACCACCAACTTTTTCTTCACCTCCTTTTCTCTCAAAATTTCGGACTAAACACAGCCCCAAACCGCCATAAAAACACACCATTTTGTGAAGTTACTTCAGTGTGAAACGATCACCATCTCGAGCTCTCCATCTCCATCTTCTTCATTTTCATTTTCAAGGAATGAAACTTCTTAACAATTTTAAAATACTTGCAAAAATTCTATTTACATGCTAGAATGTTTACTCAACGAAATTATGTCCAAAAACCGACTTAAAATGCGTTTTTAAAGTTAAAAATACGATCAGTTCGTCCTGTGAAGTAAACCGAAACCAGCGAACCGAAACTTTAACTTGCGGAGTCAAACCGCGAACTAAACTTTTCTTGCGAACCCAACTCAACTCGCAGCCTGCTTGCCTTGCGAACTCAATCTCAGTTCGCATTGCAACTCGGTTCGCACCGCAGTTTCAGCCCGCGGCTAGACTTGGCCAATTTTTCCCGAATTTGAATTTTTGATGCATTTTTCACCAAAGCAACGTAGTAGAAATAAAAAAATTCCGCGCTGACCTGGCAGCTCGATCCCAGCCAGGGGCTCTGCCCCTTGAACCCCGCTAGGGGTTGCCACCCTTTGGACCCCGCTACTAGGGGCGCTGCCCCCGAACCCTCGTCAATCAGGAGCTTGTAAATACTTTTCACACTAAGTGTCGAACACTCCAAAACAATGAAAACTAATACAAAGATACATATAATAATAACACTTGTAAATTATTATTACAAACCGTCACCAACGGGCCATACTTGTTTTCAAACTATAAACGAAATACTAAACAAACACTTGGACATTTTCTAGTTGAGTGGACAACTAGCATGAGTGATTTTCAAGAAACCAACTTATTTACTTACAACCTCGTGCGTTTCGGACGCCAGAAGGTTGTAAGGTTCAAAGAACCGATATACGGACTTACATCCGACACGTCTACGGACTTACATCCGCTTTACTTGGTTGAATTTACATATATACTTGCTAGACTCAGGTGAGTACTCGACTGCCTACACTACTTTTTACACGCATTGCATGAGTACTTTTTATCCACTGAAAGCCTCCTATCGTAAGTTGTTAGTTATGGACTTAAGCGCGAGTACTAGTTAATGGATCCATTTGGGACTGACAATCCCTGCCTGGGGTAGTAGCGCTACCACGGATTTCACCGTAGAAACGGACACATTAGTAGTTGTTACATATGATTGTCTGTGGATAGCACTCATGGGGGTACATTATATGATTCTTGATTGAATCATACTTACACACTGTTAAGCCTCAACTTATGAGCTCATGGCAACTGTGTTGACCTACTGATATACTTGCTTACTTACTTTGCTTGACAACAACACTTGTACCTACTTGTGGTTCATAACGATTACTTATTACTAAAACTGTAAGATTCACCAACCTTTTAGTTGACCCTTTTTAGCTTTGTATCTCAGGTACACAGATGAAGTAGGATTACTACAGGACACTAGCTAGAGTCGCATGATTTCTACATTGCATTTAACGGAGATTCTTAGCATTATCTTTTGTATATTATGATTATGTAATAGAATCTCCCGCTACACGCGTGGACTCTAGAAAATTACATATTTGTAACCGAAAACACTATGTTTTCAAATATTATATATATGGAAATGTAACTATTTTACAAACGTTGCATATAGATGTCGTTTGCTGTATACTTTGTGCTGTTGATACTTTATTAGTCGCGCCCCAACCCGAACCGCTTTGGCAACCCGAATTTGGGGATGCGACATCTTGGCCGGCTCAACCAAAAGGGTGGGTACCGGTTGGTAGTTGATGTCCCGAATTGTAGTGTTAAAGCCTGTATTTATTTACCCGATCATTTAATAATGTAATTTTTTTTTAATTAAAATTTATTAATGTATATTCGAAATATTTTTGAGTCGAAGTATTTTATCAAGATACTTTATTTGGGTTATAAAATATAACTTCGTTTTGAATTAGTTTGTCGGATATGTTTCGCGTGGTTTCGTCGAGTGAAATACGTTCTCAATAAAACGAAATATGTTTTTAAACGATTTAATATCATCCAGGTAAATAATGTTTATTTTTAAATGACAACACATTATTTATAAAAGTTTTGTCACGAATGTTTTGTTTTATACGATACAAAATACATTTTATATATTATAAAAATAATATATAATAAAAATAATATATAATAAATAATAAGTTTATTAAATAATTTCATATTACTTAATACTTGAGTTCACCAACGTCCGTATTGTAACATGTCGGAATCCATCCGATAGTAAAATGCACGATTTAATTCAATCGCGTACGTGTGTATATATATCAATATAGATAATGATACACATAATTAGCCTAATACATAACTAATTACATGTATTAACAAAGTGATTAGGTACTAATAACTAGCCCTAATTTATCGGGTGTCACATATAAAGGAAAGATCAATCAATAAGTGAGTCAAAGACAAACCTCAAAGGCAAACCGATGGAGTCGTGGTGGTACAGTGGTGACGTGGTGTGCAGATGGTTGTGGTTGCGTGAGGAGGGTAGCCGGAGGGGTGGTGCAAAGGGAGGAAACCTTAGTTTGGAACTTGGAGCCTTGGAGGAAGTTGTGGATTGACGTGTTCTTATATGACTGGCAGAGATTAAAGATTGCACGGCGGTGGAGGTGGCGCCAGGAAGGTGGACGGTGGCGGTGGCATCAAGAAGGTGGACAATGGAGGTGTGTTTACTGGTGAAGTGGAACCCTAGCTATGGAAGAGTGGAGTGGTGGAAGGGAACTGGAAGGAGAATGATGCGTGTCAGAGGTAGGAGGGAGAGTGTGCTGGAGTTAACATAGAGATTATCAAATAATTAGGTCTAGCAAAATATACAAATTTTTTTACGTGGTTTACTAGAAATTATGGATTAATGGTGGTCTTGTACTCTTGTTACGGATTTCATCATTTGATCACTTAAAATCACCCGTAGTTGCAGTCAAGTTACAAAACAAACATTTTGTTTTAGTGACAATATGTCATAGATTATTGAAGGGTTTTCTGCGCAAAATAGCAATGTACTTGTCAAAGATTTTTATTATAGCATTCTACTTTAAGTTTTGCATAAATTAACAATATACCAACAAACTTATTTTTATTACAACAATTTACCCTGAAAATTTTACCCAATAATAGCAAAAACTAGAGTCAATGTTATAGTAAAAATTTCTTGACAAGTAGCCGAAATACCAAAATGATTTCTACAAAAGAAACTAATAATAAGAGTGATTAAATACTTTTTCAAAATAACTTAATCAATAAGATTTTACCTTGCATGTTATAATAAAAATTTCATGACAAGCAGGTTGCTATTTTGTGCAGAAAACCGATTATTCAAATACCCATATGATTTTTGCAAAAAAACTAATAATAAGAATGGTTGAGTACTTTTTCTAAATAACTTAATCAATAAGATTCTAGTAAAACGATTTATTTCATTGTATATTACTGTAAGAAAAACATTTTATATATATATATATATATATATATATATATATATTTGCCTTTTGTAGCCACAAAGACACTTTTTTCAACCAAAAGACAACAACCAATCAAATTCATGTCAAACCTAAGAAAAATAGCTGACCTAAAATTAGGGAAGAACAAGGTTGATTTGAGGGACTCCATTTTTGGTAGTCTTTCATGAGTAACCAACAAAAAGGATTCGTCGGGAACCCTTGTTGCAGTCTTCTGCGAATACTACTATCCTTCGAATGAGGTTTTTGAGCTGAACGACAAGATACGATTTTAGTTTTTGTACCAAAGAGATAACCAGCATCATTGGCATGGAAGATAGTGGGATCGGCTATCAAGATTATGTATAACAATGCTCGGAAATCAAAACCGCCAACATTGTTGAGTCCAAGTTTGATAACAAAGAAAAAGAAGCAGTCGAAAAAGGAAGTGATCGGTTTGGGTTTGAGGTGACTGATTGTGTACAAATTATGACTTGTTGGATTTACGTTTGGAAATGACTATGGTTATGAACAATTTAGGAACAAATTATGGTTGGATAAATGGTTGTGAACAAACTATGACTTGTTGTGAACGAATTACGAGTAATTTAAATACATGGTTGAATGGTTTTTCATTTTGATTTGTAATGACGATCTATGGGAACCAACAGCCCACATTGTATAGTGGAAATACCATAGAATTCGGTTCGGTTAACAGTTAGACCCTTAGACCCAAAAAATTTCATAACCAAATAAATCAAACTGATCAACACCCCTAATTGAAATAAGCAATCAAAATCAGCTTACACAATTTTCCTAGGGTATGTTGGAAACGCTCTAACTGTATGTGATTACCTGGTACTTATGTGCATTGAGAACATATTTTGATTTACCTTGTAATCTATGTTTTCACCAACGTTTGCATTAGTAGTGTCTTCAACAAAAATTAAAATCCTAAAGAGTGGTGATTTGTATACCACCAAATTTAGTCATACACCACTATTTATGCATTAGACTATTGTAGTGTACAATACTTTAAAGCACCTTGGTGGTGGATGGTTAAAATCTGGTTGTGTACAAATCACCACCCATTCCTAAAACGGTAGCATGAAATCAACATACATCGTCTTCAACATGACATGAGTGCATAATTATGATCTATCAGTTAATCGATGGAACTGGCTGATTCATCCCTTTAAAAATACCTGGGAGTGGGTGGTTGCTCCGGCAAGATCTCTGCTGCCAAAACTATATATCTTCATTGAGTTAAATTGATTGTTGTATCGTTTAATTCGTCATTACGTAGCATGGCTAGTTTATGAACCTGTTGCATTTCCAACGACAGAATACTGTCAAACATCAAAAACCTAACCATATTTATGTCTATCTTAAATGATTTGATCGATCAGTTTAATTTATTATTGATTGGTGAAATCGATGTGCCGTGAAACCTTTGCTTATATGTATATATATAACTAGGTTTAGCGCCCGTGCGAGTTATTTGAAAAATACAGTTTCGAAAAGTGCAGTTATATAGTTAATTTGTAAGTAGTTTAATATATTAATATTGTTAACTTAAAGGTGCAATATAATTATCATTGAGAAAAATAGAAACATAAATCGAACTTCTTTGCAAGCGACGTTTGTTGTATTGTAGCTACTTTTTTTTTTTTGTCTTTGCTGCAAATCAAAATCTTTATTCAATATGTTTTTTCTTTCAACCCGTATTAATGATAATTACGAAGCATACCGTCAATGGCTTGCTAACTAATGAGGATAAAATGATTGGTTTAAAGTGTTTTTAAATAATTTGACTAAATGATTATACTTGCAAAACTTTTTTATAAACTATATCATTTGTGAAAATAAACATGAAATTATTGGTTTAACTGACGATGATTCATAATATTGCGAATCAATACTTTTGAATATATTTTATTATTATTATTATTATTATTATTATTATTATTATTATTATCATCATCATCATCATCATCATCATCATCATCATCATCATCATCATCATCATCATCATCAAAATCACATTAAATAAGTTGATATATAGAAAGCTATGTATCATGCTTAAAAGTCGAGATTAATTCAAGAGTTTTCGGATTAATAACATGTCATCGTTAACTAAAATAACACGTTTTAATTGATATTTTAAAAACTTTGAATAGAGGTGTGAGAACATGTAATGTTATTAAACATTTAGAAATGTTATTTTTTATCATTATTATTATTGTGTGTCTCTGTTAATTGCAAAATTATGTTAAATATTTGTTGAGCGTTGACGATGCACAGTAATTAAAATTAATAAATTTATCATATATCTTTTTTTTAGTTTTCAAACTTACTAATATTGTTAAAAGTTAAAATCTCTTATTGAAACTCATTGGTAACACGTATAGAATGCACATGAATCAATCAATATCAAAGTTTCACGCCACGAATAATAAATAGTATAATGTTATGACAGTTGATGATGATAATGATAGA
This sequence comes from Pseudognaphalium luteoalbum, assembly GCA_963422505.1. Taxonomy (NCBI): domain Eukaryota; kingdom Viridiplantae; phylum Streptophyta; class Magnoliopsida; order Asterales; family Asteraceae; genus Pseudognaphalium; species Pseudognaphalium luteoalbum. The sequence continues at coordinate 122,254,040 of OY730193.1, forward strand.
TAATTGGAATGTATAAGATATTAGTCATAAAATGAATTTATTTTTTTATGTTGGAAAAGAAATCATTAGTTTTATTGAGTGTAATGCAAGAATTCAAAACGCTATTATAATAACGTATAATAAATTTGAATTACGATTCCTCGAAAAATAGAATGTAGTAATTTGTTGAGAAATCTATAAATCTTGAAACATATAAGATGAGAGTGTTAAAAGTTTGAAAAACATTTGAGGAAAAACTAATTTTATAATGTGGCATAATTATGTAAATTTTAAATAAAAATACTTGATGATGTGGCATAATAAGGTAGCCTTATGAAAAAGGAATTTGATGATGTGGCATAACTAATTAGTTAGAAAAAATTCTTGTTTTATAAATATATATATATATATATATATATATATATATATATATATATATATATATATATAGGATAAGGTTCTAATGAGAACACTTCAAAAATAAGAACGACTAAGAACACCTCATAAATGCACAACTAACTAAAAAAATCATTAAATTCACACTCATACATCTCAAATATGTGTAGAAAAATAGATTAAAATAGATGCGAACTTTCAGAAATGCACAAAAATTGAAAAAAAAAACGATTGATGCACGATTATCTCTATAATTGTGCATCAATCGTTTTTCAATTTTTGTGCATTTTTAGAAGTGTGCATTTATTTTCTTTGCATATTTGAGATGTACGAATATAAATTTAACTATTTTATCAAGAGTATTTGTGCACTTGAAGCATTCTTAGCCGTTCTTATTTTTAAAGTGTTCTCATTTGATCTAAACTCTCTCTCTCTCTCTCTCTCTATATATATATATATATATATATATATATATATATAGGGTTGAGTTCTGGTGAGAACAAGGGGATTCCGTGAGAACGGTGAGAACACATCTTAACCATCCATTTTTTTTTATCAAAAAACCTGATTTTGGAGGTGACATGCAGTTTGATTTTGAAGGGTTCACATCACCTTTGCTCATGTGAAGTTTTTTTTTTTAGCTTCACATCATTTTGCTCATGTGAATTTTTTTTTTAGTTTCGCATCATTTTTGTGAGGTTAAGTTTATTATTATTTTATTTAAGTTATGATGCTATAATTTTTTTTATGAGTTCACGTAGTTTTAATGAGATTAAGTAAATATTTTTTGTTAACATTAGTTTTTGAAGAGATTAATGTTTATACATATCAATTCACTACTTCAAACATTGTTTTTAACAATAATTAAATTAAACTTCAACATATTAAAACTATCGTGAAGCAAAAAAAAAATTAAACTTCACATATCAATCTTTATGTGAAACCTCCAAAATCAAACTTCAAAGTATTTACAAAAGTGTCACCTTCAAAATCAGATTTTTTGATCAAAAAATGGATGGCTAAGATGTATTCTCACCGTTCTCACATAATCTTCTTGTTCTCACATTATCCCAAGTCTCTCTCTCTCTCTCTCTCTCTCTCTATATATATATATATATATATATATATATATATATATATATATATACATGGGATACATGACATATGCTCTGATCGATCAGTTAATTCATCATCACTATACGTGTGTACTGTTGTGATCACCTACTACTAATATTATAAAAGTTCACCGAATGACTCGTGTCAAAAATAAATAAATTATGTACCGCATTGATCAAGTAGTAAAGGATGTATAACTTATGTCCATTGTTTTATTTGTAACGCTTATTTTTTCACAAAAGCAAAATAAATACTTGTAATAAATTAGTTGATGGAAGTTCAACATTAGTTAGAGTTGTAAACAAAAACATCAACATAATAGAAAACCAATCCTGCAATGGCGGGGTAAGGAAAAGTGAGATGTAGACCAGTCATATCTTTAATCGAGGCTAAAAGAATTGCTTTCAGGACGACCTTGATGACCTTTATGTGTCAGACATGTATGATAATCAAATAAATTAATAATCGATTAGAGTTATAAAAAATTTCTTATATTTTGCAAGGAAAGCGATTACTAGAGTGAGAGTTGTATTTAAGTAGTTACATAACTGAACAATGTTTACTTTGGAAGCACACATAAGTGAAAAACAAAGGAAGTCATAAATAGGTATCTTTAAAGAGCTAGCATGATATATAGACAAATGTAAGTAGCTTCATGAATAACTAATTAATCCCACTTCAGCATCTGGGGTGCTTCACAGACTACATACAGTACTATTACTATACCATAACTCATTAACTTTTAATTACATATACGTGTATGAATTTAAGTTTATTCATAACTTGAATGCAGTTGTATTCGTTACTAAGATTCAGACAGAAAAATGTGGAGGTTGAAGATAGCAGAAGGGAACAAAGATCCATATCTGTACAGCACAAACAACTATGTTGGTAGGCAAATTTGGGAGTTTGATCAGAATTATGGAACTCAGGAAGAGCGTGATGAGGTTGAAAAGGCTCGTCGTAATTTCTGGAATCATCGTCACAATGTTAAGCCCAGCAGTGACGTTCTTTGGCGTATGCAGGTTATTTGCTCCCCATTTAAAGTTTCTTTCTTTCTTTTCTTTTGTTTTTTTTAACAAAAAAAAAGGAAAAGAAAAAGAAAAAAAAAATCAAGTTTGGAATTCATAGAAAGATGTTGTTGGGACAAAATATGCAGTTTTTAAGAGAGAAGCAATTCAAACAGACAACACCCCAGGTGAATATAGAGAACGGTGAAGAGATCTCGTATGATAAAGTTACGACCACAATGAGGAGGTCTGTTCACTTATTTGCAGCATTGCAGGCTCACGATGGCCACTGGCCGGCTGAAAATGCTGGTCCTATGTATTTCATGCAGCCATTGGTAACTTTTTATTATGTTAATGGTTACATGTGTTGGAAATATGTGTGTAAGGATAATGATAATCGATGATTAATCAGGATTCAGACTCATGCCTGAAGTCTGAACACTTTCAGATTGTAGTATTACGACCCTTTTACAGCTTGGGTTACTCTAGATCCATCATAGGATAATTCACATAGCACTCTAAATTCTAGGTGACAACAAACAAGAAAGAAATTCATTTGTCTTGTATAGATCTTAATGGAAAAAATTATAAATTGGTAACATACTCTCAATTTTGTCTTGATGTGAGTAAGATACTCATTTTATTACCAAAGTTACACACAAAGTCTTATGTTTTGTTCTAATATGAGTAACGTTGTTACCGGCTAACTTGTAAAACATGGCACAATTTTTATCTGCCTGGAAAAAACATATGATGAGATGGATTTTTTTATTACCTGAAACTACTTTTGATGACACTATAATCATCCATATGGAACAAAACATAGTTCCATACATAGTATGTTCTCAATTCATAGTTCCATACAAGTCATCTCAAGAACCTGACACTAGTTACCTTCGTATCAACAAAATGCAGGTTATATGCTTGTATATAACAGGACATCTTGACAGCGTGTTCCCAGCAGAGCACAGAAAAGAAATTCTTCGGTACTTATATTGGCATCAGGTAATATAAATGCCGACTTCATATTCACATATTTTATTCTTGGATTGCATCCACACAAAAAGACATACGCATTTGTCTATTAAAATTTCACAGAACGAAGATGGCGGCTGGGGATTTCACATAGAAGGTCATAGCACAATGTTCTGCACCATCCTCAGTTACATTTGCATGCGTCTTTTAGGAGAAGGGCCAGATGGTGGTTTGGATGGTGCATGCACGAAAGCACGAAAATGGATTCTAGATCATGGCAGTGCGACTATTATTCCCTCTTGGGGAAAAACTTGGCTTTCAGTAAGGCATTCTATTTCTTAAAAACAACGTGAAAATGAGACACTGTAACGGGAAAAATAATGGAATTGAAACCTCATAGATTCAATATGCACACTAATTGATGGATATGTATGTATATAGAGAGACGTATACAAAACCTAAATCAAGCCCTAGACCATGGTCAGACATATACACACTTATAATGTTCTAACAATAATAGTTCGTATGCAGAGTTCACTTCTAGCTTATTGATATGCCTTTGATATTTTCCTATTAAAATATAACACTTATACATGGCAGGTCCTTGGTGTTTCTGAGTGGGCTGGAAGCAACCCGATGCCCCCAGAGTTCTGGATCCTTCCTTCATTCCTTCCCATGCATCCAGGTTAGCTTGGTTCTCTAATACCAATCTAGAACAAAGGTAACACCTCACTAGATTGCCAGTAAATGGTTGGGACAAAGGTGAAAAATCTCACAGAATTATCCAAGTGTCTTGCCTATACATAATGAAGTTCGGGTAAAAGGGCTACCAGTAAAGCCATGTAGACTCAAAAAGTGTGGATTTGTACACTGTCTTTTCAAATAAGTTACACAATTCTACCCACAATTTCTAGAAGTGTTAATAAAGGCGGGGTTATGGTGACAATTTCCAATCTATTACTAAAATTTGTGTCACCTAATGATGCTTTTCGTGTAGTGTGCAAACATTTTTTTGGTTACTAAGAAGTTAACGTATCACGATGATATAGAAGAGATCTCTGAAACATAGAAAATAATCCTCAATTGTATATTCGTCCCACAATTCAAAGAGTAATAGACATACATCAATAATCATGCACACATAACGGTCTTCTTAATTTGTCCAAAATGCAGCTAAAATGTGGTGTTTTTGCCGACTAGTGTACTTGCCAATGTCATACCTATATGGAAAAAGGTTTGTGGGTCCGATCACTCCTCTTGTTTTACAACTTCGGAATGAACTTTACACACAACCCTACAATCAAATAAACTGGAACAGTACAAGACATTTGTGCGCTAAGGTGATTTTCTTACTTCATTAACTTGTCTATACGAATCCAGCCATTATTCGCCTATGCTAACTTCTTGTCTCAGGAAGACCTATATTACCCTCATCCTTTACTACAAGATCTAATATGGGATAGTCTTAACATTTTTGCTGAGCCACTTTTAACTCGCTGGCCATTCAATAAGTTGCGAGAGAAAGCACTCCTAAAAACCATGAAGCATATACATTACGAAGATGAGAATAGCCGATATATCACAATTGGTTCTGTGGAGAAGGTACAGTAAATATTGACATAAAGATGACAGTTAAGTATCTACGAAGTAGATATGGGAGATGATGTGTTTTCTGGTTTCACTTTTATTTAGCGTCCTCTAAACAAACTGTGCAGGCACTGTGTATGCTTGCATGCTGGGTTGAAGACCCTAATAGCGACTACTTTAAAAAGCACCTTGCCAGGATCCCAGACTTCTTATGGGTTGCGGAAGATGGAATGAAAGCTCAGGTCATATACAACTACCAACTCAAAAATAGAAATTCTAATTTATCTTTTGATTCTTATCATATCATATTAATGATAATAACTCAATCAATATGATCTAACTGCAACTTAATATGGGTTTGTCTTAGTATAGAGTTTTGGCAGTCAAGAGTGGGATGCAAGTCTTGCCATTCAAGCCCTGCTGGCTACAGATCTTACCCACGAGATTGGCCCGATCCTGAAGAAAGGGCACGATTTTATAAAAGCCTCACAGGTATCCATATTCAAACTATGAAGCATTTTTTGAATTACTAGTTGAAGATGAGTTTCTACTTGCACTCATTCCAAATTAAAAACCCTTTTTAACTATAGGTTAAGGGAAATCCTTCTGGTGACTTTAAAAGTATGTATCGCCATATTTCTAAAGGGTCATGGACCTTTTCAGATCAAGATCATGGATGGCAGGTTACAGACTGTACTGCTGAGGGGCTGAAGGTATTTCTATAAATTTTTGCAAACCAAATAATCACGCAATACATATAATATGCATTTTAATGTCTACTTACTTTCCCTCTTCAGTGTTGCCTCCTATTGTCGATGTTACCCTCAGAAACTGTTGGCAAGAAGATGGAGCCTGAGCAACTTAATGATGCTGTCAACATAATACTCTCCTTACAGGCAAGCTTATATTGCTTATTGCTATTTCATCAGCCTATTTGATTGTCTCTTCCAATTCATCGGATCACTGGTAGAAAACATTCATTGATTAATAGTTAAAAGTAGACTATGATTCATGGATATAAAGAAAATGCTAGGGCATCTTGACAAGCTAGTGTTTCTTTTGATACTTTAGAGCAGAAGTGGTGGGTTATCAGGCTGGGAACCAGCAGAATCATCAAAATGGTTGGAGGTATCCAGATTATGAGATAACAGTTAACCTTGTCAATCCATGCATTCACCATTTGTCTTTATTTATTCAACTTCTCTTTCATTTTAGATACTCAATCCTACAGAGTTCTTTCAGGACATTGTTGTTGAGCATGAGTAAGAATCATTGCAGTTCACTACTTTCATGTCTTCTTTGGTTTACGATCATTCTATAATTTCAACTTCAAGGAACTCACAATAGTATTTAATCAGGTATATTGAATGCACATCATCAGCAATGCAGGCCCTGGTTCTGTTTAAAAGGTTTTATCCAGATCATAGGAGGGAAGAGATAGAACGTCTCCTTACAAAGGCATGTGGATACTTGGAGAATATGCAGATGCCAGATGGTTCATGGTTTGTTTCTCAATTGAGTATCAGATTCCTATAACTATTAAAGTTACATGTTCATAACATATAAGAGCCATGGTTACTAGGTATGGAGAATGGGGTGTGTGTTTTGTATACAGTACCTGGTGGGCTCTTGGAGGACTCACAGCAATTGGGAAGACGTATGAAAATTGTCAGGCGATCCGTAAAGCTGTTGATTTTCTGCTAAAAATACAACGGAAGGATGGTGGTTGGGGAGAGAGCTACCGATCCTGTTCTGAGAAGGTAACACTTTGAGCAGACAAGCTATCAATGATAAATTTTTAGCGTGTAAAAGTGCAAAACTTAGGAGCCTAGGTCAAATAGACTTGCATTCTTTTCCCTGATTACTTTATAAACACAGATATATGTACCACTAGAAGGAGGACGATCCAACTTGGTACATACTTCATGGGCCATGTTGGGATTGATTCACTCTAAGCAGGTGAGATACTTATTTGAAAACTACATATATGTCATTTTATAAGTTGATGTAATCAGTAGCTATATTTATATTAAATGTCTTCAACTATGCAGGCAGAGAGAGACCCAGCTCCTTTACACAGAGCAGCCAAGTTGCTGATCAATTCCCAGATGAAAAATGGTGATTTTCCGCAACAGGTAAGGCAGATATATCAAATTAACACAACAGAAATTTAGGAGGGCCAGATACCTTCTAATAGTAATAATGATAACAAAAGATTTTTTGTGTCAGAATAAGGTCCTGGTTCAAGTTTTATACACATGACACAGATGAGTGTGAAGGTGTAGTGATTATTATGACCATATATTCATCATATTTGCCATCTCAAATACAGGACAGATATCCCAATGTTTTCTCTTACTACTATATCCTAGGTTTGTTATTATGTAACAAATCTTGCTGTCATAACAAACGAAATACTAAGAAGTAAGAGAATGGTAATCTCTACTGGATATAGAGTACTAAGAAAGTAACAAGTAGGGATGGCAATTCTCGAAAACTGACACAAATATAAATGGGTTAGGCCATTAGGGAAACCACCAACCTGTTTAATTTTTCAGGTTGGGTTTGGGTCAAAATTCCGGTTAACAGGTCGACCAACCGATCCGAAAATAACCCATCAAATTTGGCCCGTTTGACCCAAAACCAGACCATTAAATGAGACCTATCCGGGTTGGGTACTTTTGACCTGCCAACCCGAACCCACCAACCCGTTTATCTAATCAGGTCAGGTTCAGGTGGGCAATTCCGACCCACAAAGCCAACCCAACGCAAACACTCACCCCAACTAAATAGTAACAAGATTTTTAATTGGTTTGTTGCTAAATAATGAAAAACTACTTGCTGTAGGAGGCAGTTGGAGCATTCAAGAAGAATTGTACTTTGCACTATGCACTGTATAGGGATATCTTCCCAATGTGGGCTTTAGCTGATTACCGTAAGCAGGTGCTGCCGCAGCCGACAGACATCTAGTGACACCGTTATTGCATGTAGCCACTGCTGTACTACTATATATCCAGAATCCATAAAACTATGTTCCAGCCAGTGTTAAAAGTGATTATAACCCTAAGCATGCATTATATTCAATGATTTAATTGGTCTCGAGGAGAATTATATATACCCTCAAAGGTGAGAGCATGACAGATAGACGGTTCATACATGTATTCCTAAATTCATTTTACAGTACTGATTTCTTTCCCTGTGTAGTAGTTTTTTGTTCCTTTATGTGGTGACCAAGATCCAGAAGGGTGAAAACTGAAAATTTAAAAGAAAAATACATCATTATAAAATCATTTGGAATCTGTTGACGAATTTGATTAAGTGGTATAAGCCGCTCCATAATCACGGTCATTGAACCACTCTTAATGGGGGTTTTGACTGAGACTACGAACAATCCTGATAATAATATATAGGAATATACATGTAATATGTGTTGTTTCCACTAAAATCTCTGTAAAGTTCAAGTCATTTTGGAATATTTTATTTTACCTTTGTATTTTAAAAACAAAGCGGGTTATGCAAATATGATAAACTTCAAAACTTTTACTCTGGAATTTTAAAAGAGACGCAATACCTTTACATAGAGCAGCCAAGTTGTAAATCGATTCTCAAATGAGGAAATTCATATATAGAGATTGAAATTGAAGAATAAAAATACCTTTTGTCAATACTATCTAGTTATCAATTTCATCAAATAGTTAAAGTTGGGTTCGTTTATGCATTAGATGGACTTACTCTTTAAAGGCTTACCATATTATAGCTTATTATAACAACAAAAATCATCACCAAGGTGGCCTCGTGGTAAGGCGGCCTAATGTCCTCACAAGAGCTCTCAGGTTTGAACCTCACTAGCCCCACATCCCCTGGGGGTGGCCAGGGAAAGGGGCGGATTAGGCCACATATATCTGAGTAAAAAAATTACTCGTTCTGCCCAGGTAATTAAATAGAGAAAAGCATTCATTCGTTTACCATCCCAAAAACACCATCTAAAAGGCTTGTGTTTCAAGAAGATCGGTTTTTTGCACTATCCAATGTACACAAATACATACACATTGGGGGCTCTAGCTGAGTACCGGAAGATGGTGCTACCACAACTCGATAATCACAGCAAATTGTAATCCGTGTACATGGATATCATTAGTTATGAATTTCAGATGAATAACGTGAAGGCTAAATATAGCAAATGGGAGCAACAATCCATACCGTCACAGAAAAAACAACTTCAATGGTAGGCAAACATGGGAGCTGAGTTTGATCCTCACTATGGAACTATGGAAGAGTGTTATGAGGTTGAACAAGCTCAGCTGGATATCTGGAATCACCATCAAAAAGTTAACATGTCATTAACCGGTTACATAATGACTTAAATGGAACAAGATTTGAAAGTAGAATGGCGTAGTGAGATATAAAATTATAAGTTCCGCAACAGGTAAGGCACGGATAGAAGTGGTTCGAATAGTATGTATGTTACCTCTAAAAGGGGATCATAAAATTCATCACGATATTTCAACATTAACAGTTTAACACCATGAAAGTTTCAAGCAAATATTGCTGATTAAATTTCTGCCACGTTCCAGTGTCTGCTAATTGTCAAAAAATCCAATGCAGGAGAATAATATAAGCAACAAACCATGAAATTAACATTTGCTTATCAATATTAATGAAGGATTTTATAGACGGTGAATCGGAGTTGATTCGCATTAATGTAAAACATGTGTATTGTTAGGGTTTAATTGTCATATCATTTTATAAAAAGAAATCATTATCCGGTGAGTCTAATTGCACAAAGATTACAGCAATTGTACTTCAAAGTTTAGACGAAGAGGATTACGAACTTAAGATAGTCGACGATGACGATGATGATGATGATGATGAGCGGTATTACTCCGGTGGAATTTGAGAAATCGGAAAACCCCTTTTTCCGTTGTACGAATCTGCCCAGGTCATCCGCTGAATGTTTAGGCGGGTAGAGGTGCAAATAGAAAACCGTTTTTTCTAACCGGTCCAATAACCAAAATCGGTTTTCTAGAAAACCGAACCGGTTTTAGCCGGATTTAGATTTTAGTGGTAACCGGGTTTTTTCCGGTTTTAACCGGTTTTTTAAATGGGCCTGATTGACTCAATATGTTGGGCCGTTAGCTGTGCTGCATAATAATGAATATAAGGGTTGAGTTAAAATACAACATTGCTGCATGGCACCGACACCGTTAAAGTGGGAGTGATGATAAATCCGCAATATTTTTTAATTTCAAAACTCAAAAGAACTCCTAGACTTATAAACTTTCTTATGGATACCAAATAATCCCTGAATAATCTTTTGCTTATACTAACTTAATTACATATCAAATCTATTATTATTGTAATCTTTATGATTGGTACCAAATTGTTCATTTGGTTATATAATTATATACTTGAACGAAAGTTTACTTCGCGTCTAAAATAATAGTGCCACACATTTTTTTGTTTGATTTAAGATAGATGAGGTAAATGTCAGAGTTTTGCTGTTATATTCAATACATGTTTGATCTCGACGGCAGCGGAAGTTGATGGCCGCGGTGGTTGATGGTTACAATGGTGACTATTGGTTGCTCTCTAACGGAACCGAAATCACTTAAGAAAGTTGATCACAGCCGATGGATTGAATCGAAGGTTATAAACATCACGATTGAAGTAAGCAGAAATCGCCGTTTTCGTAGCTTTGTTTTGATTTGATAATGGGCTTGACATGGAGATTAGTAGAAGATAATAAGGATACAGAGTGTGTTAAGGGGAATGACATCTATACCCCTTCGTCCAAAATTAAGCATAAGCTATTTTTATATAATAATGTTAAGGGATTTAATATGGGCTATTGATTAACTTGATCTAAGGATGAAGATGTGTTCCTTCATTCTTATTTTTTTAAGAGTCTTCAATAAACTTTTCTCCTTGCAAATATACATAAGTACTTTGCAGCGAAGTGTGTGCAACCTACCTTGCAGTCATCCATATAATCTTCTATCTATCGATATATAAATCAACAAAATGTTATGTAAATTAAAATGTGGAAAGATGAGTTAAGTAAAAAAAATGATGCCTCCATCCCATTTGAAATGTCAAACCTTACAATTCAAAGACTGCATTTTTAAAGTTGAAAATTTGTACTGAAATGGACGAAGTATATATAATTAATCTCATTCCATCGTGCTCTTATTCATATACGTATTTATAATATGGGTTTATCTTATAGATCACCATTGTACTTTTATTTTTGTTCCAATGTCACAAACGAACCACTTTTATTACTAATGTCAACCATATACTTTCAAATTTTGTCCTGATGTCACCAAAATCTCGTTTGTAACCTGCTACAGTTAAAAGACGATTGACGTGTCAATGAAAAATCGGCTCATTTAATCCACGTCATAACACGTGTCATCCACGTCAGCCCCTTGCAATGATTTAACGAGTATTGGTCATGAAGTAACGAGAATGACGATCAGTTTTGGAAGCACTTTGCGATCAGTTTTGATTTGTGTATGAAATTCACAATTCTACGTGATGGAACAGAATTGAAATTGACCCGTGTATTTAAATCAAGGTTACAGGGGCTGACGTGGATGACACGTGTGCAATGTGTTATGACGTGGATTAAATAAGCCGATGTATCATTGACATGTCAATCGTCTTTTAACTGTAGCATGTTACAAACGAGATTTTGGTGACATCGGGACAAAATTTGAAAATATATGATTGACGTTAGTAATAAAAGTGGTTCGTTTGTGATATTGGAACAAAAATGAAAGTACAATGGTGATCTATAAGATAAATCCTTATAATATCTATTCCCTGCATCCTGATTACCACTTTTTTTTTCTTCGTAATTCATGATTGATCTGGTTGATACAAATATCTTCGTTTGTATACAACTCATCCAATATATATCTGTTCATTATTGGCATGTCATGGGTATGCAATTGTCATTTTTGAATTGTTGTACGTATTGTCACTATATGTTTAGTACTGTTACAGGCACGACATCGTATCATGCATGTAGCTAGATTTGAAATGTACTAATAAAATCATTGTGATGGCTATATAACATCCGGTATATCATTTTCTCCAAAACTATGCAAAAGACCTTAATTTATGATGCATATCAAATCAAGAAATGTAAGTTTGCGGTGCTTTAATTCTTGTCCTAAAATTATGACATGCGCGCAAAAGAAGTAGCTAGGTGTACATATGGTTGGAATTGAACTACCATGTTCGATAATTGCACTGGTTTTGATTTAACTGTTGTACGATGGAACTATCAAATAGAAATTGATTAATTCCTAATCATAATTCAGGTAATCAACTTAAACATTGGTTATATATATATATTGATCAAGAGGGAAGTGTCTTTTTTGGGAGAATGGGAAGCGTTAGTATTCATTAATGCTGGCAAATTCTGCTCATTTGCTCCACATCTGGGTAATTCTAGGTATAATGACATAAAGTTTGGGTTCTTATGGATTAGAGAAATTCTAGGAATGGGTTTAATTGGGTAAAACTCAGATTATGAATGAGTCTAATGGGTGGCCATCATGTTATATATTTTATATTATATAGTTAAATATGTTAACTTATTTTGGAAAATATATATATTTTAGTGAATTATAACATTTTTCTTATAAAAATTTCAAATAGTCCGTTTAGACCCGAGCCCGTTTAGACCCGCACCCAATTAAACCCGAGCCCGTTTATACCCGCGCTCGTTTTGACCCGTAGCCCATACCCCCCAACCCGCCCATTTTGCCAGCTCTAGTATTCATCAAGAAGCATATTACAATTATCAATCAAAACGTCAACAAAAAATGATTTTTACCAGTAAATAGTAATCAAAATCGATGCTATAAAGAATATTTTAACGAATGGATTTCATTTTAAGTCATACCATTAGTTGATGATTTTTTATTTAATAAATTGTTAATATTCATTGTGATGAATATTAACTAATATGCATCACGATGCATATTAAAACTTCATATTATTTGAAAAATATATTTATTGTTAATATTCATCACAATGCATATTAACTAATATTCACCGTGATGCATATTCACGGATTTGGATCTAATATTCATAAATCGATGTTATAACTTGCAGAAAGAATTTATCAAGGAAGCTTAACATTCATAGCATCGATTCTGATTAACATTTAATAAATTTCAGTTTGCTTTTTTCGAGATTTGTATGAGTGAAGGTAATATGTTTCTTGATGAATACTAACATTTCCCCCTTCCCCCAAAAAATGCACTTCCCTCTGGATCATTCCAATATATATATATATATATATATATATATATATATATATATATATATATATATTCATATATATAAAAGAAAGATTTTTTTTGCTTATGTGTCATCTTTTTGATTATTATATGATGATATGTCTAAAATATAATTACTCCTAAACTATTCTTCAAAATTCTAGGGATGCCACATGGCTTTTCATTTTTAATAATTTTATTATTATTATTACTATTATTATAAATCAATTTAAATAAGAGTTAATAATAGTTTAATTCCCACACTTTTATTTTTTTTCGTTTTAACCCTTCTAACTTTTATTTCTAAATGTTTAAGCACCTTAACTTATAGGTTGATCAAAATTTAATCATTTAAGTTTATTTTGAGTAGGTATATTTTGCATTGATTAAGACAAGAGTCAATTACACCCTTTGTAAAATTGTCATTGTCTAATTGAGTTTATTTCATTAATAATCAAATTTTATTCATGATCAACTATATGTAGACATTTCACGAGTTAAACATATTGGTAGATTGAAATGTTGAGTTGAGACAACAATGTTAGAAACTATTACATATATGTTGCTTATATTAAAGTTGTATAACATTTGTAATTGTAATATTTTACATTAGCCTTTGTGAATATGTTGTATTTATTTTTCATGTTGTTACTCACAAAAACTTTGAAATTTTTATTCGCATATATTTAGGTTGTTGTATACTATTTTTCTATATTCAATGAATAATTTATAGTTTTCAATTACAATATTGACATTGTGAAAATTTCATAATATATAATAGTTTTGCATACAATACCGTACGATAACGGGCTCAAAGACCTACATTCTTGTACGAATATATGTAATACTTATTATTTATCTTTCTACAATACATTGTGCTTTATTTGGCACTGATGTGAAAAATCTAGATATAAAATTGATCGTTGAAAAGTAAACAAGAAAGTACCGTGCTAGACCAAAACACAACCGGGCAGTGAACCCTATCGTGTAGTAGTATAGTTGGGTAAGTTCGGGTTCGAACACAGGGAATGTGAGTTTAAGAATTATATTCAAGTGCAAGCAATTTGTACAGAAAGTAAATGTAGGGGTTTTATGACCGAGTTATCACGATGCTTAAAAACTATTTTCACACTAAAACTAGGCAATAGTGGACTCAGGAAGAGTCAAAGTGAATTGGAGTAACTTTTGGATATTAAAATAAATACTTGCGTGGATTATGTCACTAGTGATTTGGGGGTGCAGAGTTATAACCAGTTTATATTATGCAAAAGTAAATTCCCATTTAACATAGGATTAACGTTCACCATCTCCTAATGATTCAACTTCAATTTACAAACCTATGATTTAATATAGTAACAGACGTTCGTCATGGTTACCATCTTGCACAATTAAGCCTAAAAAATCTTGCTTATTCCAAATCTACGTTCGCAATGTTTGTTCAATCATTTATAGACAAATAATTGATAGTAAATTATCAATAAAAAAACGTTCGCTATATTCACTAGTTATCTACCAAATAAGCAAAGAAACTATTTTAAGCTCAATTACGCAAGGGTCACGATTAAACATAAAGTTCAAGTTTCACAAGTTTATAATTCATCCAAAATGAAAGACGTTCGCCATATTCATCAACTCATACATTTTAGCTCATTTGTGTAACTAATACCAAATTTCACAACCGCAAATAATGGCTCATTCATCCATCGACATACAAATGACAAGTATTATAACTCATAACAAACGTTCGCTATAATTATAAGTTAAAAACACCAAATAGTTTCACCAATTGGTTGAGCTAAATTATTCAAGTTTCATGGAGGAATTGTAAACTCAAGCATAAGAACTCAAAATAATACACCACTAATCTCTAGCTATTTCATCCAAGCAAGTATTAGGAAGATTAGCTACTCATAATTATATCAAAACAAGCACACATATTCATTGAAATCAAAGGAAACATAATTATATTGAATAGAAATGCAAACCGAGTAATTACAATGTTTGAATGATGATTCTTCATAACCAAATGATTTAGGATGATGAGAGATCTTCAAAATGATGAAAATAGCTCAAGAAACCCTAAAAATTCGCCCATGGGGCTGCTGGTTCGGATGTGTAAGAGTTAGGTTAAAATGAAGAAGAAAAAGTGTTTTTATAATCCCAAAAATTTGTTGGCCGCCCAAAGAACCCGGCTGATTGTATTAGAACCCGGCTGCTTCTCAAAATAACATAGAACCCGGGTGATTCTTTGAGAAACAGGCTGCTTATAGAAGAACCCGACTGATTCTTTGAGAATCGGGCTGCTCCTCAAGGTTTCAAATGGACGTCTCTTTCTGTTGACGTTTTTTGAAAAGAACCCGGCTGTTCCTTCAAGAACCCGGCTGATTCTCCTCAAATTTCAGCAGACCATCTTTTAGAATTTTGTAGTGCTCTGAAATACGAACGTTTGGGCACCTGAATCACCTCAATCCGAGTTCGTATGAGAGAGATATGACCAAAACGGTGCAGCATAGCCAAATCAGCAAAATCCTCCATCTTTTCATCTTTTCTTCCTCGATCATTAACCTTAACATACAAAATCAATTTTAAACTAAATAAGTACTGAAAGTTCATAAAATTGACTAGAAACAAGTACAAAAAAGGATGATATCGCGAGAGATAAACATGTACAAAATGAGCGATATCAAATATCCCCACACTTAAACTTTGATTGTCCTCAAGCAAACTATGATTTACATTTCAAAACAACTCCTCTTGCAATTTCCACAAATGATGATTAAGTTCTTTTTAAAGTATACCAATAATACACAAGTAATAATGTTAGTATTAAATATGTCATTTCCATAAAAACTTAAATGATTTGTATGTCAAGCTCGAATGCACAACTTAGCACCTCTCAATAGGAAATGTTTTTCAATCACTCAACTCTCAATTTGATCAGGATTGGGAATGGAATATATAAACACTCAATAAGTCAAGTCGTGATGCGTTATTACCATAGGCTTGTCAAAAGATCAAATCTCCACTGATTTAACGTGAGCACCAAGTAAAGTCTCAAAAGAGGTATTCTAAAAATATGTTGTAAACATATAAGTGAGGGTGTAGTTGTGATAGGATAGACACATTTATGAATTGTTGAAAATGGTAGTCAAAAATTTGTATGAGGTGTTACCTTGAAACTAAAATAAAAATGTGAATTCAATTATCCTTAAGCTTCAAATTAGATCATCTAACAATATTTCTTCAATTTTTGCCTCCTTAGGTAAATTTCAGCAACTTAATAAATGACTTCAGTGGAATCTCAATTTGCTTGTTTACGGGTTTAAGCATTCACCTTTCTTCTAGCTTCTTTGAACAAATATTCCGCATATATTATCTCCACAAGGTTTTTGAAATCACATTTTAATAAATGATTCTCAAGTTTACAAGGTACCATTATGAGTAATTGACTACACAAAAATAAGGCTAAGGTAAAGGTTGTGATGGAAATGTATGTGAAAGTGTCTATGAGTTTCTTAGCATTCAAAATGAATGCTAACGACCTAGGTGGACTGGATATAATTGGTGTTAAAATAAAACCCCAAACCATTAAAGTACCTTGACCGATTAGTAAGTTCGTATAATCCATTAAAGATCAAACACAAACTCAATAATTGGTTAGAAAGTCTCAAAGGTAGGGTCAACAATATATAATCCTAAAGAATACCTCCTCATCATACTACTTCACTTATATCACATTTCTGTGATCTCACGGCGGTCTCAAAATGCATCACTAAGGCAAGTTCTAGAATAAACTACAAACACCGGCACACTCATAGCAAACGAAGTATATAAACACTAAAGATAAGTGTTTTTCAATTAAGGCTCAAGAATTTCTCACAATTTATAGTGGGGCTACAAGTGTGCTATTTTTGCAATTCACCCAATGAGGTTGCTTAATGACAAATTTTATCATGCAAGAGGTAAGATTTAATTACTTTCAAGAAATTTTAACAAATACATTATAAAGCAACTAATCTTATAAGGAAAAACCAATTCAAGTGAATAATAATCTCCCCACACTTAACATTTGCATTGTCCTCAATGCAACAAAACAAAGATATTAAATAAACACATGTGTGAAGGTAAAAGAGAACGAGTACTTCCCCGGGGGTTTTTGCTTGTTCATATTCCGGATAAACCTTCAACCCATCCATTCTTGCATGATCATCGTGAGCTGCTTGATTTATTTAACGAGTCTAAAAGCTAGACTCGACTCTTGCTTCCTCATGACCAATCTTACATCACACAACCACCTCCTTTTTCATCATACTCGCATAGGAGGATGTTATCAAATTTTATATCATTCTTATAAAACATCTCCCGAATAGCAGTATCAACTCTCAAATTGATCTGCGGTGGCTGGTCTATTAACCGAATGATTCCACAATTTCTCATCAAATTTCCACCACATACAATATCCAAAGAAAAAGATATAACCATCTCTATGTCACCAGAATCATCTAAAAGACCATGGATGTCAGAACCCATATGAGTTGTTATGCATTCATTCGATACCCAATTGCACTGAATGCCTCTATTCGAATCAATTTTCAACTCATCAACATCTTTTAACAGTGTCAAATCTTTAGAAGCTGGAATAAGAGAGTTGGGTGGTTTTGGCCACAAGCACAAACTCACTCTCACATGGAAGAGTATTATGCTTCAAATCTGTTAGAGATTTCTTGAATGATCTCTCGATACACACCAAATTATCTTCTTTTGTCTATCCAAATTCTTCTTGTAAAGGAGGAGATTCTTCAACTTGTAACCCTATGATCTCTAACAGCTCAGCTTCAGTCATCATCTCGTCTTCATTATTTCTTAGCTCTTGAAGCTCTCCATTATCTAAACCAAGCAATGCATATAGCTCTTTATCCAAATCTAGAAAATCAAACTTTCGAGAAACTTGATTTTATAACACATCAACATGCTTGTCATTTTGAAGCATTATGGGTGCTTCCTTGAGCTTGTTTTCCACCTTAATTTCCAGCTCTTCATTCATTGTATTTGATTCAAACGACACACTAACAGCTTCAAAAATAGGTGTGACAGAAATTCCCACAACTTCTTCAACTAAACTTTCTTCTTCATTCTCTAACTCTTCATTCGAGTTTTCAAAATCTAAAATTTTAAAATCTGCATATTCCTTCAATTCGGGTTCAAAGTTGTGTAATTCCTGCAAAGCAACTTGCGAAATTTCACGAGGACAATTAGTGAATACATCATCTTTTTCCTCCTCATCTATTTCATCGTCACTATTATCTTGAAAAACAAAGTTAAAGGAATATGGAACATAAAGGTTAAAATCAAGATCATAAACCCCGATAGCCTCAATATCATCCAAATGCTCGTTTCCATTGGAAAATGTATCATATGGCTTCTCATAGTTAGGTTCAAAATTTCAATCGAAGATTTCATCCAATTCTCTACTATGTCTCTCTGTTTGCTCTATAGCCTCTTTTAACAACCTTTCAAGATTCGACATTTCAGGTTGTTCCATCTCTTTGGTGACTGAAGGTTCTTCATTCCAAGACCTTGATTGATAGGAATAACTCCTATTATCTTGGTAGCATCCCGGTGGTGAATACCTTTATTGTAAACTCATTGGCACATTATCATTATTACTCTCATAATATAAAGGTTTGTAACCTTTACGATTCGAGTAATACGACATTGAAGTTAAGACAAAATCACTACAACATGAAAACTAAACATGGTAAAACGTAACCACTGAATACAAAATAAACAAACACTAAAAGTAAATACAAGAACAATAACTAAAAGTTGTTTTAAGTAACTTTCCAGGGACTAAATTTCAAGAAAGGATCAATTAATTACACTCAAATAAAACTCTTAATCAATCACACTCCCCGGCAGCGGCGTCAAAAACTTGATGTGCAAAATCTAGTTATAAAATTTATCGTTGAAAAGTAAACAAGAAAGTAACGTGCTAGACCTAAACACAACCGGGCAGTGAACCCTATCGTGTAGTAGTATAGTTTGGTAAGTTCGGGTTCGAACACAGGGAATGTGAGTTTAAGAATTATATTCAAGTGCAAGAAATTTATACATAAAAGTAAATGTGGGAGTTTTGTGACCGAGTTGTCACGTTGCTTAAAAACTACGTTTAAACTAAAACTAGACAATAGTGGACTCGGGAAGAGTCAAAGTGATTTTTATATAATTCGGATATTAAAAAGATACTTGCTTGGATTATTCGCTAATGATTTCGGGGTGTTGAGTTATAACCAGTTTATACAATGCATTTGTAAATCTTAATTAAGCATAGGATTAACATTCGCTATCACCTACAAACCTTAACTTTGATTTACTAACCATACAATTTAATCTAGTAACTGACATTCGCCATGGTTAGCGTCTTGCACATTTGAGCTCTAATTATCCCAACCCATTCCAAATCTACGTTCGCAATGTTTGTTCGATTACTTATAGACAAATAAATGATAATGAAATATCAAGTGGAAAACGTTCGCTATATCCACTAGTAAATCACCAAACAAGTTAAAACAATCAAACTAAACTCAAATGCACAAGGTTCACGATTAAATATAGAGTCAAATTTATTGAGTTTATAATTCATCCACACGAAATACGTTCGCCACATTTGCTAACTTATATATTATAGCCATTCATGTTACTTATATCAATTTTCGCATCCGCAAACAAAGGTTCATTTGTACATCGACATACAAACAAAAATAATTCCAACTAACAACAAACATTCGCTATAATTGCTAGTTAGAATTACCAACAAATTCCATAAATTATTTGATCTAAAAACATATAAATTCATGGAGGAATTCTAAACTCAAGTGTAACACCCCCAAATTTAATGTTTTGCGGAAGCATAATTTGGGTGTTACTAATCAATAATCAAAGCACACAGATATATAGCAAACGACTCTATATGCGTCGTTTTAACAAAATATATTGATATTAAAAAGGTTTACAATAGTTTGAACCCGTACATAGCTCGTGTTCGTAATATGAGAGATTTAAGTACATAATTAGTTATACAAAATCTAATAATGCAATGAAATCTCTGAAGTTTGCATGGAGACTCAAGCCAAGATGCATCTTGATGGGCAGTCCAAATGTACTGCTGAGTACCTGTGATACATGCTAAAATGGGTCAGCTAACGCTGGTGAGCTCACAGGTTTAGATGTCAAATAATATTGTGTGAACCGCAAGATTTAAATGTTGATTTGCATCCAGCAAATGATAATGATAGTGTATACAACCATGAGCGCATAGTCTGAGCTTAACTCGAGGGTCGCGTCCCATATAGAGAATTCCGAGCGAGGTGCCTCCACGAGTGCCTAATCTACACTCGTTTTCCCAAATATTAGTACGTCCGTTGCAGAGGTTAGCGCGACTAACCCGGACGAGGTGGGTCAATCCTATATGGTACCATATACTAATATTCATGCTACTTTCGTATTACCAGACTATACTGACGGAGGACTTTGGTTTGATTAGTTGAAAACAACTCATGTAGTATATCGAAATATGTACTCGCGTTCACGTGTTAAAAACAGAGCAATGTATCGCACCCCTAGTAAAACAGTAAAAAGAGGGGCCATGAGACTCACCTGAGCCTGAAGAGTTTATCTAAATAAACTGAGATTGATTAGCCAAGAATTGAAGTCCAAAGACTTGTAACCTGAGGGTGTCCATGACACGCGATGGTTATAAACATGAGAAGGTATCTAACAAGACTACCTTGTAGTTGTTTATCCAACTAGAATGTCAAAATGATTACAATTTGGTTGATTGTCTAAGCGTTTGAAAATGTGTACGGCCCGTTGGTGATTGTTTGTAATAATAATCTTGACGTTATCATATTGATTTCGAAGTGTTATACTTGAAAAACATGTCTTACAACGTTTTAGGAGTCATATTGTATAAGAGCTTGAGGTTGTATAAGTTCGACACTTGGTGTAAAAGCATTTACAAGTTCCTGGATGACGGGGGTCCGGGGGCAGCGCCCCTGGTAGCGGGGTCCAAGGGGCAGAGCCCCTGGCTGGGGTCGAGCTGCCAGGTCAGCTTGGAAAATTTTTATTTCTACTAAATTGCTTTGGTGAAAAACGCATCTGGACTTGAATTTGGGTGAAATCAAGTGATAAAATTTTAGGTCTCGGCACTTAGTAAAATCTGTGTTTTCTGTTTCATGCGACACTTATAGCGTCACTTGGGGCTTAGGCGTCACTTAGGAAGTGACGCATGAAATGGCAGAATCTGAGTGAGGGCGTCACTTATGGAAGTGACGCATAGTAAGGCGTCACTAAGGTAGTGTCGGGTGTAAGTGTCGGGTAAGGGTTCTAGGCGTCACTAGACAAGTGACGGAGGTAAGTGTCGAAAAAAGGGGTTTTATGCGGCACTTATGCAAGTGACGCAAGATTAGGGCTTTTAGCGACACTCAATGCGTCACTTAAGTGACGCACGAAGTGACGCTATACTGCAGTCTTCGTTGCGACACTTAAGGCTGTTGACGGATTTTTGAGCCAAAAACGAGTTTTTCGGTTTCTATTTGGTCTGATTCTTTTACCCAACCCTTATATGGACATTTTAAGCTTAAAGAAACAACTAGAACTTAAAAACACTTGAAATCGAAAGTTTTCGAGTTTTCGTCGGAAACTTACAAGTTAACGCCGGAAGATTTCGAAAGGATGGAAACGTAGATCGTTGCGAGGAGGTTCTTTTTCTTCAAACGAGCGATGAAAACCGAGGTCGTTTGGTGGTGTAATTTGGAGGATTTTGGTGTTAGTGGTTTGGTGGTGTAATGAGAGAAAATCGAGGAGGAGGGAGAAAGTGATGGAAGGAAATGAGTAGGAAAGAGGGGGGGGGGGGGGGGGGGGAAGGTGAGGTTTTGTTGAAAGCCTCACTTTCTCAGCTCCTGCAACCGTGCTCCGTGCGGTATTCGTTTATCCAATTGTTTAAACTTTTTAAATAATTTAATACACGTCTAATTGTGAGTTTATAAAATACGAATGTTTTATCGATAATACTTAATAATGGTGTCAAAAAATACTTCGGTTGTTTGCGCGTTTAGTATTTAATCGTGTAAACGTTTATTCATACAATACGGAATATGCCTAAAATATTATCAAAATAATATTTTTGGGTATAATATTGTTATTAATTAATGTCTTATTATTTAATGAAATTGTTCACCAACGTCCGTATTTAATTGAATCGAAATCCATTCGATTTGAAAACGTGTACGATTTAATCAAATCGTTTGATTGTATATATTCAACAATATATATATATATATATATATATCGATACATTAATTAGCCTACACAGAACTAATTACCTGTATAAACAGAGAGTTAGGCACTAATCACTAGTCTTAATTTAACGGGTGTTACATCAAGCATAATCAAACACCAAAATATAACACCCCTAATCACTAAATATTTCATCCAAGAAAGTAAACAAAACTAGCCACTAATAATCATACTCAAACTATCACAAATAATAAGTAAAATCAAATGAAACATAATCATATTGAATAAAGATGCAAACTGAGTGATTACAATGTTTGGATGATGACTCTTTGTAACCAAATGATTTAGGATGATGAGATCTCTTCAAAATGATGAAAAATAGCCTAAAACCCTAAATTTTAGTCATGGGGGCTGGTATTTTCGTGAAGAAGAAAGTTAGGTGAGAGATGAGGAAGAAAAGGTGTTTAAATAGTCAAAGAGTCTGCTGCCGACACTACTACCCGGCTGATTCAATGAAGAACCCAGTTGTTTGTCAAAATACATAGAACCCGGATGATTCATTGAGAATCGGGCTGATTTGGTATAGATATCGGCTGCTCCTCACCATGACCCGGCTGATTCTCAAGGCTTCAAACGAACGTTTCTTTTTGTTAAGGTTTATTATAAAGAACCCGGCTGATTCTCCATAATTTCCAGCAGATCATATTTTGGAGATTTGTAGTGCTCTGAAATACGAACGTTTGGACGCCTGAATCACCTCAATCCGAGTTCGTATGAGGTAGATATAGCCAAAACGGTGCAACATAGCCAAATCAGCAAAATCCTCTATCTTTTCATCTTTTCTTCCTCGATCATTAACCTTAACACACAACATCAATTTCAAATTAAATAAGTACCAAAAGTTCATGAAATTAACTAGCAACAAATGCAAAATAAATGATATTGCGAGAGATTCATATATCCAAAATGAGCGATATCAGGCACCATATATTAATTTCGACAATTAATTATAATAGTTTGATTACTTTGTTATATAGTTTGGTTTATGTTATTATTTATTTCAATTCTCGATGACAATTGCACCTTTTAAGTTAACAACACTAATTTATTGAACTACTTATAAATAAACATATAATTATATTTTTTAACAACCATGCAACGCACATGCTAAAAACCTAGTATATATATAGGGATGAGTTCTGGTGAAAACAAGGAGATACAAAAAACAGTGAAAACACATCCCCACCCTCCATCTAATCTAACACACACACACACACACAGACACACCACACACACACACACACACACACACACATATATATATAAGGGGTGGAGATAAAAAAAATGGTGAAAACACTTTTTGATTCACAATTTTTTAAGTTGTGAACTTTCATTTTTTTTGCTTCACATATGAATTTTTTTGTGAACCCTTATATTTTTTTTGTTTCACATAAAATTTTCGTCATTAACCTTTAGTGTTTTTTTTTTTGCTTCACACATAGTTTTTCAATTGTGAACCTTATTTTTTTCACACATTTTTTTTTAATTTTTTCACGAAAATTTTAAAGTTCTTTTACTGTGAACTTTAATTTTTTTTGGGTTCATGAAAAATTTTAAAAATTTTCAACTGTGAACCTTAATATTTTTTTTTTGCGTTCACGAAAAGTTTTAATTTTTTCAATTGTGAACTTTTTTTTTCAGCTGTGAACCTTAATTTTTTTTTAGGTTCACGGAAAGTTTTAAAAAATTTCAATTGTGAACATTTTTTTTTCAACTGTGAACCTTAATTTTTTTTTAGTTCACGGAAACTTTTTACTTTTTCATTTGTGAACTTTATTTTTTTTTGTTTCACAGAAAGTTTTTTACTTTTTCAATTGTGAAACTTAATTTTTTTTTGTTCACGAAAAATTTTCAACTTTTTAAATTTTTTCAACTGTGAACCTTAATTTTTTTTATATTCACAAGTTTTTAACTTTTTCAA
Organism: Pseudognaphalium luteoalbum; assembly: GCA_963422505.1. Classification (NCBI taxonomy): domain Eukaryota; kingdom Viridiplantae; phylum Streptophyta; class Magnoliopsida; order Asterales; family Asteraceae; genus Pseudognaphalium; species Pseudognaphalium luteoalbum. The sequence goes on from OY730193.1 coordinate 122,278,675, forward strand.
TTGTGAATCTTTTTTTTTTGTTTTGGGATTACATAAGGTTTTTAAATTGTGAACATTAATTTTTTTGTTTTGATTTTCGAATTTGACTTTATTTTATTTTTTTTACAAAAAATATTTTTTGTGTGAACCTTAATTTTTTTGTTTACTTCCAAAAAAAATGGTTCACACCTTAAAAAAATTGTGAAGGAAAAAGTGTTTTCACCATTTTTTTTATCCCCACCCCTTTTATATATATATACTAGGTGAGATCCCGCGATAACGCAGGGTTTCGACATTTGATTTTATAAATTGTGTTACTAAAAAATTAAGTCAAATGAAATTGTGGAATGAACCGGATTTTTATATAATATAATCGCCAACCAATAACATCTAGCATATATACTTTATCAGTTTAGTATGGTTCAGGTTTTTTGATTTTAAACACAATTTGTAAAAATATAAAATCCGTGAATCACAAAAAGAAAATAGAACAATATTATTATAGTTAAATATAACATATGTTTGTCTATTGTTTAGCTTATTGTAAACTCTTTTGTCTCAAATTAAGTGTCCTGATTTGACTTTTTGAGTCTTCATTTTTCAACTTTGACCTTAAATAGTTTTTGTTTTTGTTATATAATACTTGATGCAAAATATATTAATGGATTGAATTTAATATGTATTTTCATTGGTATAATTTTTATAAAGTAATATATAACACAATAAAAAATATTTAAGATCAAAGTTTAAAAAGAAAGACTTTCAAATCTGATCCAGAACACTTAATTTGGGACGGATGGAGTGTTATTTAAGGGATTATTAGTTAAAATAATAAAATATTTTACTTACATTATTTAAAGGATTATTAGTTAAAATCATAAAATATTTTAGTTACGATTTTAATGTATTTATGATATTACGGATATTTGGCTTAATGGATGACCAGTTTTTAGTTTCATAATGTTGATAAAAAGTTCATGTAATTAATCACTTGAAATGTCATGATATTTAAATTATAAGGACTAAAAAAATAGGGAAGTATTGAAAGTGTCAATTACAATAATTGTGGGTACACATTATAAAAAATGAAAAAAATGAAGGAAATAATTTTAACCGTAGGATCTTTAAGGATGGAACCAATCTAAGGTTCAGATTGCTCTATTGTATTCTGTATTATATATATATATATATATATATATATATATATATATATATTATAAAGATATATATATCTGTAAATATTGTCATGATATATATCTATCTTCAGCTAGAGATAGCTTAATATTATCATATATGGGTCCAATTTGTTGAATAACGAAACCTCGTGGGTAGCACATATTGTTAATCAATTAATCAACTATATATAGAGAATAAACCGCAATTCGAGCAGCGAAATCGTGAAAGCTCGGATTGGAGTTGAGAACTAAAAACATTAATTTTATAACTAGTTTGTTGATGAAGACACCCGGCAACAAGCGGAAGCGAATCTTCAAACAACGACAACAAAAACAAAGCGGTAGCAAAAGCAATAATTATTTTATAGACGAATATATTCGGCAGCAAGCAGATGCAAATTTTCAAACAACAGCAAAAGCAAAACAAAGCGGTAGTAAAAACGAAGCAGCGGCAGTAACAAGCAGCAAAAAGTAGAAGCGAGAGCAAAAGCAAAGATATGATATGATATTTTTTATTATTATTATTTTGTTAACTTGAAGAGGAATTGATTTGATTTTATTACGAAAAGAGAAATATACGATTATGCGATCTTCTAGAAAAAATAAAAGGAGAATATAATACAGAGTAATTTTTTATGAATGGAATGAATATAAAGACTATTAAGAGAATATAACTAAGTACAATAGTAATAACTAAACGGTGATTAAGTTATCATGATACTACTTACTCACATTAATAATAAAATAGATGTATTGCTCACTTTGATAACTTTAATGTAAATTAAAGATAATGTTATAAAAGAAACATGGTTTCGTCATAATTTCATCTCTAGTTTTATAAAAAAAAATCTATCAACAATCCTTATTTGCAAAGTTAATTACTCTTAATGATAAGAGCACACGGAGTGGGCTCGTTCTCGTCACCGTTTTTGGCCAAGAACGCCGTCGGACGGTGTTCCGCCGCACCGGGACGGCGTTCCCGACGGTGTTCTCGGCAGCGTTTTGCTCCCACCGTCCTCTTCCCGACGCCATCCAAGCAACGTTTTGAACATTTTTTTATTTCTTTTTAATGTCTTGTGTGCGTATGTATGTATATTTTGTTGTCTGTGGTTTTTGTGTGAGAGGTGGTTGTGTGCGAGGAAGAAGACCCAAGCAGAAGAAGCATTGTGTGTATTTTATATAATAATAATAATAATAATAATAATTAATTATTAATTATTAAAAATATATAATATAATAAAAGGAAGGTGGTAGGTAGCTCATTTTTAACACTAAATCTAAATCCGATTAATGTGTTTTATTTGTTTTGTAATTTTTTTATTTGTTTTGAATAAATTGAATGTTATTTTAATTTAATTTTATGTGTTTTTAAATATTAATTTATATATTTAATTACATTAAAAAAAATAAATTAAACAAATAATAAAAAAAACTCCAGAACACCTGTTACCACTTCACAAAATCCTCACCACAAAATTCTCATTCAGAATACTGTGTTTAGACCGTCACCACTCCGTATGTTCTAACGATAACGATAGGTAGGTGTATCCGTTAAATATAATCATGTGGCTTCCACCTAAAAACAAAATGGTCATTTCATATTGGTAAACGACCACCACGTGGGTAATGTGAGTAATTTTTTTACTTTTCAAATTTCCACTCTTTTTATAATAATGCGGGAAAAACAATCAATATCACAAAGTTAGATGTTAGTTTACCAATCACAGTCACTATACTTTACAAATTTACTATTCGGCTTGTTAATAAATACACAATCATATCTTTCTTTTAAGCCTTAGAGCATTCAAGTTAGGTGTTCTTAACTGCAACAATCATTTTATGTTTTCTAATTATATATTAGACTACTTTAGTTTAACAATTTCATCATCAAATTAAACAACAATATTATTGTGAATGCTTTCAACTCTTTAAAGTCATAGAAGTATTGAACCATGATATATCTGACAGTAAGCACATTAGCACCAGCTAAATCAGTACGCATATGCCAAGTTTGCATGTTAACCAAGTCGTGATCCCTTGTCATTTCTTGTAGCAAACAAAGCATTCCAGCTAAATCAGTACGCATATGCCAAGTTTGCATGTTAACCAAGTCGTGATCCCTTGTCATTTCTTGTAGCAAACAAAGCATTAAGTGTGCATTGAAAGTCGATGGTTTATAAGTTACTAGACAATTACCCGCGCAATACAACGGTTACAAATGAGAAAAATATTACAGTGGTAAATGGTCATAACTAACAATAATATTAGTTAAAGAGATGCTGATAGTTATTGGGACCATTAAGAATGTCGACAAACTTCAATTCTCGAGAATTGGATTCAGAAATGATCTATTGTTACTTTTAATATTATTAAATCCAATGATACACACAATATTAGATTATAAATAATTAAAGTGCTTCAAACTTTTTAGTATATTATTTATATTTAGCAAATCTACAAAATGGAATGTAATTCAAAATGATGTTAAAAATGGAATGTAATAATTCTTTTCATAACCAGTTAAAGGATAGTTTAGTCTTTTCTAATATAAGTAGGGGTATTATGGTCTTTTCCAACTTTAATTTTGTAAGACTATGAAGAAAATAGTCAAACAATTTATAAGGTGTGTAGATGTAGATGATAATAAACTGATTTCGCATGTCAATTGCAACATAAACATATAAAGTTACGATGCTTAGCAGTTTTTATTTTTATGCAAATCTGTGCATCGCGGTTTTCCATTACAACTCTTTTGATGCCCAACATATATCAACGATATTAAGACCTGAGTCAGCATCAATAATTGTATACAACGGTGAGCTTGGTACCATACCGGTATCGAACCGGTACCGACCGGTTGGTACCGGTTTTTTTTGCTCCAAATCAAAAGCCGAATACCGTACCATTTGTATCGGTTGGTACCGGTTCAGTATCGGTCCGGTGCGGTTCCGGTTCGATTTAGGTATTTTGGTATGCATGGTATCAACCGGTACCGACCGGTTGGTACCGGTTTTTTGTTGGCCTCAAATCAAAAATCGAATACCGTACCATTTGTAACGGTCGGTACCGGTTCGGTTTCGGTATTTCAGTTTTTTTGCTCATCCCTAATTGTACATAGACCATAACTAACTTCTCGTCTCCTCCTGGAATTATGTTGACTCCCTAAATTTATGTTGAGTGTACAATCATTGATGCATGTCCAACTTTATAAACGAGAGGCAGGGGCGACTCCAGAAAAATATTCGAATGGGAGCGAAATTTAATAGTGTACATTGAGTATAGGTCATCAATTATTGCTTCAACCGAAACTATATTAGTTGAACGAAAGTGAATTCAGTTAAAGATCAAATTCAAATTCTTAATCACATGGACAAAATATAACATATATTCATATATTAGCAACCAACAATATATATACTCATAAGTTAGCAACTATTTTCGATGTTTTTACAAATTTTGATTCGAAAATACTTATGTTTAACATATTTATATCCTAAAACATTATCATATACATATTATGAAAAATGAAAATTGTACAATTCTCTGGTAATGGTATTCATGTCCGCCTTTTTTATGAAATTATTGTAGATTACGAAGAAAAAGGAAAAACTGTACTTTAATTAACAATTATGCTAATTCAAAATAGAACGAAGTAGAAAGGAAAAAAAATGAGTATTACATTAATTATATATGTACAATGAGAAAAAAATACACCTTAATAATGAAGGAAAAACTAGAAATGATTAAAATTAAAATTTATGCAACAAGCTAGGGAGGATTTAAAATAAAATAAAATTATGCGTATTCAAAATAAAAAAGGAAGTCGAAAGGAAGCAAAAGAATGAGTATTACATTAATTATATATATACAATGAGAAAAAAATACTCCTTAATAATGGAGGAAAAAATAGAAAGGATTAAAAATAAAATTAATGCAACAAAATAGGGAGGATTAAAAAAAAGGATAAAAAGATGCAATAAGAGAGGTTTGAACTTTGAACCTTTTGAATACACACTCACTTCCCCAACATTAGGCTAAGTACACATGATGTAATAATTTTAACTATTTTGTATTTATCAGTTATGGAGGAAATATGCAAATTATACCGAAACCTATAAAAAAAAATTCGGCTCGTAAAAACTTGATGGGGACAGATGCCCACACTGCCCCCACCCTAAAATCGCCCCTGACGAGAGGCATAAGATCTTTCGTTAACAAAACCCTAATTGAAATATGGCTGTGTTGGACTTTCATGATTTGGGTTTTATATGCACCAAAAGAAGGTTGAGTTAATGTCGGATCCTTATCCTTATTCAAGGGATCGCATTCAAAAAAGACAATTTTTAATGGAGGAACGTAATGAATTTAGACAGGAGAGACGGATTTTAAGTGAATTTATAGACAAGAGAGACTGATTTCAAGTAGTTTCTACTGACGAGGGATAACGCATTATCTTGGCTTAGAGATCTCACATACATAAGATAATAAGATAAGATAATATACCGAAAGAACAGTTGCACCTTCTCCAGAAATTTTCCAGTAACAACCATATTAAATGTAAACCTACGAGTAAACTGTCACTTAAGCTATAACTGCCCTGTATGATCACATATTCACATAGAACCTGTCAGCTTTAGTTTTTGGATAGACAAATTCTAACCCATAACACAAGTTTCAAAAAAGGATATAAAGATTCATAGTTTAGAAACGGTTAAGCAATATGGCAGATCACCTGTTCACGTTAGGCTATTAGATTGTGTGACGCGCATAACTATATAGAATCATAACCCCCGATAATTACAAAAGAAACTGCCCATTTAAATTTGACAATCAACACATATAACTTGAAGAAAAACATCATCCACTGAAAATGCTTAGAGAGCTCATGAACCTGAACCCACCAGGTGATCAGCTATAAGCTGCAAAAAAAACAGTACAACTTAGCTTACTTATCTCGAGTATATATTTCTGACCTCCTAGTTTCAGTAAGCTTCATCAAAAGATCTCATGTTGCTGCCTTACGAACTCGTACAACTATACGAGTATATTTATACCCCCCACTTTTTTCAACCCATCTTCCCCCTTCCCTATCTTGCTCAACATCCCTCCTTCAAACTACCTGATACATCCATAACATTGTTCAAAATCTAACAAATCGTGCATTCATGTACAAACAGATTAGCAAATCATTTGAGTCTAAATTCATGCTTTAAGCATCTATAGACCTGCTACGTTTGTTCAGTCTTCCAACAATGTGGAATTAAGATTTGGAATTCAAAATTTATAATTGTTCATTTTCTTTTTAAAAGTGTGTCTAGAATTGTAAGTACACAAATACCTCTTGCAAAAAAGATGCAAAATCAAGTATCAGCTTCCCCCATCAGGGCAGGAAAAGAGACTACACACTGACAACTAAAGCAGGTATTATATTACTTTCAAGCCTTTACCTCCAATGATATGTGAAGAATAATCAAGTCTTTCTGGTATTGGAAGAAAGAAGCCCCATTTGTGTAGTAAGCTGCTGTACTTGAGACCTAGAACACTCTGTTTCTGATGCTTTGTTTTCATTTCCCTTCATTACATGGTCACCCACCGAACCTGGATCCATTTCATCATTCGTATCGACCTCAGGGCTCTGCTCAAGAAACTGCTCCCATGACGGGTCATAAGAATTAAGGTACTTCTCCATCTCAGTCAGCAAATTATTGTCCCATTCTATGTCAGCATCAGGAGAGAAATTCCCAATGTCCAGAGGAAGTTTCTCGTTGCCCATATTCGGGTCCAATAGTTCCTGATTATGTGGTTCGGGATGCATGTAACTGTCGACGCCGCCATCTGGCACCATTTCAGGCAAGTTTGAGAGGTCAGATACATCCGGTAAATCTTGACCATCATCTAGTGGGCTTGTATCTGAGAAATTGTTCGCTACAACCACTTCGGAATTAGCTTCTAGAGGTGCAGAGAGCACCCCTGTAACTGCAGGTAAATAAGATTGGCCAGATGCCAGTGGTGTGACCTCTTGGAGAGTAACTCCCGAGCTGAAAGGACCCAAACGAGGTGATGTGCTATCATGTTTCATGATCTGCTTGAGCATTGATTGTGCTGCATCGTGCACCACTGGCTGGTATTTAACAATCCGTCCATCGGAAGAATGGTCGTTTGAAATAACTGCATCTTCTTTATACCTGCGCTTTTTATTCCCTTCAGTAATGAGTCGTGTGCTCTCATTCTGTTGTTGTACAAAGTGAGCCAAAAAGCCAGGGCTGTTGACCGCTTTTGCTAAGAATGACATCATTTGTTGCTGCCTTTGTTCCATCCCTTGAAGACGTTGCACCATTGATTGCATTTGATTATCAGTGGTCTGTTGTTGCTGTCTCAGCCTAACAAGCTCCTGCATCAGAACATTTTTATCCCTTTTTAGTCTCTCGACCTCTTCTTCCAGACCAAATTTTCCAACTTCAACACATGCACCCACTGACGAGGTCTGTTGATGAGGTTGTTGTGGCGGTGGATGATGACCCGAAGTTGATTTTCGGCGAACAATATTTTTTAGCAAGTGCTTTTGACCTCGTAGAAATCCCTCATTTGCAAATTCCCAGCGATCAGGATCGACTTTCCTAAATCCCTGTTTATTAACATTTCAGAGAAACAATGGAAGCAGATCCAATTAGCACATGTTTCAAACTTGTATATATACAAGAATAACCATTTATAAGGTTAGCTACTATGCTGTATGTATGACCAAATTAAGACCAAAACATAGAATGTGCAACTCTCTCCAGGAAGGCTGTGACTTTGACAGATCTCAATACAAGAACGTCATATCATTAAGGACTAAAGTTGATACTCCAATAGTTTATCTTTCTCATTCTTGTGATACAAGAAACCTTGCAAACTGAATCTCCTTTTTAACTGTGGACTAATCTCTTTTCCACAGAATAATAAATATTCAATACATGTTTACCTTCGGCTTAAGTTCTCTTCTGTACGGCAGAAGACTCTAACGTGAGTTTAACTAGTATTTTTTTAAAGTTACAGTTTATTGTGATTGTTTTCTCCCACAAACAGATTTCAGAACAGCTAAATTGTTCCCTCTGATGTGCATGCTGGATTGCTGGGTGGATTTTATCAACAACCGCATTTGTTTCTAGTTGAGTATAGATCATTATCTTATTCAAATGTCTTTACACATATGTACAGTAAGTATACATATCTTATCCATTTATTTGAGCTGGCTTAATTATTAAAAAGATTTAAAAAAATGTTGTCATGAATCAAATAGTAAAAAGACTGGTAGTGATTAGTTTATGATATGAATATAGTAGAATGTCAATTCCTGAGTAAAAAGGTTCTCCCAGTCTTTTTTCCTTCACACAATAGCTGGCATTTATGCTCCCACCTTTTTACTCTTTTATACACCATTTTTCCTCGACTCTCATGAAGCAATTTACATGATAAATTCATCTAACAGCTCTAGACATTGAAGATGTCGAGATGTTTTTATTTCCTTTTCCCTCTTTATAGTATTGCGGCTATTTCCCTTGCCCATGTGAGTTAAGGAAGATCAAGGAATTTAATATAACTATAACTAGACCTCCAGGGATTTTATGTTTGCCCTACACCCTTATGTCAAATAAATAATTATGTATAGCAGTACTCCAGGCCCTTGTTGCAGTGACAAATGGATGACAGAAGCGTGGGTAAAAAAATATGCCGTATTAAGTGATTGTTGCTACCACTAATATCGTAACTGTATCCATCTATGTTTACCCAGTTCTCCTGTAGTCACTACATATATGAGACGAATGTACTTTTGACGTAAAAAATTTCATTTAATAAAAGACGTTCATGATCTCCCCTACCGCAAAGCACATTAAATTATTTGGGGTGGGGTGGGGGGGGGGGGGGGGTGGGTACTAATAACCTAGTTATCAGCACCTTCAATGTTTCGCAGAAAAATGCTTCATACATATACGATTCCAATAAACAAAAAGATGACCCAATAAGGTTGAAGTGCAACTTCTAACGGAAATGTGAAGTAAACCGAAGACAAAAACCTATTTGAATGAACACTAGCAATCTCCATTATTTGCCATCTATACCGAAAATTCAACATGAGTCCCATATAAACCGTATTTTGCCAGCAAAAGTATCTTTTTGTTGCCCTAAGATCTGAAACATAACCCTAGTGACCATCATTATATATAAACCAAATAAACTCCAAATTCATTATCATATAATCATTACATCTAGCAATTAGAAACATATAATACCAATCAAATATGAAACGGTAACTTACATAAGTGTTGAGTTGGCGAACAAAGCTAGAAAAATTATTGTGCTTAAAATATTTGGGCAAAAGATCTCTAGCAAACTCCGGCGGGTCCCACACAACGAAACTGTTATTGGTAGCGCTCCATGAAACAACCTTATCAGTGGAAGGATCATCAACCATGTCGTAAGTTTTGACCAAGAACGGCGGCGGAGCATTGACACTCGACATCGGAGGCGGCGCCGGCGGTGGAACGGCGGCACCGCCTTCTGCGGAAGCATTAGTAGCGGTCTGAGATTCCATGGAGATGCAATTGGGGTCTGATTTAGGGTTTTGGGACCGCCATTGACGGAAATTTGTAACCCTAGAAATTGATTTTTATTTTTATTAATTTTTATTTATTATTATTATTAATTATTATTATTTGGATGGAAGTCTGGAGAAAGTGTTTGAAGAAGAAAATGGGGTCGGGTTACACGATGATAAAAACGACACGGAGGACGTTGGATTTTTTTATTTATATCTTTTTGCTACAAATAGTTATGAACTATGATGACTAACGCATGAAAATGGTTGTACCTATTTTCAAAATATCGATTTTCACAAATTAAAAATTAGATAAAAGTACAAAAGACATGGTTGTATTTGAATTTTAATTTAAATCAAGAGAAATTGTTTGTTACATTCTAATATAAAATAACTTGTTTGTTTCAATATCTTACCGAGTGATATCATATGGTCATTGGTTCAGCGGTATCGTGGGGATCCTTTAACTTTGAGGTTGTGAGTTCAAGTTCGATGATGGACATGTATATATTTGTGGAAAAAGTTGTACATATTCGTGGTAGATGTGTGTGAATTTGTCTTTCTAAAAAAATATACTACCAAGCGATTAACTTACAATATGGTGTATTTAGATTAAAAATTTATGATGCATAACATTAAGTAAGGTTTAAATGAGTATATCAATATTTAGTAAGAATGGATAAACTAATAAGAATGTCACATATCATAAAACTCACTTTTCCGCACGATTTAAAAATTAAATATCTTATAAGCAATAGGTTAGAAAGTTATAAAAATTGCACTGTAAAAATCAACGTTTTTTCTTTTCGATTAAACATCTCACAAGGTATACTTTCGACAACTTCTTTTCATTTTCGATGGGTTTTGTAGACAGCTATTACACATGGTACCAATGGGTATCACACGTGATACCAACAACTATCACATGTGGTATTAACAAATATCACACGTGGTATCAACATTGCAAATTTGCTTCATAAATCAATTTCAAGTTAAGAAATCGATGGTGAGAGCAAGATAATTACATTTGGATTATAAGTGTATTCAAATTGTATTATCTTGATGGTTAGAGCCAACTAATGGTATTTGGAATACAAATGTATTAAAATGTACATTTACTTCACAGTTATAAGTTATTTGTTATGCATTGACATTGTTAGAGAATTATGGATCATAAATGTTGTGTATGTTATATCAGAATCACTTATTATTATGATGTAAAATGTCTAGGTGAAACAACTAAGCAAATGGGCGATCTGGACAACTCGCTAGAAGCTAGGTTGTTGGTTGTTTCGGTAACATGTTAATTCCTTATGTATGCTCTATATTGAAGAATATACATATACTTGAACATGTAAAAGGTATGGTTTTTGTGTTGACACTTCAAACATGATCAAACCTTTATTTTCGTAATTTTGGTTTAAAGTTGTGATTTGATATTGAAATGGGTCCAAGGAGTCATATATATTTTTGGTACTTATTGTTACTAATAGTTATATCATATAGTATTATGGTCAAAATATACTTTGATGATTTGGGTTGAAATTACTAGATATAATGACTGTTGTAAGTATATTGATCTTTAAGCATGTTATGACATGGTTGTATAAAGCGTTTACCATGATAATAAGAGGATAAAGAAGCTTTATCAAGTAATAGTGAAAGATTTTAAACTAACAAATTTTACTTCCGTCTGATGTTCATTGTCAGCCATCTGAGACTTCTTAAAGAGGATGAGCAAAACCAAATAATTGCTAAAGGGACTCAAAGTCATATAAAAAGAGCCGCCAAGTCCAAATCCACTTTTAAATCTCGTCATGGAAAGAAATTGTCTCTTAATCTCTTTATATGAAAGGTTATTATACATGGTTTCTTCTTGCACTTTTTTTATAGCGTAGGTTATAAATTTAGTTTTTATTTATTTTCCTGTGATAGTAATAAATCAATGTATATATACAGTATTCTCTTTTATAACAACAGCATTGCTTATTTTTTGTAGCTTCCTATAATCATTTTGTAACTAGTGCCTTTTAAAAATGAAATCTTTGAGGATCACGGGCATCTCCAACGTATGCACCAAACCTTACATCGAATTTGATTCAATAAAGAAATCTTTCAGAAATATACGTGCACAATATGTATTTCATCTCCAACGTACGAGCTAAATTTATGTACTAAAATGACTTTCAACATTTACGTATCACACCATAAATTATTTTTACATTATACATTTTTTATTCATCATTTATATTATCAATTATCAATTGACCTTCCAAACTATCAATCTAAAAATATATTTTATTTATTTACTTTTGTAAAGTTTCAATTACATAAGTTATTTGCATAAATTAATGTTTTAATTATCATAATTTGCTAGAAACTTATATTTTATTATTTTAATAATCATATTATATAATCCAAAGTATAACGTACTTAAGGGAATTATATAGATAAATAAGTTTTTGAAAGTTTTGTAATCAAATTATAACAATATTTCAAATATAAGGGCTTAAATGAAACTTTAAAAATTGATAGGTGATATTTTCACAGTTTAATCTAAGAGATACATAAAAAATATGCATTAATTGTAAATTAACCAATTACATTAATACACATGTTTGGTAAATTTATTAAATTGTATGGTGGATCCTTAAAAATTTGTTGTTGTATATGGTGTAAGAACAAATTTGATGTAAAATATTCAAAAAAATTGGTACTATATAATAAACTTTGCACTACATTAGCGAGTTAGCTGGAGATAGATTTTTGGGGAAAAAAAAAAAATCAAATTTGGTATTTTGGTGGCACGAACTGATTAAAAAAAAAGAAAGGAGTGTCAATTTTGGCGCGAAAGGAAATTAGGATGAGTTCATCGGCGGTAGAGACAGAACCTGATCTGGTTTGTGAGCTCGATAATGTTCAAGGAGTCGTCGATGCCCTCACATCAGTCCGATGGAAACGTCATCAGGTTCTTTCCAGTGTGCATCACAAATTTGCAATTCATTTTGTTGTTTTTGTTGCTAAAACCCTAACCTAGGGTTTCTTAGTCTAATCAATTTGTTTTAATTGATAAAACTTAGGATGCTGTTTTGGAATTAAGCGAGCACGGAATCGTGTTAATTGTTGAGGACACCGGTTGTCTTCAAGCAAAAGTGTATCTACAAAAAGAGGTATAAAACTGATGATATTCATATACATATTTGAGATGTTAGTATTTTAGCTTTTATTTATATATTTTGCTTGTTGGATATTCTGTGTAGCTATTTGTTCGTTACGAGTATAGTGCGAACGGGCGGCCTAGGTTTGGAGTAAGCTTGGGATTGTTTGTAGATTGTCTTAACACGTTTTGTATTCCTGGACACTCGAGCACGATTGAGTTTCAGTATCCAGGGCCTGATATGCAGCTTCTTCTCAAGTACATTTTGATATGTTTCTCTGTTTGTATTTGTTTATTTAAAGTAGTACATATGAATACTAGGGAAGCTAACTTCTAGACTTATTGGTGCGCATATCCCTATTGCATTACGGGCAACATGGAAATTGATTCTAGCAATGTCATACTTTTTGCAATGTAACTTGAGAAATGTAGACTCATTGTGTATTGATTAAGTGCTGATTAAAGCACGATGTGAAACTTAGTGATATAGTTTAGGACTTTGGAGATTGTGAAGTTCATTAACTAAGTCACTGTGGTGAAAAACTGAAACTTGTGACAAGAAAGAAATCTAGTGAAATTTTTTAAGAAAGCCAGGTTAAAAGTTAGAGAGCATGAGAGCATAATGTTGGTAAAGTAGAATTTAGGATCACGTTATTTGGAATAAGCCTTTCCATTTTACGGACGTATTTTCTTAGAATTACTTGTCATTTGTGTTGTTACTTAGAATTTGTGGTCTACCTTCCATGTATACTAGGACATCTTCTGCTGTAGTATGATTCTGTTTTTTCTTTTGTTAGATCTACTGATTCATTAAATACTTCTACTTATGCGGAGATCAGAACTAGGATCCCTGATACTATATCATGGGACTACAATTTTGAGCCTGCAGGAAGCACCCCCATCAGTTTTACTGTTAAGGTACTTATTTTCTCTTTTCAAAGTTTTAGAGTATGCTGACTTATACTGCAAACTGATATCAACCTCATGGTTTTCATTTGAAGTCGGCTGCCTTGAAAGAAGCCATCGATGATCTGGAATGGCCCGGATCAAGCATCCAAATAATCCTGCAACCAACGCCTCCATCAGTTACTTTTAAAGGGGAAGGCCATGGGGACTTGCAGATAGACTTCATGTATTATGCAAACATGGATCTGCTGGTTGCATTTAACTGTGATCGGATTGTGTCTCACAGGCATGTATCTTTCATCTCCGGTCAACTCTCATTTAGCAAGCACTGGATATATTTCATCAGTTGTCCACTCCAGTTCCCGGTCTTTACCGTAGATTTTTGAAGCTAAATCAACAGTGATGAGAAAAAGCCGAAAAGTTTATTGTCGTTTGGCAATGTGAATCCCTTTAATTAAGAAAGGGGAAAATGGAAGTGGCAAAATCAATGGGTTAGATACTGGGTAAAATCGTTTGGGTTAGATACTGGGTAAAATCGTTTTGGGTTAAAAATAGGTAATTTTGTGTAGGTCTAAATGGGTTGGGTTGACCCAAAACACTCTTTTATGGAACTTCTTTTTCTTTTATAACTCATTGTTGTGTTGAATATTATTAAAAAAATGGTATGTTAATGATAATTTAATTCTCAAATAAAACACTATAGAAGGTTTATGCACTAAAGAACACTTTGGCCGACTTTTAAACTATTGACGAAGACATGTTCCCATTTAGCTATTAAGTGCATTCGACAACCCATTACAGATAAAACATAACCCGAAGTGACCCATAATGGGTATCAATCGGCACCTATACGAGAAATTCATGCTTTCCAGTTTGAGATATACGGGTTGCTTCTTTTTTTATATGTCATGGCGTCACTGGGCAGCTAGTGGTTTTAGTGATTTCTGCTGTGCCACAACTTACCAGTATTTGTATCGCAGGTACAAGTACAAGTTTCTTCGAGCAACAACTTCAAACATACCGAGCAGTGTTATCAAAGATAACCGAGGAAGCAAACTGACCATTGGGAGAGGTGGGATGTTAAAAGTCCAACACTTGGTATCGGTTTCAAGGCCATCTACTTCTCACCCAAATATAGATTCTGCTGGCTATCAGCCGCCTAGCCGCATTGCTTACATCGAGTTCTTTGTGAAGCCAGAGGTTGACGAAGACAACGCATATGATTAGATAAAAAACAATTCATGTCTTTTTATATAATCCGTGTACAAGTAAACTATGAACTATTGGACATAAATCTGCAACCCAACACATACATCTGGCTAGTGTCTAGTATTTGTTGTTATTATGGAGAAGTAGATCTGAAATGAGATAAGGTTGTCTTCAACGTTCTAGTTGGTTCCAGAAATGGCTCCACTGAAAAATATCTGATTCGATGCTCAGCATCAGGTGGATCCAAATTTGTTAGTATTTAAAATACTGTATTTTAACCTTTTGAAAAAGTATCATACCACCTTATGAGTGAGCCGCTAAATCGGCATGTGGTACGCCATGATTCAATCAAGGTTGCTGGTATTTTAGCCTTTTGAAAAGGAGCCTGGTAAGTGAAGTATGTTATAAGAAGTACTCCGTAAATGATATTAAAGGATAACTTTTAAGTCAAAAACTAAATTGTATCACAGAATGGGCCTTTTCATGTTGAAACCATCATTGAAGGTCCGTGTAACTCATTTTCTCTCGCACAAAAAAAAAAGAAATATAAAAAGTAAATAATTCACATCGTAAGTTACCTACGGTTTTGTTGTGTGAGGAAACGTGATCTCTAATGTTGACGTACTATTATCGACATTCACAATATTTAAGGTACTAATATTAACTTAAAATATACATGTTTTGATTATTCCGATTTCATCATACTTGATAAATATAAGACATAAATCATTCATTCCATTTAAAACATTTCTACAATATCAACCGCGCAAATATGTCTAATTAAAAATTACATAATAAGATAAAAAAATAATATAAACTACATATTAAAATAATCTGGTAGCTCACGAATTTGCAGGTTATAATCTGGTTACAATTTGAAAAACATAACCAATGAAGTTGCATAACTTCTTTATGACCATGGGACCCCATTACAAATTGGGTTAACAAAATTAATGATACGATGTGAAAAATGTCCAATTTATCCGGCTGTGTGTTGTTTGCAGCCCTTTGGACCATAGTGTTGTGATCCACGCCTGACTATCTTTCTACATAGATAGCAGTAGTGGCTTTGACATGCCCAGCAAAATATGTGATTGTTATTGCCAGCCTGACAACAAAAATAACACACCAAATTATAAACAAGACGACATCCGGTTTCACTTTCGGGATTGCTAATTGTAAGTGCTTATATGCTCAAAAAATACTTGTAAGTATCAAGATGCTACTTCTCAAGTATTTATTTACATTGAAATAAGTAGATAATCAGTTTTCGAAAGAGTGTTCTGAATTGTTGTTATTATGCTCTAATATAAGCAATAAAAAAGATAAGCACTTAGTAAGCAATCCCAAACAGCAAACACATCAAAATCAAACCTTTTTTTTTGCGACAAACTTAGATAGCCCCCTAAAACTACACCAAAACTTGCACCACATGGGGCACCTTGAGTGCCGCTAGGGAAACCACCAAGGACCCCATTGGCAGATAAGGCATTAAATGTTGACTCACCTTCACATTGATTTGACCACATTGAGGGCATGATTCGCATGAATGACCAGCGAAGAATTCGGCTTGGATCTGGCCCATCATATGTCGTCGGTTCATCATTTCCTCCCAATTTTGAACTTCTGGTTGGGCAGAAGGCTCAAAATATGCATGCCTTCAACAATCAATAAGATAATTATTTCAAAGCAAAATTTTCTCGTATACCATAAAGAAAAGTTCCAGGTCCCATAACATGTTCCCTTTTCGTGCCACATAGAGACATGACAAAAAGGGCGGGTCAAGTAATTGCTCAAAACGGGTAATCTTTTGGTTGACCCAAATTACTTTTGTTCCAATAAGATATTGTGGTATTGCTTATGCCAGAAAAACCAGAGCTTGATCATGGGTCCCTTTTAAGGGGAACGAATATGGATCCTGGACACAAAATAGTAAAAATGAAGAAGCAAATAATCATGAGAGTGTAAAAAATACCAATGCGCATTTCCATTGATAGCCTTGTTACACTGATAACAAAATTCCTTGCCACAGTTTCGACAGACCATTCTGTCACAACCTTGGGTTTTCGAAATTGCTATCTTACAAGATGGACATCTCTTTGCATCACGGAGTATTTCTTTGAGACTAAGAAGCTGCTGTATCATATCTTGATCACGTTTCCTTTGTTTATCTTTCATTTGAGTCGATTCCTGCCTCTCCTGCACCAAATAAAGATTATGTTTATTCCAATATAGACCCCATACTACCTTCATCCTATGAAAATTAAATTTACTATTAATTATAGGTGAAAAATGGGCAGATCAGTAGGGTAGCATGAAGGGTCAAAATGGGTTCAGGTAGGGGTAATATTGCCATACTGGTACAGGTTCAAAATGGTCGGTTCGAGTCAAAACACTTGTTTTCCAATATGGTTATTTTGTTAGTAGACAACTAGCATGTCATATATGCTTACAAATGCTAATATAAAAAAACTTATACATTTTGAACCTGAACCTGTACCGGTATGGCAATATTACCCCTACCCAAACCCATTTTGACCCTTCATGCTACCCTCCTGACCTGCCCATTAGAAAAATACTTTTGACGACTTCCAAGTTCCAACCCGTTTGATAAATTCCTTTATAGTTATTATTTTAATTTATTCATTTGAGCTTTAAGAGATAAAACACAGCCTAAAACTACCCATTCATACATAAATGGGTCAAACCTGAAGCCACTACTGCACTACTCTCTTCCGTTTCTTGATATACCTCAGACAACTTTTTTTCTATAGCATGGATTACTTGCAAATAAGCACAATGTACTTTTAATCATTTGCCAATTTCAAATAAATACAACAGAACGGAAAAAACAAAAAGCCTCTGCAGATACTCTTAAATCAACAGTCCAACTAATACACTTCATGACGGAAATTCCTACATGGTATGACGGAGTGCATTTATCACAAACGCAAGTTCTATTGCAATGCTTATATTTTTCAAGTATTAATTTTTGCAAAATAACCTTATTATGATGTTATTACCTGCAATATTTTGAGCTTCATTTCAGGTGTGAGACACATGACTCCAACATGGCGTTTCTCCCTGCAAAGTGTGCAAAAACTAAAGAAGCATTTGAAGCATTGAGCATGCTGGTCTTTATCACCTATGCACGGTGTTTCACATCTTGGACAATAGACCACATCCGACATTGATTCGAGTGTCTTTTGTAACGTAAGTGACTCCCATTTTTCAAATTCTTCATCACCAAGCAATCGTTTCAAAAGACCAGGCGGGATCATGCCCCCACACTTTGCAGTGGGACAAGAGAGCTTGGTCACATTGCCATCTTGTACAATCAATTCCGCGTAAGTTTTCACACATTTTTCACAAAAGAAATGCTGACATGGCAATCTAATAAATTCGGTACCTGCAAACAACATAATTGAGTGTTTGACACAGAAACAAATAAAAACATTCATGTGAAAAACACATGATAGTCTAGTGTTCGAGAAGAATTACCAGCAAATTTGTCAAAGCAAATGCAACATTCTTGCAAATTTTTACAAAAATCTTCAATCCGTTCCTCGTCATCATAACTCCTCAATGAAGGAACATCGACATCCGGGGAGACAAATCCCGAAATTGCACGTGGATCGCTGTCGTGTTTCACACCATACGGGCCAAGGACGATTTCCTTATTAAATCCAAGATAAGAAAGAGAAGAGCTATGCAACCATTCAGCCCACGAGTAAATAACTTCTTGACCATGTTGTTCGTTCCATATTGAATCCAACATGGTACACAAACTTGAAATTTTCAAAGAATCCAACCATTTTACAGAGATTGTAAAATAAGGCGGGAGATGTGTAGGGTATGACTTAGGCAATAAACATGTCAAAATCATCGGTGGAACATACTTGACTTCAAAAGAATATGCAATACTGTCTGAATTATCGGTATCTGTATTTAAATTTTGTAGGGAGTTTAGTTTTGTAGAGATAGTTAACTCTTCCGGAGTTACGATGTGTATATGAATCTGCATTATTAGAGCATATAAATGTCATCTTGTTAGTATCACATCTTTCTTGCTAAAAAACTTAATAACCTCAAAAGCACTACAGCACCTGAAAATATCGTAATCCATTCTGCTTGTCAAGGATGAACATGTTCTCTCCATAGATAGATTCCAAAGCCAGTACCTACAGATTATATGTTTATATATCGACAGTTAATCGTTATATGTATATGTAATTTTGATTTTGGTTCGGACTTCAGTAAGATACATATTTAGATATATAAACCAATAAACAAACTACCTCGTCTTGTTGTACTTGATCATTATCTCTAATTGATTCATCTGATAAATCAGGCTCTTGACATAAAAATCTCAACTTTTCTAATCTTTTCACTAAATCATTCTCATGTTCAACATCAACATCATCGATTCCCTCATTCTTTTCCGGTTTTTCTTGTATTTTTCCATCATTGTCTTCCTCTTGTTTTGGGTGAGAATTTGAAGAATCAAGTTGAGATTTTTTAACACATGGAGTTCCAAAATCTGGATTAATTGATACCCATCTGGTGGTTTTATGAACAGATTCAGAAGTTGAAGGTGTAGAACTCAGCAAATCCATAGTTCCGTTCTCACCAAGTTAGAACTACTCAACCGTCAACCCTCGCCATCTCATCGGTTCGGTTTTTATAGGTATCGTAAGTAAAGCGGCCCATGTTTACCTTTTGGGCTTATTTATTAAACAAGACTTTAAATGCCATCCGCAATGGGAAATTGGGAACGGGTTGGGTGTTCAAAAATTAAAATATTCGTATCAGTATTCGATATCTGAATATTCAAATTACCAATCCGAACATGTGGATATTCGGATTTTTAAGTATTTGAAATGCGGATATCCGAAGTTTTGAGTTTGAGCATTAGGTAGTGATTATCAAAATATTGTGTAATTCGGATATCCGGGTATTCGAATATCCGAAATATAGATTTTAAATCTTTAATATAGATTTATATTAATTATTTTGTTAAATTTCTGTAATGGATCCTAAACCTTATAATAAATTTGTATATTACATGAAATATTTTTCAAACTAGCTTTGTTTATACATTTAAAGATCATGTTATTTTAAAATTTGAAAATATTTTTAGTATTTCAATTAAAAAATTGAGTTTTTTTTTCATATGCATATATTTTATACTTATATAATGTTAACATCATTATTTTAATATTTATAAATGTAAATATGTTTGTTTTAAAAAAAATTAAAAAAGAACTATTTTTTTGTTCAAGTATTTGGATAACTCGATATTCATTTGGATATCCAAAATTTTGAATAGGGTATTGGATAATGAAATCAACTATCCAAAATCTCGGATATCCAAAAATGAACACACTTGTAATAATCAAATAAGTTACAAAAATGAGCTATTTTAAGCTTATAAAATCTCTCAGACCACTTGCAACGCGCCCTGCATGGGGGTATTTCTGAGCCTCAGAACGCCCGTAATCTAGGTGTGACATTTTGGAGCCCTACACAGGCAAATTTTGGACGTTCTGAGGAACCCATTTACTTTTTCTTTTCTTTTTCATTTTCTTTCCAGGTATTATTTCAAAATAGGTAAAAAAAAAACAATTTAAAAAGTAAATAAATTAAATTGGTGGGGCCTAGGCATCAAATTGGGGTTGCTAATATAACGTGGTTGCTTACGTGGTGTCTCAAAACGCCCGAATGCCCATCACCATTGCAAGTGGTCTAAATAGAATTACCATATGAGCTAAATTATAAGTCGATGCACACATTAAATTTGATGTTAATTGTTATGTTTAAATAAGCCAATCATAGATTATATATAGAAAATATCTTTATGATATCATCAATTTGTCAATTAAGTTCTTTAATTTTAATAAATTTTAAAATAAAATCCTTTAACTTATTAAAAAGAAAAAAAAAATTAACTACTCACCTAGATATATAAAAAAAAACTAATTCAATAATTAAAGTAATATCCAAATCAATCTGTAATGTTTCTATTTTCAATTCACCCAGTGGGAATAAAAAAGTACTTAAAAATGTTAATATAGACTTAAAATAATTAAAAAAATTCATTAACTTAGTTTCAAAAGCTTTTAATATTTTAATTTCTACTTATATAATTCTATTTATATAAAGTAATATTATTATGAATCTAACTAAATGCTTAATACATATACATACATATATATATATATATATATATATAGATATATATATATATATATTAACTTACACACTTTATCGTTAGAAACAAGATACTAAATACAAGTTTTCATGTTAAAAATCAACAACCCATGTGTATACACGGGTTTATAGTCTAATTTTAAATTATATAAGAAACATCTTTATGATGTCAATTAAATCCTTTAAATTTAGAATATTTTAATACAAGATCCATGACTTATTAAAAAAGAATATTTTTGAATCGACTGCTAAACTATTTAATTCATTAATTAAAACATTATCCAAATCGATCTGTAATGTTTTTTTTATTAATTCACTGAGCATAAATAAAATTACCAAAAGGTTAATATAGACTTAAAATAATTAATTTTTCACTAATTTGTTTCAAAATATTTTAACTATCAATCTCTACTCATACAAATCTATTTACATAAAGTAATATTATCATGAATCCTACAAAAATTGTTGTTTATATTGAACTATTAAAATCTTTTGAGGGTATTTTAAGATGTTTTAATATAAAAGACATCTATATTTTATAGTTTAGATTTAGATTAGATAAATAGGATTACATATATATATATATATATATATATATATATATATATATATATATATATTTTAAAAAAACAACTTAATCAAAGGATGTGATCCATCAATGCAGCTTAACTTTACGTGATGATAAAAGCCAGCACGATGTGAAAATTAGCGCGGGATGTAGTTTAGGACTGGGAGACTGAAGTTCTTTGTGAAGCCACACGTTGATGAAGACAATGCATATGATCGATTAGATTGAAAATGAGATAAGATTATTGCATCTTGTTTGCCAATTCAGTTGTTACCTCTGGTATGGTTCTCTGTAAACGGGGTGAGACCATATATGCTATAATTGGTCAATTAAATGAACTTAATTTACTTTTCACGTAATAAGCCTGTAATTACCTGACGGATGATGTATTTAGCTAAGTGAAGTACGTTCAAGAAAGCAGATAAGCTATGGGATTACTAGTGGAAATTTTAAGATACTCAAGCAGAAAGTATATAAATATTGGAGACGTACTCATATGTTACCGAGTCTTTGAGAGAAATATGTAGATAATTTTTTTAATTTATATCACTTGGTATTTTAGATGATCATAGACAATTTAATTAAGTCAAAAAAAAATTTTTTATTCTTATTATATTTTATATTAATATATTAATAATATTAAAGTATCTTTTAATTAAATTTAATTTTTAAAACGGCGTACATATCACAAACCACATAGTTTGTTGTAACTGATGTCTACAAATTTATATAAAAGAATAGATAATAGATAAATAAAAACTTGACATAGCATCATGATGATCTAAATTCATAGAAGTTTGTTTGAATTGTTGTTAATCATATGATTTAATTTAATAATTTATAATATAATTTAGATAATAACCTCATATAAATAATTCCTCTATAATATTATTGGATGTGAAACTCCGAAAATAAATAGATCATCTCTCACTATCAATCAAGTATCAATATGTGCATGTCTAGTGCTCTAAAGTTTATGAGTCAATATCGATCAATGTTTTCATCAAACTCTGATGATCGGTTAATTGGTCTCTAAAATCAACCGGACCACGAATTATTACAAGATTCTAGGTGTCAAAAGGAAGTCATCTGCTAAAGAGATTAGTAAGGCCTACAACGAATTATCGTTCAAGGTTCATCCTGAAAAAAACAATGCCTATGCAGATTCCGACAAGGCATTCAAGAAAGTTCACCAAGCGTTTTCCTGTTTGATCGACGAATCCTCAAGGAAAAAAATATGACGAGAAACTCGAGAAAGAATGGGTAGATAAACTGGAAATTTCAAGTGGTGTTTTTTCAGCAATTTCTCTGGTTGCTCTGATATTCTTTCTATTTTATTGTTTGCCTATGAATGATCCGAAACATTCATATTCTATGGAAATGCGTCATGATTATACATTGCCAAAGATGACTAAGGACTATGGAATCGAGTTTTATGTTGAATCGTCAAGTGAGTTTGATGAGAAATATCCTCTGGGTAGTCGTGAACGAGCTGATATTGAAGATACGACGTAGAGACTCTCCAACCCCTTATTGTGACATAGCACACAAAGCTTGGGATTGCATGAAAAATGCTGAGGTTGAGGTTAGTTCATCTATCTATGTCTTGCTTATATTTATATATGACAAAAACTGATTAATTGTCGAAATGAGGCTATCTCTATCTATAAGATGTGATTTTTGTCAAGGTTGTCAACATTACGATTTTATATCTCACCAACGAAAACCTGGCTAGATCATAGCAGGAACGCTCTAATGGTAAAATTAAACCAAAGATCGTAAGATCGTTAACAGGATCATGCGATCTGATGATCATACAAACAATAAGATCTTGCGATTTCGATCTTACAGAGACAAAAATGATCATAGTTGATTTTTTTTAGTTCTAAATGCAATTGTTCAAGAAGCTTTCAAACAACTTGAACATATTCTTTTTTCATTGCAATTAATTATCAAATTGTGTGTATATATATATATACACGAACATATATAAACATACACATTTTGAGACCCTGTAATTCAGGACGGTCGATCACATCGTCCACACTTAAAGACGACCCTAATCTTCAACAATGTCTTTACCTTAAATTGTCTCTAATATGATTATTTTTTAATTTAACAGATAATATTGTGGGATGATAAAAGTTATACATAATATTAGATTTCAAAAAGTCTGTATCTTAGTTACAGTTTCTTATTATGTCTAAGTTATTCCAAAAGGGGTTAATACACAAATATGTATACTTTACGAAAATATTCATCTAGGTTACTAAACTTTAATAAATATTCAATTTCATATTGTATTTGCAAAAAGTGTTCAATTAAGTTACTAAACTTTCGAAATATTTCAATTAGGTTACTGTACTTGTAAAAATGTACTTAATAATGTGCAATTGGTTCACTAAGCTTTTAACCAAAATTAAGTAAAAATATGCGGGGTGACACTTTTTAAATGTACAGTATGAGATTGAACATTTTTTAAGTTTAGTAATCTATATGAACATTTTCGTAAAGTACAGTGACCTATTTGTATATTAACTCTTCCAAAAGTATGCTGATTATTTCAACTTCAACTTACTTCATGTAATCATGTTACTACTAGTATATACCTATGCTAACAATAATATTTGTTTACTTGGTATTTACAGGCTATTAAAGAAAGTGCCAGTGACGAGAACCATGAGGAAAAGCAATTTTAGTTTCTAGGTTTTCTTTTAGCATTTGTTTTTAAACTTTTAGATTATTGTTTTTTTGATTTTATCTTTTTTGCATTTTGAACGATAAGTTTGATTTAATAGTCTTTCGTTCTCCATTTATTTTCTAGCAATAGTATGTTTGATTTGATGGAGATAAATATATGATATTGAAACTGGTTATAGATCAAAGTATGTTTTTATAAATTATAAACCATTCAACCAAATATTTTTATAAATGTAAAATATCCGGGAATATACAAATAACAAATAGGAAAAGAAAAAGAGAGGTTATTATAGAGCTTAACCACAATTCAAATTTTCTTTATCACTATCAGCGAGTGTTTAAAATAACAGGGACGTATTTAAATCACAAAACGCGTTCAAAAGTAAGGGATAAAATTTTCATTTCTCAAATAAATTTTTATGAATTGTAAATCATAAATTTTATTTTCTTAATAAAAACCTCTTCTCAAAAATTACAACTTGAACACGTTTTCGAATTTTTCAATTTCTTAGATATTTGTCTGAAAAACTAAAGAAGATTTCCATAATTAAATGCAACCCTTAAAAATTAGTTCTCATTTGGTGTACTTTTTTCCCCGATCAAATATGGTGCATTTGAAAATCACATTTTTTTCATTCAAATTAGCCATAAGCTTCTTCAAACATTTACAAGTGGCTTGTTAGCTTTTAGAAGATGCAATAAGCAATAATAACCAATAAGATCTCTAAATAAGCTCTTAAACAACCAAAGGGTCTTTGGCCTAGCAGTATTGTGGTAACCTTTCCAACCAATAGGTTGGGGGTTCGAGTCCTGGGGGTGAGACAATTTGTATATATTCGTGGTATTGGAGTATATGAGTGCTTGCCTTTCAAAAAAAAAAAAAAAAACTCTTAAACATCTCAAAACCCCACTCCTGTATGCCGTGGTGGAGCTTAAAAACATGCATCTTTGGCTGTCAAAGATTCCTCAAAATTTCGTATTAAAACAAAGAAAACAGCAACAGTCAAGAGTGTCCAAATACTACTGCTAATCAATATTCACTCAACATTTATGTTGTACTTTCTCCTGTGAGTACTAATATGAAAGATCAATGAAATAAAGATGAAAAATTTTAACAAAATACACAATGAAGTTGCATAACTTCTTTATTACCACAAGATCCCAACACAAGTTGGGTTCATAAAAACTAATCATACGTTTTGAAAAATGTTGAAATTATCCGGCTGTGTGTTGTTTACAGCCCTTTGGACCATAGTGTTGCGAGCCACGCCTGACTATCTTTCTACATAGATAGCAGTAGTGGCATTGACATGCCCAGCAAAATATGTGATTGTTATTGCCAACCTGACCACAAAAAGAACAAACCAACTTATAATCAAGCAGATATCGGGTTTCAATTTTTGGGATTGCTTATTTTACGGTGCTTATCTGCTTAAAAATGAGTAAGTATCAACCTGCTAATTTTTCAAGTGTTTATTCCTTCTATAATAAGCAAATCCACAGTTTAAAAGAGTGCTTAAATTGTTTATATGCGTTAACATTAGCAACAAGCAGATAAACACTCGAATAAGCAAATTCCAAACACCCCAAAAATCAAAATTGACATTGAATTTCTTAAATTTTGATTAATATCAAACTCATGCACCACCTAAAACTACACCAAAACTTAGATCACATGGGGATTGGGGCACCTTAAGGGCAGATAAGACATAAAAAATTGACTCACCTTCACATTGATTTGACCACATTGAGGGCACGAATGACCACGGTCAGCAAAGTTTACTGCTTGCATCTGGCCCACTAATTGTCGCGGGTTCATCCTTCCCTCCCAAATTCGAATTTCTTCTTGTGGAAAAAGTTCACATTTTCCATCCCTTCAACAATTAATAAGCCAATTAGTAGCATAATTTCTTGTATGTCACAAGAAAACTTCCAGGTCCCATGACATGTTCATTTGTTTGTGCCACATAGAGACGTGACAAAACGGGTGGGTCACGTAATTGTTCAAAATGGTAATCGTTTGGTCGACCCAAATCACTTCTTATTCAAAAAGAAAATTGTATTTATAACTAGATTGGCATGTCCATGATAACAAAAACTAATTTATATTAAATATAATCGCACTTTTTGAATAAAATGGTTTAGAACCTTTTATACATTTATAAATGTTACACTTTGGCAACCTTCATACTTTTAACCATTTGACCCTTGGAAATAAAACATAATACATCCATTCATTAGTAATTGGGTCAAAATTGCCACCTAGAAAAACCAAAGGTTGATCATGGATTCTAAATCAAAGGTAAAAATGAAGTAAATAATAATTGGACTGTAGAAAAAACCTGAAATGCTCATATCCACCAATGGCCTCGTTACATCGATAACAAAAATACTTGCCACAGTTTTGACAGACCATTTTATTGCAGCCTTCAGTTTTTGAAATTGCCATCTTACAAGACGGACATTGCTTTGCATCACGAAGTATTTCTTTGACACTAAGAAGCTCCTGTATCATTTCTTGTTCCCGTTGCCTTTGTTTATCTTTCATTTGAGTTGATCCCTGTCTCTCCTGCACCAAATGAATATCATGTTTATTCCAATATAAACGCCATATACTGCCTTTATCCTATCAAAATTAAATTTACTATTTATTCTAGGTGAAAAAATGAGCAGCATTAAAGGTCAAAACGAGTTCAGGTACTGATAATATTTCCATACTGGTACAGGTCAAACTGGGTAGCTTGAGTCAAAACACTTGTTTTCCAATATTGTTATTTTGTTTATAAACACTTGGCATGCCAAAATATGCTTACAAAAGATATTAAAAAATCCATACATTAGAATAACACTTTTGACGACTTCCAAGTTCCAACCAGTTTGATACATTTCATTTATAGTTATTATTTCATTTTACCCATTTGACATCACCCCAAATCTACCCAATAAATGAATCGAAACTGAAGCCACTGCAGCACTACTCTCTTACGTTTCTTGATTTACCTCCAGCCAATTTTTCTAACCCATGGACTAATTGTAGATAGGCACACACAATGTACTTGTAACCATTTGCCAATTCAAACAGAACGGAAAAAACCTTTTCAAATACTTTTTAGAACAACAATCCAACTCAAACACTTTCCTGATGGAATGTAAATGTGGAATTTAAATTCCTACATGGTACGCCGGAGTGCCTTTATCACACAATGCAACTTCAAATACAATATCGATATTTGTTTTAGCATTGCTTTATGCAAAATAACCTTTTACTCCCTCCGTCCCATTTATATTGTCTCATAGCAGATTTTGTTGGATTTAAAATAGGTTGGATAATGTTAATTTTGCCCTTATATTCAAGGCAAATTTGACCGAAAATTGTTACTCCGTAAGGAAAAAAGAGTGAAAGTAATAAATGAGGGTAAATTAGGAGTTTAATGATTTTTAATAGTTATATTTTACAAGTAGACACTCTTTTGGGACAAACAAAAAATAGTAAGGTGGACAATAAAAATGGGACGGAGTGAGTTAATGTTATTAGGTAAAGATGAGCATTTAGACCGAAGTACCGGTATCGAACCGGAACCGAACCGGTACCGACCGATACAAATGGTACCGGTATTCGGTATTTGATTTGTGAACAAAAAAAAACCGGTACCAACCGGTCGGTACCGGTATGGTACAATGCACACAAAATACCTAAACCGAACCGGAACCGACCGGTACCGGACCGAACCGGTACCTACCGATACAAGTGGTACCGGTATTCGGTATTCGATTTGTGGACAAAAAAAAAACCGGTACCAACCGTTCGGTACCGGTATGGTACCAAGCTCACCCCTATTATTAGGTTATTACCTTCAATATTTGGAGCTTAATTTCAGGTGTGAGACAGATGTTTCCAACATGGCGTTTCTCCCTGCAAAGTGTGCAAAAACTGAAGAAGCATTTAAAACATTGAGCATGTTGGTCTTCATCATCTATACACGGTGTTTCACATCTTGGACAATAGACCACATCAGACATAGATTCAAGTGTCTTCCGTAATGTCAGTGACTCCCATTTTTCAAATTCTTCTTCACCAAGCAGTCGCTTCAAAAGACCGGGCGGGATCATGCCCCCACATTTTGTAGTAGGACAAGAGAGCTTAGTCACATTGCCATCTTGTACAAGCAATTGCGCGTAAGTTTTCATGCATTTTTCACAAAAAAAATGCTGGCATGGCAATCTTATAAATTCTGTGCCTGCAAAAGACGAAGAAAACGTAGCAAATGCACACAAAGACTTCTGATCAGTTATTTTGTGTCTTTGACACATTCTGATTAAAATTTATTAAAAAAATTAAAATCATTGTGGTAAACAGATAATTTAGTCTATTGTTTAGCATAATATAAGTTCAATTAAAGATTGAGGATTACCAGCAAATTCACTAAAGCAAATGCAACATTCTTGCAAGTTTTTACAAAAATCTTCAACCCGTTGCTCGTCATTGTAACTCTTCAATGAAGGAATATCGACATCCGGGGAGACACATGCCGAAATTGCACGTGGATCGCCCTCATGTGTCACATTATATGGACCAAGTATTATTTCTTTATTAAATCCAAGATACGAAAGAGAAGAGCTATGCAACCATTCAGCCCACGAGTAGATAACTTCTTGCCCATGTTGTTCTTTCCATATTGAATCCAACATGGAACACAAGCTAGAAATTTTCGAAGAATGCAACCATTTTACAGAGATTGAAAAATAAGGTGGGAGATGCGTAGGATATGACTTGGGTAATAAACATGTCAAAATTATTGGTGGAATATATTTTACTTCAAAAGAATATGAAAAATCGTCTGAATTATTGGTATCTGTACATAAATTTTGTGCGGAATTAAGTTTTGTGGAGATAGTCAGTTCTTCCGGAGTTTCAATGTGGATATGAATCTGCAATAAAATATATAAATATGTTATCGTATCAAATGTTTTTAGCTAAACAGGATTAAAAATCACATTAAAAGCAATATAAAGCACCTGAAAAGATCGCAGTCCATTCTGCTTGTCGAGGATAAACATGTTCTCTCCATATATAGATTCCATAGCCAGTAACTACACACACAATCACGATATTGAAAGTTAATGACAAACATAGTTAGTTGCTACAAGATATTTATATGTTCTTTAGGTTTTCAACAAAAATATACTTTTTGCCAATCAGTAATCATGACTTTATATATGTAAGTATGTAACTTCGAGCCAATGGTCAAACTAAACTACATCCTAAGTCATTAGTCAATGAATTCTTAGAATTGGAGTGACAAAACTGTAACACCCGTTAAATTAGGACTAGTGATTAGTACCTAATCAGTTGTTAATACATGTAATTAGTTGATTTTAGGCTAATTAATGTACCGATATATATATATTGTTGAATATATACGCATATGCGATTTGATTAAATCATACAAGTTTCAAATCGAATGTAATTCGGTTCAAGTAAATACGGACGTTGGTGAATCAATTTTATTAAATAATATAAAATTATTTAATAACGATATTATACCCAAAATATTATTTTGATAATATTACAACTACATTTCGTATCGTATAATAAACGTCAACGCGACTTAGACATTTAACACACAAACAAACGAAATCATTTAAGTTATTAAGTAATTGGTAAAATACTTCAACAAAAATATTGAATAAACATTTGTATTTTAAAACATATATTTAAACGTATAAAATAATTATTTAACGTTTAAACGAACGTCGCACGGAGCGTGAATACACAGAATTAAAAAGTGGAGACCCACACTCCGGTGGGCCCCCACCGAAAATCTGCCCAAATGGGAGGTGGGGGGAACCCCTCCCCCTTTTCCTTTTCCCTCACTTTCTCATCCTCTCCCCTTCTTTGTTCTTCCTTTTCCTCTCAACTTTCACCACACCTCCACCACAAACAATCACTAAAAACCACTACCAAACCACCCCGAATTCTCTCGCCCGTTTGAAGGAAAAGATCCACCGCGTCACGATCTACACTCCTACCTTTCCGGAATTTCGATTCATCACTTCGTAAGTTTCCGACGAACTCTCGAAATTCATCGTTTTCACTTATTTTTACATGTTTATAGTTTGTTTAAGCTTAAAATGTCCAAATATAGGTTGGGTAAAAGTCTCAGGTCGAACGGAGGCCGGAAAACACCTTTTCGGCTCATTTTCCGGCCAACAGCGCGTTATGTCGCAGAGGCTCCAGGCCACCTGCGACATAAGCCTTTATGTCGCTAAATCAGACCTTATGTCGCATATAGCGACATAAGCCACTATGTCGCACTAATCACGGATGTCGCATATAGCGACACAAATAGTTATGTCGCAGAAATTACGGATGTCGCATATAGCGATACAACGCCCTACGTCGCACTGAATTGCGGATGTCGCCCTTAGCGACACAAGCCCTTATGTCGCAGATATGATCTGTGACACAACAGACTATGTCGCACTTAGCGACACTAAGCCGTATGTCGCACGCTATGTCGCATGAAACAGAACCAAGAAAACACAAATTTTACTAAGTGTCGAGACCTAAAATTTTATCACTTGATTTTACCCAAATTCAAGTCCAGATGCGTTTTTCACCAAAGCAATTTAGTAGAAATAAAAATTTTCCAAGCTGACCTGGCAGCTCGACCCTAGCCAGGGGCTGCCGCCCCTTGGACCCCGCTACCAGGGGCGCTGCCCCCGGACCCCCATCATTAACGGGCTTCGTCCTTACCCTAAGGTCACGAGTAACGGTGTTACATCTAAACTTTCACACAAGGTGTTAAACTTGTATAACATCAAACACGAATGCGACACAACTTCTAAAACACATTGGAACTTACTTTTAGGTATAACACTTCAAAATCATCAAAATAATAATGTGGGATTATTATTACAAACAATCACCAACGGGTCGTACACATTTTCAAACACTTAAACAATCAATTAAATTGTAATCATTTGGACATTCTAGTTGGACAAACAACTACAAGGTAGTCTTATTAAATGCCTTCACATGTTTATAACCATCGCGTGTCGTGGACACCCTCAGGTTACAAGTCTTTGGACTTCAATTCTTGGCTAATCAATCTCAGTTTATTTAGATAAACTCTTTAGGCTCATGTGAGTCTTATGGCCCCCCTTTTTACTGTTTTACTAGGGGTGTGATACATTGCTCTGTTTTTAGCACATGAACGCGAGTACATATTTCAACATACTACATGAGTTGTTTCCAACTAATCAAACCAAAGTCCTCCGTCAGTATAGTCTGGTAATACGAAAGTAGCGTGAATATTAGTATATGGTACCATATAGGATTGACCCACCTCATCCGGGTTAGTCGCACTAACCTCTGCAACGGATGTACTAATATTTGGGAAGACGAGAGTAGATTAGGCTCTCGTGGAGGCACCTCGCTCGGAATTCTCTATATGGAACCCGACCCCTCGAGTTAAGCTCAGACTATGCGCTCATGGCTGTATACATAACTATTATCATTTGCGGGATGCAAATCAACGATTAAATCTTGCGGTTCACACTAAATTTATTTGATATCTAAACCTGTGAGCTCACCAGCGTTAGCTGACCCATTTTAGCATGTATCACAGGTACACAACAGTAGAACTGGACTGCCCAACAGGATGCATATTAGCTCGAGTCTTCATGCAAGCATTCAAGAGATTTTACTTCATTATTAGATTTTGTACAACTAATTATGTATTCAAATCTCTTCATACTACGAACACGAGCTATGTGTAGGATGATTACTGTAAACATTTTAATATTAATATATTTTGTCAAAACGACGCATATAGAGTCGTTTACTATTAATCTGTGTGCTTTGTTATTGATTAGTAATACCCAAATCTTGCTTCCGCAAAACATTAAATTTGGGGGTGTTACACAAACCCTAAAATGGATCCAATGAAGAATTAAGAATATGTATGTAAATCCATGTATACTTATACTATTATGCTTAGTTATATCCATCACTAACATTTATAACTGTAACAAGATTAGCATTCAATCAAAGAATCAACAATATAACATCATAACTACTTCTTGATCTATCACTACAACTCTACAACTTGACATTGATAAACAAATAAAGCTCAAAACTTGGCATAAAAAATCAACTAATAACTTCAAATCAAGAATCAAAAAACAAAAAATCCATGAAAAAAAGTATATATAAAGAAAGAATTACCTCATCTTCTTGTAATTGATCATTATCTCTAATTAATTCCTCCGATAAATCAGGTTCTTGATATAAAAATCTCAACTTTCCTAATCTTTTCACTAAATCATCATCATCATCTTCAACATCATCAATTCCCTTATTCTTTTCCTGTTCTAACTCTATTTTTGCATCATCGTTTTCCTCTTGTTTTGGGATATAATTTAAAGAATCAAGCTGAGATTTTTTAACAAATTCAGTTCCAGAATCTTGATTTCTTGACACCCATCTGGCAGTTTTATGAACGGATTGAGAAGTTGATGTTGAAGGTTCGGAGCTCAAATTATCGCCGTCAACGTTTTTTTGGCGATATTTTGGTCCTCCAACTCCTCTTCTGCCGCCTCTTCTCATGGTTCCGTTCTGTTCTGACCAAGTTGGAAATGAAGCCCCCTCCATCTCATTTCTCATCAACTTTTCTGCTTTTACAGGTGCTGACGTGCTGTACTGTAAAGCGGCCCATTATAAATGTATCATTGGGCCTTCTGTTTTTACAGGACTAAACACTATAAGCCTGTTAAGTGTTAACAATTAACAATAACAAATTACCAATGAATGGATGAATTATGTTGTATTTGTAGACTAGACAAAACATTCTTTGTATGTAACACGGCAATCAAACCAACATGCCATTAGGCGGACCATGTTGCAGATCATGTAAACTTTACTATGCGACCCAATCTATAACACTTGTCGAAGAGGCTCGTATCAAACTCTCAAGTGTCAACTATGAACTACAAATGACATGGCACTCAACCACAAACTTTAACACCCATCATTTTTGAGTCTGTCACAATATACTCTCCCATTCAATCCGAGTTATACTTCGAATAATTTCTTCTAAATATTTTAACATACATATTTATATATCGGTTAAACGCGTTATATTTTCGAGATTTGAGGTTTGAACAATGACATTTTAAATAAGACGTCATTTAGATACCACTAATTAAAATTATGCTGGCACTATTTCTTATGGAATATAATCATGTAATCCAAAAGATAAAATATATGAAATGAATAGTAAAGACTCATAATCTAAGCACTTGATGGTAGAAATCACAACTTTTAATCAGACAAACAAATACTTGTGTAATAATCATGATTTTTAAATAATTTAATAGGTAAGTTAATTACAAAATCATATAAATAGAAAATGTTGATCAGAGTGAAACTAAAAGGATCAGAGATTGCAAAATTGAAAATAAGATCACCTAGCTTAGTCTTCTTAAGTGTTGACCGACTTAAGGTATTAAATTAAATCCATAATAAAAATATAAGTAAATTAAAATAGATATAGATAGATAGATAGAATTAATTTAATATGGCATTGTTGATATTAATCACACAAAGTAGAAACCGTATCAAAGTCATTCACGAATTCCATTTTTCTGTTAGCCTAAAAACTATATATTATGCACCCAATTATTAAACCATCAAACGAAAATATTGTTCGAGACATACGACTGTTAAACGAGTTCGGGTTTCAAGAAATTAAATTGGGTATCAACTAGCTAGGCATTTGATTTTAGTTGAGGTACGGATCTCCATCTTTGTTATTAAAACTTATTGAGTTCGTATGATAATTTGTACGAATTCCTTCGCATTAACTTATATTTAGTATCGTACATATCTTTGTTTTTATAACTAAAATTTATTGTGTACTTATTCTTGATTCTTGATTGCTATTGTTTCATATTTCATGATCAAATCTTATTTTACTAAATTTATTGGACATCATATACGTTCTTGACCTCATATTGTTCGATTGACTTTCATTGTAATTGTCCTTGGCCTATAATTGTTAAACTTATCCTTATTGCCTTCGTTGTTAGTACTTTGCTTGAATTGACCCAATATTTGTTTAGGGTTATTTATTCTATTCTGGGTATGCAAGCTATTAACATCCTATGGAGGTAAAATAGGCATGCCATCGTGGCACCGGTGGCATGACACTTCCGTAACGGTGGATTGTTACGGCGTCTCCTCATTGTGGTGTGATAATGGATTTTAGGGGGCGCATTGGTTAACTATTGTATTGTATTGTATTGTATTGTATGGTATTGTATCGTATCGTATCGTATCGTATCGTATCGTATCGTATAGTATCGTATCGTATCGTATTGTATTGTACTGTACAGTACTGTATTGTACTGTATTGTACTAGTGTTGTATTGTTGTGGATTGAGGTGTAGTACCCAACGCATCATTCACCATTACACTTGGATCTGCAGTCCATATACCCATTGTATTGTATTGAGCTTGGATTGACTTACCCCGTTAGACTCTTGAGCGTTTGTATCTCATTGATAAAATCGTTTCCTTTGTTTGGTTCATCACGAACAACCCGTTTCCGCCATTGAATAATCATTTTATTAGAATGTCCATATTTGTTTTTTTATATATCCGTGCACAAGGCTTTTGGCTCAGCCGCATTTCTTTTCATGCGGCATGTGATCAAGGAGCGTAAGAAACGAAGCTCGTGGAAAGTTGAAGTAGTTAGAAAAGTCAGCTCAAGATTACTTTGTGTGGGGTCCCACAATAACACTTGTTCACACAAATGTATTGACACAAGCTAAGAATTCTTAACAAGCAGTTTGCGGAATAACACTTGTCAAGTAGGAAGATTTATGTTACTTGTATGTAATTGAAATAGACTTATATACAATGCAAGAACACAATTGATTCAATACCCAAAAGCCTCAATATTATTATTGAATAATACGGATACACAAATGTATCAGGGTTACAAAGAAACCTTGATGCTTGGTTACAACTTGACTAGAGACTTACAAGTTATAATTTGGACACACAGATCTATTGGACACTTAGACTACTTTCTAACAATGACTCAAGTACATACTTATAGACTAAATAACTTGTATAAAATTTATACAAAACCTTCTTTTCTAAGACAAGTTTCCTAGGAAACATGCCTGCATTAAATGCATTACCATTCCTTGTCTACAGCGTGCACTATTCCTCAAAAGCATGTCTGCAGTAGGTGTACCTGTGTTGCAGAGTTGGTAGAAAGCAGACCCACTAAGCAGCATTAACAGAATTACGAGCAGAACTAACTTTCTGAACTGGCAGAACTAATCTTTGCAAACTTTGGCACTTGGCAGAACTAACTTTGTAGATACTTGGCAGAACTAACCTTTGAATGACTAGCAGAACTAACTCTGGAAAACTTTGTTTTCAATAAATGAACAGAGCTAACTTCTACCAGCAGAACTAAGTCTTCATTGCCCAGTAGTACTAACTTTGAACAGACTTAAACACTTAGAATGATTTAACATTTGATATCCAGAAGAATTTAGCCCAACAATCTCCCCCTAAACTTGATCTTTCCCAGAATAGATTCAAGTTTTTCTACTTCATGATCTGCTCAAATTGTTTCTTGAGTTCTGCTATTCTTTTCTTTCTTCTTTTCTCACTCTGAGCAGCATGTTTTTCTTGTGCTTTCTTATAATATTGTTGAACTTCATGCACTAGAGAGGCAGCAGTATCAAGATCATCACATTTCATTGTGAGAGAGAGCATTGAGCTTAAGTGCCCAATATTCCACGGATATTCAGTACCAATGAAGAAATAGGCAAACACTCCACTGTGTAACTGCACCAGATGTACTCCATTATGAGAATAGCAGTACCATG
The DNA here is from genome assembly GCA_963422505.1 of Pseudognaphalium luteoalbum. Lineage (NCBI taxonomy): Eukaryota > Viridiplantae > Streptophyta > Magnoliopsida > Asterales > Asteraceae > Pseudognaphalium > Pseudognaphalium luteoalbum. The sequence continues at coordinate 122,315,070 of OY730193.1, forward strand.
CCTTTACCCTTGATGTGTCCTTATAGAAGTCATTTTCAGGATCCATCTCATACAGAATAGAGAGACTATTGTAGACAATGTGCTCATCACTATGCTTTTGAGCATTTTGATATTTTCTAACTGCAATGCTCCACATGTCATCTAAGTCATCTCTGGATAAGTTCTTTATGCATCTGTAGAAGGACTGATATTTCTCTTCTGTATTCCCTGCCCTCACAATTCTTAAATACTTTTTCATCTGCTCATTTGTTTTCCATACCCAATCAATAATAGGAAAGTGTACAGCAATAGGTAACTTGGGTGTCTCAACCTCAACCATTGATTTGATTTGTGTCCAATCAACCACCTCTTCCTCAGCAGGCTTTGTAGGCTCAGATGTAGAAGATACCACAGCAGGTACTTCTGTTTCACTATCATCTTTATCATTTCTGACTGCCATCCTTTTCCTCCTTTTGAGATGAAGAGTTTCTTTTGGAATTTTCCTTTTGAGAGCATCAAGATCATCCTTCTCTTTTCTTTCTAATTCTGCCTTTGCCCTTGCCATTTTTGCTTTTCTTTCTTGCAGTTCTTTCTCTACAGCAGTTGGAATTTTAACATTTGAAGCAACTGCACTTTTTGATTTCTCTTCAAGGGCTCTTTTTGTACTCATTTCAATGTCCCTTTGAATTTTCAAGTAGATTCTTTCCAGCTCATAGAAATCCATACCCATTAACTCCTTTAGAGTTCTCCCAGTTGTATTCTTCACTACTCTGGCATACTGATCTTTTAATTGCCTCTGAGTAGGTGCCCTTTTTCTTTTCTCTTCCATTTTCTTTTGGGCCTCATGCTTTCTCCTCTGCTCCAATATGTCCAAATACCATATTAGCCTCTGGTCAGGAGTGAACTCTTCCATTTGTGCATTGTGAGTTCCATCTGCTAATAGGTGATCAAAGAAAATTTGTTCATCAGGGGTCATCATGATCTTGACATCATCCCCCATGTCCACTTCCACAAATCTGCTCCTGCCCTCCTCATTAAACTGGGCTTGCAGATTCCTAGCAACCCTTTCACTCACAGCCTCTAGCTCCTTTCTTTTTAGGGGTTTCACAGGTTCAACCATTTTCTCTTTACCTTTTCCCTTGGCCAGATCAATTTCCTTTTGCTTTAAGGCCTCATCTACAACAGTAGGTCTTACCTGTGATAAGGGAATTTCCTTGATAGATATGCCAGTTGAGCTTTTCCCTTGTGCTGTGCTCTTTGCCACTTTCAATAATGCATCTGCAGCAATCTTTTCAACCTCTGTCATAGCAGCAGCACCAACCCTTTCCTTAGGACTGGCAGATTTAACCATTTCTGGTTCATTAAGCCCAGCAGAACTATCTAAAGCACTAGCAACACTAATTTTTGTACTAGCAGCACTAACTTCTGCATCTACCATCCTAGCAGCACTAACATCTGTACTAGCAGCACTAACTCCAGCAGCACTATCTAACATATCTTTGGCACTTTTCTTTGCACCCTCAGATATATCTTCATCTAATACTTCTAGAATCAGACTACCAACAACATTTTCTAGCTGCTCTGCACTCACATCACCATGAATGCTTTCCTCAATCTCCACTACATCATCTGCAGGCTTTTCAAGATCTTCAAGATCCTTTTCATATTGCATTTTCTGCTCTTCTTCAGCCAGAATTTCATTAGCCTGTTCCTCAGATATGTCAATCTTTTCTGTTTTCCATGTACCAGTGAACTCAAGTTGATCTACATTGTCCTCATCACTAGTGCTTTCATCAACAAGCATTCTTTTCAGTCCAGATGACTTACTCTTAGCCATGATTTTGAATTCATCTGTCTCCTGCATCAATAAATCCACCATCTCCCTTAACTTGGCAATCTCTGCCTTCTGATCCTCCACTTCCTTTGACAATTTTGTACAGATATCCGTCAATTCTTTCAAAGTTAAGCTATCCTCACCATTGCCAGAAGTGTTACCCTCCTTTAATGGATCATTGGAAGATTTAGCTAATGTCTCAGACCTAGTCTGAGCATCACTAGCCCCCATTGTGGTTTCTTGGCACCTGGGACCACTGGATATATTGATATCCACTGGATCCTCAACAATAGAGGAATCCAATAGCATCTCTACATCCTGTGTTGCCATGGATTGGGTCCTAGTTCCAGTACCACTGTCCTGTTCTCCTAGTGAGGTAGCAACAGTAGTGGCAGCCCTTTCCATATGGTCTATCTTCTCCTTATTGACCACCTCATTATCATTTTTGGACTTAGACAATTGAGGAAGAGGAGCCTCAGTTGCCTGTTTCTTAGCCTTTTTGGCTTTTAGTTTGGTAGGCTTTGGGTCCCTTGTTCTTTTAGTTTTAGAAACTGTGCCACTTGGTTGAGAAGTAGTGGGAGTTTCTACTTCCTGTGGCACAGTGGAAGGCATGTTTAACATATGATCTGTTAAATTGATCACCTTCCCAGAAAAGGCTTTTCCTTTGACAATTCCATTCCTTCTCATATTAGAAAAAGTTTTCTTAGAAAGATTTGAGAGGATTAATCTACCACCTTCCCTGGGTAGATCTTGGATTTCATGGTCAAGAATGTGTTGTAAAAATCTTGGATACATTAAAAATTTATCCTTTGGTTTCTCAAGATTATTTACCATTCCATTAAAGATTAATTTTGAAAAATTAAATTTTTCATTGTTGGCAAGACAAATTAAAGCAGAAGCTATGTTACTGCTAAATTGCTCCCAAGAAGTTTTCTTTTGAGAAATGCAGTGTTGTAGGGTATGGATTAAAAATTTCCATTGTGGAGAGAAGAGTTATTTGTAATATGTTAATTTTTCATTGTTGGATTTCCTGGTTGTAGGGTTGTTTGTAATATGCTCCCAAGAAGTTTTCTTTTGAGAAATGCAGTGTTGTAGGGTATGGATTAAAAATTTCCATTGTGAAGAGAAGAGTTGTTTGTTATATGTTAATTTTTCTGTCATCTCCCCCTCATACCCATACAACACGAGTTGATCATGTATTTGAGAAGTAGCATAGCATTCCATACCATCTACATCATCTAAGAGAATATGAGCACGTATGGAAGCTTCAGTGATAATGATATCCTTCTCATTTACTGTTGCCGTTATAGTTTTAACCCCATCTACTTCTGACACCACGGCAGATGTCCAGAAGTCATTAATATGTGAAATAAAAATTGTGGGATTAACAGTAAGTGCAAACCTTAGAGAGGTGCACTTCAAGAAATCAATGATTTCATGGTAATCATCTGAGCCTTGTGGCTTGAGAAGAAAGCCGCAGACATTATGTTGATCACCGGTGTCGAGTGTTTTGGAAGAAGAAGATGAAGATGCCATTTTTGAATGTTAGGTTTGAGAGGTTTTGGGAAGGTAATTTCAATTTTCGATAAAAAGTGCAAGTGAATTGAAAAAGTGTAGTGTTTGGCAGATTAAATACCCTTTTTAAAGCAAACTGTACTTTCAAGCCCTAAAATAACACTAGCATAATTAAAGTTGAAAAAAGTTACTGGCAGAATTAACTTTAGCAGACTTAACTCTAGCAGAAGTAACTCTATCAGAAGTAATTCTAGCAGAATTAACTTTAGCAGAATTAATTCTAACAGAATTAACTCCAGCATAAGTAATTATAGTAGAAGTAATTCTAGCAGAATTAATTCTAGCAGAATTAACTTTAGCAGAATTAATTCTAACAGAATTAACTCCAGCAGAAGTAACTCTAAACTTTATTCACACTTGGACAAGTCCACGCCACCTTTTTATTAATAGTGCTGACAGAACTAATTTATGCTAGCAGAATTAACATTGTTGAAAATTGAGTTAGCAGAACTAACAACCTTTGAGCCTTTAATCCTGCACTGTTAGCTTGAAAACACAACATAACTAGCATAATTAAAATGTACTAGCAGAACTAAATAAGATAATCACTATCTATACTGGCAGAACTAAGTCATGAGAGTATTGAATATTGAGAATCTTATAATATCTACTGTAACATGCAACAGTATCAAGTAAAATTCCATGTGTAAAACATTTTAAAATTAGATAATGATCATAATGAGCTATTTATCATACCTACACCAGTAACCAAAAATGTAAACCTTCCAACATCAAATGCTTTTGTGAATAGGTCTGCAAGTTGGTTATCCGTATGTATTTTAAAATTTTGAATTAGCCTCTTCTCATTACAATCCCTAATGAAATGATATCTAATTTCAATATGTTTTGTTTTAAATTGCTTCACAGGGTTATTAATGATACTTATAGCAGCAGTATTATCAATATACATGGGAGTATTTAAAAAAGTCAAACCATAGTCTAGCATTTGATTCTGAATCCATAAATCTGAGCACATCAGCTTGATGCAACAACATACTCTACTTCTGCTGTTGATGTAGATACAGTGGTTTGCTTTTTAAATTGCCAAGATACTAGTCTATCTCCCAAGAATTGACAGCCCCCTGAAGTTGACTTTCTGTCCAGATTGTTACCCCCATAATCACTGTCAGAATATGCAACCAGATTGAAGGAAGAATTCTTTAGATACCATAGGCCTAATTTTGGTTGACCTTTTAGGTATTTAAAAATTCTCTTCACAGCATGAAGATGAGACAACTTAGGATTTGTTTGAAACCTTGCACACACACATACTGCAAACATGATATCTGGTCTACTGGATGTTAGATACATTAGTGAACCTATTATGGATCTATAGAGATGTTCATCAACACTCTCCCCCTCAAGATCTGCAAGTAGTGGCTTGTGTGTTTCCATTGGTGTGCTTGCAATCTTTGCATTATTGAGTTTAAACTTATCCAAGATGTCCTTGACATATTTATCCTGACTTATGAAGATTCCATCTACTTTCTGCTTCACTTGAAGACCTAAAAAGAAAGTCAATTCTCCCATTGAACTCATCTGGAATTTCTGATGCATAAGAGATTCAAATTCTTTGCACAAACTGTCCCTTGTTGAACCAAAAATAATGTCATCTACATAGATTTGCACTAGTAGGATATCATTTTCAATTCTTTTGATGAACAAGGTCTTGTCTATAGCACCTCTTTTGAATCCATTATCCAACAGATACACAGACAAAGTATCATACCAAGCTCTAGGAGCTTGATGCAGTCCATAAAGTGCTTTGTCCAATCTGAGCACTTTATCTGGATGTTTAGGATCCTCAAACCCTGGTGGTTGGCATACATACACTTCCTCATCTATCTTCTCATTTAAGAATGCACTCTTTACATCCATCTGGTATACCTTAATGTTCTTGAAAGAAGCATAAGCCAAGAACTATCTAATAGCCTCAATTGTTGCCACAGGTGCAAATACCTCATCAGAATCAATACCCTCTTCTTGTGAGTATCCCTGAGCAACCAATCTAGCTTTGTTCTTAATCACTATGCCCCTCTCATCCTTTTTGTTCCTGTATACCTATCTGGTACCAATTGCCCGTTTTCCTTTGGGTAGATCCATCAAAGTCCACACATTTTGAATTTTGAATTGAAGTAGCTCCTCTTGCATAGCTTCAACCCAGCTTGGATCTTTCAAATCTTCAACTGCTTTCTTGAGCTCTATCTGTGACAGAAAAGAAGCAAACAAAGAAAAATTTGCATTTTCATCAAGAGTTTTAGATGACCTTCTTATTTGCATAGGAGCATCAATTGCCCCAATGACATTGTCCAATGGCATGTTGCTTTTATGAGCTTGATACTGTGGACCAGCTGCCATTTCTATCCCAGATTCTAAATTGGTAAGATTCTGATCCAGATCTGTGTCTTCTTGAATCATTTGACCACTTGATTCTGACACTTCCAACCTTGATGGTTTTTGCTCCTCCTGTGCATCTTCATTTGATGCTTCTTCTTGTTGAGAGCATTCTGGATTTGATGATGCATTTCCATCATCATATGCTCCATTATCATCCAAGTTTGATGAAATGGGTTCTGAACTCTGTTGTTGATCAGGGGTGGAAGATTCAAGTACTGCAGGTGGGTCAGGTAGCCATGTTGGAAACAAAACAAATTGTGGTGATTTGTTTGTTTGTTGACCTGCATTTGTACCTGCATTTACATTTGTACTTGTACCTGCAATTGATGACTCATGCATATATCTAAAAGATTTGGTTAATGCATCAATGTCAAACAGGTGTGCTGGACCTTTTCCTAAAGAATTAGGTGTGTGTTCATTAAAGGTCACATCTAGGATCTCTTCCACTATTCTTGTTCTACTGTTGAATACTCTGTATGCTTTTCTTTGAAAAGAGTAACCAACAAAGAATCCCTCATCTGCTTTGCTTTGAAACTTGCCTAATTGATCCTTGGTATTTAAGATAGTAACAGGACATCCAAATGGTTTAAGAAAGCTAACCAAATGTTTGTTATTTAAAAATAACTCATAAGGTGTCTTGTTGTGAGGCTTAACAACTAATACCCTGTTCTGGACATAACAAGCAGTGCTAATTGCTTCTGCCTAGAAGGTCATTGGTAGTTTAACATCTGCTAACATAGTTCTAGCAGCCTCAATAAGTGTCATATTTTTCCTTTCTGCTACTCCATTCTGTTGGGGAGTTCTAGGAACACTATATTGTCTATCTATACCTTTTGATTCACAGAATTTATCCATCTCTTGATATCTAAACTCTGTTCCATTATCACTTCTAATGATCTTTAGCTTTCTGTTGGTTTGATTTTCAATCTTAATGATGAATGATCTTAGAATATCTCCAGTCTCATCTTTGGTTTTAAGAAAGAATACCCAACTAAATCTGCTATAATCATCAGTGATCACTAGGCAATATGACTTCTTACCTATACTACTCACATTTGTTGGTCCAAATAGATCCATATGCAGTAAATGTAAAGGAGAGTTAATAGAGTTCAGTGTCTTGGCCTTATAAGAGGATTTGTGTTGCTTGCCTTTTTGACATGCAACACAGTGGTCATCACATGAATATGTTTTCTCTGGTAAACCTCTGACAAGTTTTCCTTTAACAAGTTTGTTTATTGTTTTAAAATTCATGTGGCACATCCTTCTATGCCAAAGGTCAGATTCATTGACAGTTACTCTTGAAATGAGACAACTCAACTCAGGTTTGGGTACAAACTTAGCCAATTCACAGCTATACATGTTGTTCTTTCTGAGAATTTTCATTAAAATCATTTTAGGGTCAAGAACAAACTTCTCAGAAAGAATACAACATTCTGTGTCATTAAAGAACACTGGGTTCTTTTTCTCTGTTATTTGGCTAACACTTAACAGATTGTACCTTAGTTGTTCAACAAAGTATACATCATTGAAGCTCATCTTGTCACTGTTGACATTTCTCATCCCTGTAATCCTTCCTCCTTTAGGATTACCTCCAAAAGCAACAGGACCTCCATCAATAACTTTGAAGTCCTCCAATCTGCTTCCATCTCCTGTCATGTGCCTAGAGCATCCACTATCAATATGCCATAAGCTTTTCTTCTTGCTCTGCACATACAAACGACAACAAATCAGTTTCTCTTGGGAACCCAAACCAATTTGGTTGTGGGTGTCCCTTTCTTGTCAACAGCATCAACTCTTTTGAAGGTAATTGATGCTGGTGACAGTTTAGTTGGTTTCCAAACCCAACTAATTTTTGACTTGACAGCATTAAGTGGCCTGGCAGAATTAACTTCTGAACCACTTAATTTTTACCTGTCAAAACTAAATTTGGTTAACGTTGGCTTAGCAGAATTAACCTTGTAGTTTTGCTTGGCAGAATTAAAATTTATCTTTGTCAATTTAGTTCTGTTGGCCTTATTCTTGGTCAACTCTCCTGCACTTCCTTTTGGTGCAGCAGAGTTAACTTTTGCCTTTGACTTTTTGACTAGACTAGCAGAATTAACTTTTGTTTTGAAATTTTGATGGTTAATTCTGTTAGTATTAGTCCATGATGATTGTTTAACCCGTTGAAGTTTTGGGTTATAATAACAATCCTTTTGAAGATGATTGAATCTTCCACAGATAAAACAAGTTTTCTCATCAACCCTTTTGAAATTAGATCCAAGCTTTTGAGAAACCATCTGATTCCAATTTCTTTGGTTTCCTCTTGAATCTTTCTTTGATTTTGAAATTGGTGATGAGTTAGCAGAACAGTTACACTTAGTACATTTAACAACAACAATTTTATCATTTTCTGGTGTGTTAACAGATGTACTAGCATCCTTCCTTTTATTCAAGTTCATCCTAGCCTTTTCTTGAAACAGTTTCTTACCCTCTGCTAGTTTCTTAGCTTTTAACTTAGACACTAGCCTAGTGACAGAAGTAGGTTTTGAATGAACTCTCTCATCTTCCTTAGATTCAACCTCATCATCTGAAATCCACTCAGATATCTCAACCTTTTCCAGATCATTTGCATTTTCATTCAATGCAGCAATAGGATCTGCTTGTTTAACTTCTTCTACCATTTTCTCCTTAGCTTACTTTTGTCTAAGTCAGTTTTAGGAGGCATGTAGGTGTGGTTGTAAGGTGGAGGCACACTATTAAGATTATAACCTAAGCCAGTTTTAATCTTATCATGGATTTGGTTCTTTATCAGATTTTGAACACTCTCAGAAGCATTCTCTAACTCAGTCACTGTAAGTTTGATACTTTCTTTCTCTGCAGTGACTTCAGCTAGTTTTTTGAGTAACTCATCAACCTTATTCTGCAACATATCTTTCTCAACTTGAGCATACTTAAGATCATAATCATATTGTTCTTCATTTTTCTTGTATGCTTTTATTTATTTTTCTAGATCTTCTATTGCTAAGGTTGTGTGTTGGCTTCTAATGTCCCGGTCCCTAAGTTCTTTGCAAATATTAGCATTATGATCCCTGTAGTGTTTAACAGTTTTCTTACATACACTAGAACATAATTTTGCTTGTAGCTCATAGGGAACTTCATCTGATGTGCTTTCCTCTCCAACAGCTATCAAGGCATGATTCTGTGGTTCCATTTCTGCTTGATCACTCCAGTCATACCCCATACCATCTTGTGATACAAGAGCATTTGGTGTAGACTCTTGAACAGCAATGGTTCTTTTCTGTGATCCATTGTAAGCAGCATTATAACCCCCAGATCTTTGTCCACTCACCTCCTGCCTAGGAGCTCTGCATTCTCTGGCAAAATGACCCAATTTGTGACAGTTATAGCATTCCACTTTGCTTTTATCAAACCCCACATTATCATCTCTCTTTCCTGCAAAGTTGTTCCTTCCTGTTCTTTGCAAGAATCTTTTCACCCTCATGGTGATCATAGCCATTTGCCATTTGATGTCCATCTCCACCAGATCATCTGGATTCACCTGTTCTAACTCTTCATTGGTCAGTAAAGAGTTCACATGACTAGCAAAGAATGTCTCTACTACTTGATCTGTAGATCTTTCTTGTACTACATATGATGAACTGGATCCTACACTTTTCACAGTAGGTACAGATCCATAACCTTTTGGATCTGTTTTGGCTCTTCCCATGGACATAAATGCAGCATTCTATGAGCTCTGTGCTTCACCACCACTCTGCTTCCTGCTTTCCACCTCAGGCTCAAATGCTATAAGATCATTGTATAGATCATTTAGCTCTTTATCATCCAAATCACTCCTTTGTCTTAGACCTACAGTATATATAGTCCATTCTTCACCTAATGATCTAAAAAACTTCCTATTAAGATCATCCTTGTCTATGACAACATTGTGATTCTTTAGCTCACCAACAAGCTTTCTGTATCTATTGAAAACTTGAGTCAAGGTTTCAGATTTAACAGAATTAAAGTTCTCAAACTGTTGTTTGAGCATTGACCTCTTGTTCTTCTTGGTGCTCTCATTTCCTGCAAATCTTTTGTCTAGCTCTTCCATAAGCACCTTTGCATCATCAACCTGTTCAAACTCACTTTGATACTCATTTGGAATGGAAAGTAACAAAGTGCTTAGAGCTTTAAGTTCAGTAGCTCTTTCCCTTCTTTCTTTTTCTGTTGTTGGTGTAACCCTTGGCAGCCTCACACCATTTGCATCAGTTTTGTATTTGGGACCATTTTCCACAATGTCCCATAACTGATAATCTGTAAGCAACATGTGTTGCTTAATTCTATTTCTCCACATGTTGTATTCATCTGGTCTAAGAATATGAATTCTAGACACTTGAACACCTTCTACAAACTCTGATGCCATTGTATATAATCAAGCTTAAGATAAACTACAACTTAAATGATCACAGCTCTTTTTTAGATCTTCCAGAATTCAAAGCTTACACTAGCTCTGATACCAATTGTGGGGTCCCACAATAACACTTGTTCACACAAATGTATTGACACAAACTAAGAATTCTTAACAAGCAGTTTGCGGAATAACACTTGTCAAGTAGGAAGATTTATGTTACTTGTATGTAATTGAAATAGACTTGTATACAATGCAAGAACACAATTGATTCAATACCCAAAAGCCTCAATATTATTATTGAATAATACAGATACACAAATGTATCAGGGTTACAAAGAAACCTTGAAGCTTGGTTACAACTTGATAGACTTACAAGTTATAATTTGGACACACAGATCTATTGGACACTTAGACTACTTTCTAACAATGACTCAAGTACATACTTATAGACTAAATAACTTGTATAAAATCTATACAAAATCTTCTTTTCTAAGACAAGTTTCCTAGGAAATATCCCTGCATGAAATGCATTACCATTCCTTGTCTGCAGCGTGCACTATTCCTCAAAAGCATGTCTGCAGTAGGTGTACTTGTGTTGCAGAGTTGGTAGAAAGCAGACCCACTAAGCAGCATTAACAGAATTACGAGCAGAACTAACTTTCTGAACTGGCAGAACTAATCTTTGCAAACTTTGGCACTTGACAGAACTAACTTTGTAGATACTTGGCAGAACTAACCTTTGAATGACTAGCAGAACTAACTCTGGAAAACTTTGTTTTCAATAAATGAACAGAGCTAACTTCTACCAGCAGAACTAAGTCTTCATTGCCCAGCAGTACTAACTTTGAACAGACTTAAACACTTAGAATGATTTAACATTTGATATACAGAAGAATTTAGCCCAACACTTTGGATTAATATTAGTTTGTCTATTACTTTCATAATAGAGTTTTGTAACGCACACTCTGTCTAGCTTAGTTTGGAGACATTATATCACTTATTCGATAGATATTTGAAATGGATGAAATTTGCTCTTATTGATAATCGTTAATGTGACCTTCATTTTCACCTAAAAAATGAGGTGGTATATATGCAGGTATGTTAGAACTTAGAAGTATGTTTGGCTGTAACTTTAAACTCATTATTTTCCTAACATATATACATAATTATTCATATAATTATATTCAGTAATTAAATAAAATACTGTTGCTTCTATTTACGTCTAACTAAAAATGTTTGGTCCATCACTTGGGTCGTAACTCCCACACCTATATCAGGTATCATCAATTTATTACTTTTGCATGTATTTCAAGCCCATAAATAAAAATAGATAGCGTTGATTTAAATGCAAAACCTGTATAGAACATTATAAAAATTAATGTATTAATGTGTCATTTATAATAATTAATGCAAATGGTCCTTAGCAATCACCATGACTAACGATGTGTTTAACCTCTATTGCTATTATACTAGAACCTGATCATAATATGAAATATGAAATATCTTTCTTTATCTACCTAAATTTTCTTTGCCTTAAAATCGACTTAAAATAAATCATTTATGATTTTGTTAGAAAATACATATATAATTATTAAATGATAGCAACAACCCTTGACGTGGACGAATAGGTCACTCTCATTATTATATTATTTAATTAATTAATTAACCATCTAAGAAAATAAGAAGTCGAAGACTATAAACCCCACTTCCTACAACTAATCATTCCGTTGTAAAATACTCAATTCGTCCCAATTTAATTGTCCTCAAATAAAAAATACGTAGTTCAAGAAAATATCAACTTCTCTTTTACTTTTTGATAAGATGACGATTTTACCCTTTACATTTTACTTTTTTTTGTCTTATATATATTAATTAGGGATATAAAATAATTTTATCTCATCATTTTATTTATTTATGAAAATGGATATTTAATTTGAGACAACTTAAAATTGAATACTGGAGTATAAATTTGGAACGTGATGAGTAATACTCAAGAATAGTACTTATATGCTAGAAAGACCGTGTATAACACTATTTAAGGTCATCATCAAAAGTTAACAAAAGTTATTTATTACCTAGATCCTATATTCATTTGAAAAGTAAAAAATAAAATGTGATTATTTACTTGTATACGTGTACGTTTAGTCGTTTACATCTTCAAAATACTTATTTTCTAAATTGTACCAACATTTTATATATTTAAAAAATATTATAACATTTAAAAACTATACTTAAATGGAAATTCAATTTGGGAGTTCCATGTTGCTTTACTTGAATGCAACAAGACAAAATGAGGAACACGTGTAGGGACTATATTGCATTATTTTTCATTATTACGTAGTATTAATTATTATGCTCAATATTCAATTAAAATAATGGACGGTAGTACGGCACCATTTCAAAACTAATACGACAAAAAAAATATTTTTATGTATTATTTTAGCAAAACTTCAATGAAGGGTTAGTTAGTAAGGGTGTTGATAAATACAACATTACTTCATTCTTACAACACACTGTTACACAACTAAAGCATACTGTACAACTCATTGATGCACAGTTTTGTTGTAAGAATCAAAATCAATGTTGTATCTATCAACTCCCATTTAGTAATCACTTTCAAAAAGTCAAGTGGAATGATATTTTGACATGATTAAGTTTGGTAGACAGCCATATGGAACCTTCTTAAACTGTCAAGTTGGCTTTCGGATTACTAACTCGTAAGATGTCTCAAGTTCAAACCTCGTTACTCATTTCGTAAAATAGCGCCCTCATCGAATAACCTAAACATGGAAAAACATCATTTGTTTTATAAGACAATATCTAAAGGACACGGAAAATAAGAACCTAAACCGACACTAGAGCTGAGAAGGCATTGGCTGGGTTTGAGCACCAAGAAGACTTGACTTGACTGCTCTTACTTGTGAGTGAAATTAAGCTCATATTTTGCCTTCCAAAACACCCAACAAGCTGAACGGATGACCGCATCCAAACAAGATGGCTAGAGAAACTCCTTAAATAATATTGAAAATGAATATTTTCATGAGAAACTCGTAAATTGATATAAACCATGATTAAAGTGATATAAGAGTAAGGTGTCTTCATACCGTTATAAGATATCTTTACTTTGAACCTTCAACCGTTAACATAGATGGCTGGAGGAAAAGTGTCAAACACCATCACGAGAAATACAATTAGATTGCACACGTAAATAAAGGTATAAAAAAGAAACTCGCACTTTCCGTATAACCCAAACAGAAAACCTCCTCCATTTTATAATCGCGATTTTAAAGTGTCTATCCTCAATATCTAAAAAATGTTGTTGACAATCGAATATATAAAGTAATGCTGGCAAATTCTGTCCATTTGTTTCATATCTGAGTAATTCTGTGTATAATGACATAAAATTTGGGTTCTTATGGACTAGAGAAACTTTGGGAATGAGCTTAATTGAGTAAAACTCAAATCATAAATGGGTCTAAATGGGTGACCATCATGTTATATTTTTTATATTATATAGTTAACAATGTTAACTTATTTTGGAAAATATATATTCCCTCCGTCCCATATCTATTGTCCACTATTCCTTTTTGGGATGACCCAATTTAATTGTCCACTTCCATAAATAGAAAAGAATAATAACATAAAATTCATTTTTGCCCCTAATTTATATATGTAAGACAAAAAGGTAGGTAAAAAGTAAAGGGTAAAATTGTCTTGTTACCAAAAAGTAAGAGAGATAATGATGTTTTTCTTAAACTGTGTGTTTTTGTGTGGGAACAATAAAATTGGGACAGAGGGAGTATATTTTAGTGAATTAGAACATTTTTCTATGAAATTTTCAAATAGCCCGTTTAGACCCGCACCCGATTAAACCCGAGCCCGTTTATACTCGTGCCCGTTTTGACTCATAGCCCATACCCTCCCAACCCGCCCATTTTGCCAGCTCTAATATAAAGCTGGATTATAGTAGACTATACAACTATACATTATTAAGTGAACTATAACCAAACTAGACATTTTTTAGGTGTTAAATTGATTTGAATTATGTGTTAGATTATATAATACTTGTTGATTAACGAACATTTAAAAGTCAACATGAGATTTTATAGAATACGGGACCAATGGCTAATTGCAATTTGCAACTACTAAACCCGATAATCAATTAAATCAAAGGCTTGTTTGTGACGCATCATCTCATACGTGGTTTCTTATTGGAAATTTCTCTAATTAGATTACTTCGTATTACATTACATGACAAACAACAAGTTAATAATCTGGTTTATGTATTAAAGTGTTATAATTACCTTGAAATCTCTCTTTACCTAACCCATTGTCTCACTCTAATTATGTAAGCACTCGTGTACTCTTCCTTTATCCCTTTTAAAATAAATTATAATTCTCCTGCTCATCATATCAAGCTTTTGTCTTATTGGCTTCTCATACATATAAAAAGACTAGTAAGTCTTCCTGGTCGTGCTAAGCACGGCCCTGACTTTTTGATATATGTAACTTCTAATGAAATAAATGAGTTGCCATCAAGAGGATTAAATAGAAGCTATATATAACACTCCATATTTCAAAAACATATTTTATTATATTTACTAACATTGGAAGCGTATGTCCCGAATTAATTACAAAATCTTTGCAGTTCCCAAAACTTAACTGTTATAAAAATATAATTACAAAACAATTACTATCAGTTAAGTGTTATATAAATTTTCCAAACATATGTTTTTCCAAATATATCAGAGTAGTCGCAGCAGTAGTCAAACATTCCATCCAGAATCTCAAACGCCCATTCCATAACCCAAACAGAATCTGCAAAATGTTAAATAACGAGGGGTTAGGTCACAGCTAAGTGAATGGAACTGTATCCGACAGTTCAATCCAGAAATAAAAAATCTTACAACAAATAAACACATAAGCACATAACGTCAAAGAGGACCGGTGGTTCTTGTGTAGCCACACCAAGAACACCTTAAATCACTGGTATGCCATCATAGTGATTTACCGATAGTTTAAAGCTATCTTCACTGACTAGGGTTTATCCATCAACTATGTGTATCGGAAACCCCGTCAGCTAAACAATAGCAACAAACCCAACCAATGTTGACCTCTGAATAATCCACATAGTCACATAATGCATAATAGTCATGCCATCATGGAATAACAACAACTAATCAACCCAAATCATTAATAACAGTAACCCAAAAGATTAAACAATCAATACCAATAACCATATATATGTTCACCTGTTGTAACCAAACCTGTTACAACTGGGTTGAACCGAGGATTACAATCTCACTCACCAAAATTCCAGTCTCTGAACTCAGTAGTCTTATATCACTGAGTTTCCTTCTACTTATCTGAGAACACAAATAATAACAAGTCAGTAACTCATCCCATAATCATCATTCTAGCATATTTATTAAATCAGTTAATCTCTGAAGTCTAAGCAAACAAAAGTTTAATCAGATAAGAAATCAGTAAATCCCGAAATGACGTTTAAAAACTGAAAAAAAATGCCATTTTCGACCCCTGGATGACCCCGAAAGCCCAAAAACTACCTAGGCCTTGGTCGTTGAGTTGTTTCCAAGTGACCATGCGAATTTCAACCCAATCCAAGTTAATGAAATTGTCACCTATTCGTGACCCCGAAAACACTTACGCGTTTTCAAAATTTGCAAAATAATATTTTAAAATTTCAGTTCGCAGGGTCTCAGTTCGCACAATCAACTCGATTCATAGTCAACTCGGTTCGCAACTCAACTCGGCTCACAAAACTTGGTTCAGTTCGCAGAGCTCAACTCTGCTCGTAGTCAACTCGCTTCGCAAGAAGAACTCAGTTCGCAAGATGAAATGGGTTTTTATGAATTTCGTTACTGCTGTTTCTCCAACCCGATTTCAATCTCCAAAACAATACAACTAGATGCTATAACAATTTTATACCAATATAACTTCAAATAATATTTAGCAACACCATATACCAAGTTATATATCAATCTAATCTTCAAATTCATGAACCCTAACTCAATCAATTACTTAACCCAAAACTTGAAGAACATAAACCAATCTTGTATAACAACTTCGTATAATCATTATATAATCACAATATAACAACAATCAATCCATTTCCAATTTCAATTCATATACAAAATCATTACCCAAGTAACTTTAATTAATTCAAAGTTATAAAACAAATAAGTACTTACACTTAAATTGATGAACAAGATGATGAAAGGAAGAATCTGAGTTTAATCTTTATTCACAATTAATGACTTCCTTTGTTTAATTTCTTTAAAAATGATTTGATATGAGTTTGAGAATTCATGAACAATTGAGAGGAGTAAGGAAGATTAAGAAGTTAGGTGATATAAAGTGAGTCGGTCAATCCCACTGCCTCCCAATATTATATTGTGTAATTTTTATCTACTTCTAACTCTATTGTCTGGAACCCGAAAATACCTATGAAATAAAATATTTTTATTTTACCGTCAGTTTCAACAATTTAAAACAAGTGCTATTTTATTGGTCACAATAAGTCTTGTGACTCTTTTACCTATTTATTTTCAAGTAAACCCAAATTAAAATTATTTCCCATTTTCATAAATAACCATTTTAAAACTTAATAAAATACTATAAACTTCTAGACCCGAAAACAGTCTGTTACATTATACACATATATATATGTATTTATATAAAATAAACAATAGCATTTGTATGAAAATACTTAGAGAAATAAATGTGTAAGGTAAAATGATGACATTTCACGAAACTCGTACATATAAACACCTATATAAGTTTTTTGTTTAACGTCAAAATGGTTTTTGTGGCAATAGCAACAATAATTTTTTTAAGCTATAAATGATAATTTTGTTTTGTATTATGACACCATATACATGAGATTCATTCCTCCCTAAGGTTATAAGTTATAAGATAAATTATCACAAGTATATTTTCTTTAAAAATTGTTGATACAAGATTACAAACTAAGTTAAAATGACAATATAAATTAGCAAGTTTATTAGTCAATATTAATGCAATGTATACTTTCAATAATAAAATTTAACAATCTTTTTAGCAAAATATGTGTGTTTTTTAGTCAACAAAATGGTTACAAATTTATTAAGTAGATGTTTTTAGTCCACAAAATGGTTTGAAATTTATTTTTAAAGTGCACATAATTTTCACGTGTCATTATTAAATTTTAGATACTACTATCATTTGTTTAAAAGTAATGATAGGTTATAGTCTTTTTTATAATAGAGTTAATAAATGATTACTAAAATTATATGAATATGTATTGCTTGATAATTAATATATTGATGACATGTGTCATCATATAAAGGAAATATGTTTTCCTTATATATATATATATATATATATATATATATATATATATATATATATATATAAAGATAAAACATATTTAATCTATTAATCAAAAATAAAATATAATACTCACATATAATTAATGGGTGTTGATGCATCGCAGTGTTATGAAGTACACTACACAAGGATATATAAAAAGTAGTGTATAAATCAAGATATTTGTTGTATTTATCATCCACCATAATAATTCTCTTAGATTTAATAGATTATATAACTTTACATTTTTATTATTGTTTTTAACTCTCTCTGTTTTTGTTTTTGTTTTTTTGTTTTTTTTGCTGACACTTACTTTGACAACTAATATTTTTGAATGATACATTTTTATTTTTTACATTCTACGATATCATTATTTTATAATTAGAGCATCTACAATGAAGAGTTTTTTAAGCTTTTTTGAGATTTTTTTGTAAGTTTTGTGGAAAAAGATTATGAAATCGAGCTTTTAGAAAAGCTATCACTCCAATGGTTTAAAGCTTTTTTTAAACTTAGATAGCATTAAAAAATATACAAGTATCAAATGAGAGAAACAAAAACTTAATTCTTCCGACCCTTTCAATCAATTTTGTACTCTCTCTTTTTTAATATTTTTTATATATTTCAACTACAAAAAAGCTTTAAACCATTAAAAAAGTTGTTGAGTCATTGGTCGCTAGCCAACTCAATAAAGATACTCGATGATGGAAATGATTAAGTCAAAGTTGTCGTTGTTGAAGCTAGTACTCATTGTTCACTGTTCATTCTACTCAAGGAAACTGATATGCTGAAAAAGATTAGAACTCAACTATGTGTGTCGCTGCTCAAGGTATTAACAGCGATAGTTCTACATCTACAAAAGAATAAAAGGCAAAAGTCACTAGCCTAATAAAAGAAAGTTGCTGAAGATTAATTAATCAAGTCACTCTACAAGAACACGATAGCTCGCATTGAGTGAGGAGATTTATTATATCTCCAGTGACTTACATGTTGAATAAAAGTTTCTACACAAGTACCAGTCGCTCATCACTAATACCTCGTCAAATGTATCCTCGTACTTTAAATATCTAGGAAATGACGTGGCAACACATAATTGGATAGAAGAGAAAAGAGATATTCCCGGTAACACAATCAACACTTATTGAGTTTTATGATTAATAAGATTCACAATTCAGCTACTATTACTTCTTTGTTTATTTCAGCTTTGTGACTATGATACTCTATTTCTATACGTTCATCTAATTACAATTAAAAATTGAATAAATAACTTAGTTAAAATCAGAAAAAATGTTTAATTGTATTCAACCCACTCTTTTACAATTAAATTTTACTTATTAAGATTTCAAAATCACTGATCAATAGTGATCAGGGACTCTCAGAAAGAATAAGAGCAAGAAAGAAAGAAAAAAAAAGAATGGACGATGATGATTGTTTGCCTAACAAATGAAAAGAAATAAGACCTAAATCACAAAATATATTTAAATAAATGTCTTATTCACATCCTAATTACAAATATGACATGCTAGCTTTATGGTACTATCACGTATTTGATATTTTGATTTATACCATTTATCAAAGTGCAACTTTGTATGAATATATGATACATTCACATTTCTACATCCATGCATTTGTAACATCTCATAGAACTTTGACACGTACATTTAGTTAGACACTTTTCATTTGTTAACTTTAAACACAATGGTGGGTTTTATACTTAGCACGCGAAAAGTGATTGCCCTTGTATTTAGTGTTTAGTTTGATGTTCAATTGAATACTAAAGTTCAACGTGATTATAATTTCGAGAAAAGTACTTCAATATTCAACTCATAACTCAAACATGCCCACATAAATGGGTTTTAACTTTCAACCAATCAAATGAAGAAGAAGAAAAACTCTCGGACGTTATAAATTTGTATACGCCTTTTCTTTCCATGTCACTCCATTTCTTCTTATAGTACTTAAGATATTTTTATTTTTTTATTACAAAAGTATTATTTTTTTATGAATTATTTATTAGATTTTTAATTAGTGCGTGTTATATAAATTTTGGAAGGGGCTAGTAATAATATGACTGATTTTTTCATTTTAATTTCAACACATGTAACTTTATTGCAAGAAAAATATAAATATTGATGGCATAATAGAAATGATGTAAACATTAGTATCCTTGGAGTCTTGATAACTAATAATTGTGATGTTGACTTTATTAATATGATAATTAACTTGATTTGAAGACCAA
The DNA here is from genome assembly GCA_963422505.1 of Pseudognaphalium luteoalbum. Classification (NCBI taxonomy): domain Eukaryota; kingdom Viridiplantae; phylum Streptophyta; class Magnoliopsida; order Asterales; family Asteraceae; genus Pseudognaphalium; species Pseudognaphalium luteoalbum. The sequence continues at coordinate 122,334,849 of OY730193.1, forward strand.
TATTATGGGTAAAAGTTATAATAAGATTTCACTTAGTAATGCTAATGTGAGGTGTAAGATATAATAAATAAATTGATTTCTATATCAAAATTATGTTATTATATATATATACTTGTATAATGAGTCATAATTATTGTACAATGTAGTGTATAAATTTAACTTGGGTGTTGTTTTTGTCATTTCTCATGCGTCAATACAATAAGACATTTCACGAGGCAGTAATCCAATAACGCAAAAGAAGTGAGTATAGTTTCAAATAATTAATTGAATTATTTAAATGGAATAAGCTATACAGTTATAGACTTATAGTCGATTTATACCGGTTATTAGCTAGATTCACACAAAATGAATACGGATAAGAAACAATGAAGTATCATCTTATTATGGAGTAGTTATATACAACAACATCAAGTGATCGATGTTGTAAAAGATCAAGTGATCAATGTTGTAAAAGTGACTAAAATCTAAGTAGTAAAAGTCAACAGGCTAACTCGGTCAAGAAATATATTTCTCCTTCTATAATAATGTATACTAATACTAATTATTAATTAATTAATCATTGGTCAAATTTCAAATGTCTTGCTAGTTTAAGTTGTTTCAAACAAGTGTTTATTTTCATGTAGCAATAAATTAAAATATTTTTTTAACAATATTATCTAATTGGTGAAAGTATAGTGAAGATTTTTAAGACTATTTAAGTAATTAAAGTGAACATTTTAAGTCGACGGATGGAGTATGATTATTAAGAAAATTATTATTATATTAATGGTTATACTAACACGTTAAATTCTATCAAATAGATATGTTGTTACGATAAATACATAGTAGGCAGTTTTTAAATAAAACAATATCTTCCATTGAGTATTTTAATCAATTTTAAATCATTTGTTATATTTATTTGATTTACTAATCATTTCTTGGGCGAATAAAACTTATAACAGACTTTATTGGGTACAGTAGACAGCACAGTAAGAGCAGTGGAGCTCACTGTTTTGTGTTTTATTATTATTATTTTATTAGTATAATTACGGAGTATTATCTTGCACATTAAATCAAAATAAATAAAAATGTTGAGTATTTATAAGTTTGTTACAAAAATTGGATGTCATACTGTAATTCTTAACGTGAAACTTTTTCATTTTACGATTTCCTTCTTTAAAAAAAAAAAGTTGGAGTGTATGCGTAATTGTTACGAACTTTGAATATTTAATACGTCTTAAATAATGGAGTTTATTTAATTTTATTAAAACCAGTGTGAGTGACTGGGTGCTCAGCTCTCCCTTTCAGCATCATCATCATAAAGGTATCTTCAGCTTTCTGTATTTTAAAAAATAAAAAATTAATCAATTAAAATGACATCAGAATAACATTTTTTTTAACTTGTACTTTTGTTCATCAAAACATGTATGTTAGTCACTATTTAGCACTATCAGAATAAAAATTCTTCTCTAGAGTAATTAATGATTATAGCATTGTTAGTGGATAAATAGTGATAAAAAAAGTACTTTGTTTATGTGAGGAATCTTTGAGATTTGTTTATAATTAAAACAGGAATCTTTGATATTTTTCACCATTTTTTTCCTTTAATCAAAGGGGTAATCTTTTCTCTTCTTTCATCACTACCACTAATCTAATCAACTTTTATTTATTCTCTTAACAATTTTTATTTTTATTTTATTTTGTGGGTTCTGTTTCACTATCAAGCTTCCATCTTTTTCCCTTGCAGCAAAATTTGGAATCTTCACTTCATTCACTGAAAAATGGCAGGACTTTGAGCTAACTTTCCAGGTCTGTTCTATCTTTTTGTGTAACATGTTTGATTTCTTCATCAATAATTTCTTTTAATTGATTTTATTATCAGCAAATAACCTGTTTTGTTCATATACTTCATGTTGTTTTTACTGTTTTAGGGTTCTTGATTTATACATGTTGCCATAAGTAACTTCATTTTTTTGCTGTCAGTTTGTACTTCTAGTGTTGATAAGTCAAATGGGTTCCATTATTTTATTCAGATTTGAAGTTCATGTCTTTAAGTAGTATAATAATCTTTCAGATGGGTTCCAATAAATTTATCAAGATTTTAAGTTAATAAGTCTCTGCAAATTTAATCTTGATTTAAGGGTTCCCAATATGGATCTTGAATCTTTTTTAAGTGCTCATTAACTCAGTTGCATGTAAATGTTTTTGTGAGCATATTTTAGCTTCTGGGAGTTTCATTTTATTTAAGGTTCATGGTTGATGCTAAATTATAGTAATGGCAAATTCTTTACTTGAATATATTTTTGGTATTTTTTTTCCGGTATGTTTGTTATGTTTGTTGGTAAATTGAAACATATGCTGCATAGTTTGTCATAATCTTATATGGTTTAATGTGTTTTTTGTCGGTAGAATTGAGCTTGGAATAGGAAGCTTTGTGAATTTGTATCTATCTTGTGTCGAATTCGTCGATAATGATGTCGAGATCTTACACAAATTTGTTTGAACTTGCTTCTGGTGATGCACCATTACCATCATCGGGTTTTAGTCGGGCAGGAAAGAAACTATCCCGTGTGGCAACTGTGCCAGGGGTATTATCGGAGCTCGATGATGAAGGTTTTAGTTCAGATGCCCCATCATCCATTGCTCAAGAACGGATGATTATTGTAGGAAACCAACTTCCCCTTCGGGTCCAAAAACGTCCTGATGGAAAATGGAACTTTAGTTGGGATGAAGACTCCCTTCTTTTACAACTTCGAGATGGGCTTGGTGAAGATGTAGAAATCTTGTATGTAGGCTCTCTTAGAGAAGAAATCGACCCAAAAGATCAAGACGATGTGGCCCAACATTTGCTTGAAAATTTTAAATGTGTCCCGGCGTTTATACCCCCCGAGCTTTTTAGCAAGTTCTATCATGGGTTCTGTAAACAACACTTGTGGCCATTGTTTCATTACATGCTTCCGTTATCACCGGATCTTGGTGGCCGGTTTGATCGGTCCCTTTGGCAAGCGTACGTTTCGGTTAACAAAATATTTGCGGATAAAGTAATGGAAGTGATTAGTCCAGATGATGACTTTGTTTGGGTACATGACTACCATTTGATGGTGTTGCCTACCTTTTTAAGAAAACGATTTAATCGAGTCAAACTCGGGTTCTTTCTTCATAGCCCGTTCCCGTCTTCCGAGATTTACCGAACACTCCCTATAAGAGACGAGCTTTTACGAGCACTTTTAAATTCTGATCTTATTGGATTCCATACTTTTGATTATGCACGCCATTTTCTTTCGTGTTGTAGTAGAATGCTTGGTTTATCTTATCAATCTAAACGAGGTTATATTGGGCTAGAGTACTACGGGCGTACTGTAAGCATCAAGATTCTACCTGTTGGGATTCATTTGAAGCAACTTCGAAATGTTCTTGATCTACCCGAAACCGAGTCCAAAGTTGTAGAGTTAAGAGATCAGTTTCGAGGTCAAACGGTGTTGCTTGGGGTTGATGACATGGACATCTTTAAAGGCATAAGCTTGAAACTGTTAGCGTTCGAGAATTTACTGACTCAGCACCCTGAAAAGAGAGGTAAGGTCGTTCTGGTCCAAATTGCGAATCCTGCTAGAGGTCGAGGCAGGGATGTTCTTGAAGTTCAGTCAGAGACTTATACAACTCGAGAAAGGATAAACAGGAAATTTGGTCGCCAAGGTTACCAGCCTGTGATCTTGATTGATAACCCGCTTCAGTTTTACGAGAGGATTGCTTATTACGTTGTCTCCGAGTGTTGTCTTGTTACCGCTGTAAGAGACGGAATGAATTTGATTCCGTATGAATATATTATATCTAGACAAGGGAACACTAAGCTTGACGAGACTTTAAGGCTAAACCCATCGCTTCCAAAAAAGAGTATGTTAGTTGTCTCGGAATTCATTGGGTGCTCACCGTCTCTAAGTGGTGCCATTCGGGTCAACCCGTGGAATATCGATGCAGTAGCCGAAGCTATGGACTCGGCACTAGTTTTTGCGGAAGCTGAAAAACAAATGAGGCATGAAAAACATTATAGGTATGTTAGTACTCATGATGTTGCATATTGGGCTCGTAGCTTTTGGCAAGATCTCGAGAGATCATGCCGGGATCATGTGAGGAGGAGGTGTTGGGGCATTGGGTTTGGATTAGGGTTCAGGGTTGTTGCATTGGATCCAAATTTCAGGAAGCTTTCAATTGAACATATTGTTTCAGCTTACAAACGCACGAAAAAACGTGCCATTTTGTTGGATTATGATGGTACTATGACGTTGCAAAATTCAATCAGCACTAGCCCGAGTTCAGAAGTTATAGGAATAGTGAATAGTTTGTGTCGAGACCCAAAAAATGTTGTCTTTATCGTAAGCGGGAAGGATCGAGTTACATTAACTGAATGGTTTTCGTCATGTGAAAAGTTGGGTGTTGCAGCTGAACATGGTTACTTCCTGAGGTACAAATCCTTATGTACTCTTCAGTTGAGTTTGGGGATATGTCAATCTCGACCCATTTACTTTATTGGTGGGCTGACTTGAATTATGTTTTATCTCTAATGGGTTAGAACTGGTAAAATGAAAAGAGAAAAAAAAATCTTAAAACTCGAACTATTTGTAAAAAGTATGAATATTTCGAACGTTAGTATGTCGGGTCAACCCAACCCAACCCTTGCAAGTATTACATATTTTGACCCGTTAGTCTGTTACCTGACCTGCCCATATCGCCGATCTTTAGAATCTGGTTTTACAACTTAGTCAAGATTCACCACGTAATTTTTTATTAATTACTTGTCTTGACTGCCATTACCCATCCAGCCCATGTGTCATCTCTGAAGTTTGGTTATTCATAATTTATGGAGTACATAACATCCTTTCATTACAAAACTATCCTACATATGTTTTTTTGTAGTCACAAATTTTATTTTATGCTGGTTAGGGAAAATAAGGATGCAGAATGGGAAACTTGTGTTGCAGTTCCAGATTTTTACTGGAAACAAATTGCCGAACCGGTGATGAAGTTGTATACTGAAACAACGGATGGTTCAACCATAGAGATGAAAGAGACTGGACTCGTTTGGAACTATCAATATGCTGATCCAGACTTTGGTTCTTGTCAAGCTAAGGAGCTGTTGGATCATTTGGAAAGTGTACTTGCTAATGAACCCGTTACAGTCAAGAGCGGTCAAAACATCGTTGAAGTTAAACCACAAGTTAGTACTCTCTTGCCTACTCTAGTTTGAAAAATAATGCTATTTTATGAAGGGTATGTCAGACAATTATGGAATGCGGAAATTTAGAGTGAATATCAAATCAACTCTTACATTGAATGAATGTGATTACAAGTATTAAGTATATATACAACAAGACAAAGCTAGCTAACTACAATCTACATGATTAGTCCTTGAGCTTATGAATAAACAATTAGCCCCATTATATATTCTGTAACAATTGATTGATACTCAAAACACTTTTCTCAAGTTAAACCTCGATATGGTTTATTTTGGGTTTGATTGATACAAAAACTATAAATGATTTCTACATGAAACCAACTAAAAAGTCATTTGACCTTAGTCCTTAGGAAGTTAGGAAAACTTAGATCCAAAGAAATTTGAAGAACTTAACCATATTTTCGGCTTATAGTTGGATACTTAGATAAGTCTCTTTGACCGTAAAAGTCACAGTAACATTTTTGTTTAAACAGGGGATCAACAAAGGGCTTGTTGCGGACCGTCTGTTAACAACAATGCAAGAAAGAGGAATGCTACCAGATTTCGTGCTTTGCGTAGGGGATGACCGGTCAGACGAGGACATGTTTGAGGCGATCACTAGAGCAGTTGCTGGCCCGTCTCTCTCTCCAGTAGCCGAAGTCTTTGCTTGCACAGTTGGTAGAAAACCAAGTAAAGCCAGATACTTTCTTGAAGACCCAACTGAGATACTAAGAATGCTGCACGGCCTTGCTGCTGTTTCTGAGATGCATTCGTTAAAAAACGTGACCAAGGGGTTTCAAAAAGTGGTCATTGAGTAGGGGAAATCTACGAAACTGCCATTCTTCACGTTTGTGGTTGTCAGGTTGCTTGTGAATAATCATTGTCTTCTCCATATTCACCATTAATGGAGAAGTTTAGTTTTCATGTTTAGAAAGTCTGTGAAGGTTTATGTGAATTGTTGTTGTTATAAAGAGTATGTAGTTGCTAGTCTGAAGTCTCAACCTTGAAGTAAATAAGTTGATTCTGATGCTGCAAGTCAAACTTTTAATGATATGTATCTTCTGCTTGACTTTTTGGTCAATCCTTTTTCTTTGTTATTCTGGAGTCTTGTTTTTTTATGGTCAATCCTTTTTCTACTGTTATTGATCAAAGTATTGGTGATGATAATTCAAGCTGTTAACTAAATGTTCTGATGAAAAAGAAAAAAAAAGTTGAATATAACCTTATATGAAAATTTGAGGTCCCAAAACAAATTTATACTCCTTTTTCTTGTGAATTTTTACGTTTCTGCCACAAAAATTGTAAATGGTAAAACTGTATACAACTATGATACGATTCTTTTAGTATACGTCACATGGATAGCACGTGATAGTTATAGTACTTAGATGGTATAAATAGGTTATTGGGGGTAAGAAGTTAGGAGTAATTTGAGTATCATTTCCCCCTCAACCCTAATTCATACAATTGTTCAATCGATTTGCTTTCTTGATCTAGAAATTCCTTTGTTAATTGTTATATTCTTTCATTTCTTAAGTGATTTCTAAGAAGATCATATCGTTTTCTTGTGATGGTGGTGGTGTATTTATTTAGTTGTGTATGGATGGTGTACGTATTTGTGTATGGAAGTTGTAGTTGTAGTGAAAAAAGATGTGTATAAAGTGAGTATATCTAGTGTGGAAAAAAGAAGATAATTTGTAGTTGTTTGTAGTGAAAAAAAAAGATATGTATAAAGTAGAAAAATTAGTTTTGAGTTTGAAAAAAAAAAAGAAGTTTTTGGCCGTTGTCAACGGCATAATTTTTTTTTTTTTTATGTTTTTTAGCCGTTGGAAATCAAGTAAAAAAAAACCCCACCCTTTGTCCATTTACGTCGGCAAACTGACGTCCAAAACCAACGGTTCTGTACCATTGATTTGGTTCCGTCGGTCAGAACCAACGGCCCGATCGTGTAACCGATGGGAGGGGTCTAATATATAGATATTATCGGATAGATGATATATAAATATAATAAAGAACAGCGAAAATACGATAAATTTAATAAGTTTTTTTCTTCAATTAATACAAAAAGGTGGTATAACAATAATTAATAACCATCACCAAGATGGCTTAATGATTAAGCGTCATGATTCCTCACAAGAGATCTCATGTTCGAATCTCACACTGCACATCTTGACGTACCCAGTGAAATACCGAAAACTTACAAATTTAACCATTTATTAAATGTTGTATCCACAATTCCACATGCAACTGGCTATCGTAACTCACTCGCTACCGTCACCACTTTCCACACTTCAAGGAATTTCTCTTCATTTTTTCCACGTGAGTACTTGGAAATTTGATATTAAGGTGTAATATAAGCTAAAAAAGAAAATATGTAATCATTAGTACCTAGTTCCATACTGTTTAGTAGACAAATAAAAAAACCATTAGAAATTTATATACGGTACAGAGGTGCAGCATGCGAAAAAAGACGTCTGACATAAAGGGCAGCCAGTCTGTTTCCAATGACGGGTACACCTTCTGTACCCTGCTCAAGTAGCTTGAACGCTATTTCTGAGGGTTGTTTTAACTCTCGATTCCTTATTTTGTCATTGCTACAATTCTGTAAGGATTTAATCGTTTTTCTTTTGGGTAATGTTTTTGGGTTTAACGATCTTTTTGTTTAGTATTTAGTCATCTTTTCTTTGTAGACTGTGAATGGTTATTTTGTGTAGTACTTAGTCTTATTCTGTTTGAAAACTATTTTATTTTGTATTTATAACTTCCAGTTGCATATTTTAATTTCAAATGTTAGTCTTGATAATTGTTTCAAACCTCCTCATAAACCTTTGTTTGGTGTTTTCATGAAACGCCATAATTTTTTTTATATATAACATATTCATATAATAACCTTTACAATTAATTTCTTTTACATTTGTCCCATATGAAAATTCACAACAACCTACGTCATACCATTTGACTTTACAAAGTCAAATACATATAAAAATTACAACTTAATAAAATTTCTCTTTCAATTAACACATGACACAAAACCACATTAACTCTTGGGCGATTTACATAATTGTCATCATTACGATAATTTAAAAGAATAAAAGTTTGTCTCACCCTAAAGAAAGCTTCAATCCACGCTATCCTCGTACCATCATAAACCACCCATTATGCACCTTAAGCTCAACCGAATCATTAACCTACAACATAAAACAACTAAAAGGGGTTAAGCTTAGTAAGTATACAAGCAATTAAATGAATAATTCAACAAAAGCACCAATATGAAACAATTATCAAATAACCGATTATCTCCTTAAGTAAATACTATTGAACAACTGTAGAGATTTCTCCATATTTCGTACGGATCCGCGGCCCACTAGATATAAGTAAGCATAGCACCAAATCACATCAAAATGGATACCAAGCTTAATAGATATCGAGTAGTGCCAAGCACTTTTTCGTAACAATCAATCTATACAATACTCAATCCACATAATCCATATAATTTCACATTAATTCTAAATAACTCAACAACTAACAACAATTAACAACAATGGTCAACAAGAAATATCAACTTAAGATTCGAGATACAATACAATGTGAGAGCAATTATAAGAAACAAGTATAAGAGCCAAACATAATCCACTTGATTGTATGAACCTCTTGCTCGTAAGCAATCCGGTACATACAACCATTACTCATTTAATCCTCTTATCACTCACCTTTGCTTTTAGACAATTGTATGATTTCACATTTGATTAGCAAGACCACCATTCTTGATCACCTAGCATATAGCATATCGATACAATAACACATATAAGAACTAATAATCATCATACTCGACAAATCAACACCACCAACCCATCATCCCCTTTGAGTTGATTAATTCTACATAATTTCTCGTTTCATACTCATCTTTATTTCACTATTTCATTACTTGCATAATCATCTAAATGATCATTTCTTTTCATGATTCAAAATTCATCATAAACCAACTCTAAGGTTGTGAAGAACCACATCAAACATCATCGGTTCATATTAACTTCTTAATTTCATTATTCCATTACTTAAACCATAACCATTTATACGTTTTAATCACTTGTATTCTATTTCAATCATCATTAATGATCACCATAATCATTTTATCAACTCAATCATAATCATTCTCATAAACATAATTAATTCAATTGCTTAACCTCTTGATTCAGTACTTTAATTTTCATTATTCATGCTCTAACAATATTTATAACCACTAATTAAGGTGTATTAACACCAATTCATCACCCTTTATACAAAACCCACTTTGATTACTAATCACACAATTCAATTAATCCACTTTTAGGTTGAATTCATGTTATCCATCATCATGTATACACTTATATACCATTAATTCATCATAATAATTCTTGATTTCAACTTAGAAATCCTTAATCATTCAAACCCCTTTTAAAACCCTATGAAACCCTAAGTTTCAATTCAAAATTTAACAAGAATCGTAATTACCTCAAGTTTAGAATGATCAATCATTGATGAATTTGGATTCTCTAGCTTCAATTTAGTGTTATGAGCTTATTTTGATTTAGGGTTTGTGGTTCCTGCAACTTTTCCTTCTTCGTGATGCTTCTGGGTTATTTTAAATAATATATGATATGTACATACACATGTAGATATATATATATATATATATATATATATATATATATATATATATAATGTCTTAATTTTATTCCACGTGAATAGTATTGTCTGGAACTTTAAAATCGACTTAACATATTACCATTTTATTTTACCTAAAGTAATAATAAATTAAAACAATTACTATGACTTTATCCACAATGATACATTTGAATTTTGAGGTGTTACATTTCATTTAGTTTCTCTTTGTCTTATATTGTTTGTAGGTACGAATGCTGACATAAACATTGGAAGAGATGCGTGAGCTACATTATCGCACCCTCAAATTCATGATTGCGGAAGCGGTTCGGATCGGGGCGCGACTAATCATTAATTATTGCATCAAGATCAAGCAAACGACCTCTAGTTGTTTGAAAGGCATGTGACTCGAGCTAGTACCCCCATAGGCATCCTATAGCACTGTTAAACCTGAAAATGCACGCTAAAATGAGTCAACATAATGTTGGTGAGCTCATAGGTTTTTCATAAGTAGTTATAAATCACACATTAAAATTATGGTTATTGACTATTGCTCCTACGAGCAACATTGAAAAGATTGTGGTAAATATGTAACCTAAACCAATAGGTTTAATAGTTATATATGAAAATATTAATCATGAGTTTTCCCAAGTATGTATTGCTTTACCGCAATATTTAGTGTGTTTTGAAAGTAATGCAATGCAATTTCGTGAGTGTGAACCGTAAGTTGTTCATAAGTGGCACTAAGGCCGAATAGTAGGGGTAAATCATGTGTTTTTAGTTGTAGCACTAATGCCATGAGAGTATAAATCGTTTGTTTTCAAGATGTGGCAACAAGGCCAAAGGTAATAAAACTCATGTGGTTTCCGAATGTAGTACAATTGCTAAAAGTATGTATAAATCATATGGTTTCCAAATGTAGCACGGTGGCTAAAAGTAAGTATAAACCGTGTATTCTCCACGTGTAGCACGAATGCCCAAAAGTGATGGTAAACCATGTATTTTTCAAATGTAGCACGGAGGCTAAAAGTATTTGTAAATCATGTAGTTTCCAAATGTAGCACGGAGCCTAAAAGTAAGTATAAATCATGTGGTTTCTGAATGTAGCACAAAGGCCAAAAGTAAGTTTATATCATATGATTTCCGAATATAGCACTAATTGCCAAGGATGAGTTATAAATCATGTGTTTTCAAATGTATGCATGTATGCATCTTATGTAGCACAAAGTGCCCAAATGCAGCACCAAGTGCTGTAGTGCGGTACCCGAAGTACCGTAATGCAGTACCAATGTACCGTGAGTGCAACACCAAGTACCGTAATGCAGTGACCGAAGCACCGTAATGCAGTACCAATGCACCGTGAGTGCAGCACCAAGTGCCGTAATGCAGCGATCGAAACACCGTAATGCAGTACCAATGTACCGTGAGTGCAACACCTTGTGCCGTAATGCAATAACCGAAGTTCCATAATGCAGTATCAATGTACCATGAATGCAACACCTTGTGTCATAATGCAGTACCGAAGTACCATAATGCAGTACCAATGTACCGTGAATGCAGCACCTTGTGTCGTAATGCAATACCGTAATGTAGTACCAATGTACCGTGAATGCATGTAATGATCATGAGTTTATAGTTTAAAATTTTACATGCAAGTGGATGCCTTTAGCAAGTGTTGAGTCATGCACTCGAGTTATTATGCACATAAATAAATCTCAAGATTTAAACATATGTATTGCTATACAGCAATAGGGAATGTAGTAAATTCACAATGTTAAAAATTTGTATTACTCAGCAGTAATATAGAAAGCGTAAATCATAAGATTTAAACAAAAGTTTGCATTCATAAACAATGAATGGAAGCATGCATTTTCACCCTAGTATAAAACAAAACAGTTTAAAAAGTCAGGCTATGAACTCACATGTGGGTACTAGCTTTCCTAAAGAGAAAGTGTATCTAGCTCATAACCTCCTAGTGCCCTGAACACATGAGGTTATAATGTAAGTAGATGACCCTATAGTTCATTTATGTTGATTGTCCACTCAACTAGTATTGTTCAAATGTTTGTTGTTTGTTTAATTAAAACGTGTGTGGCCCGTCGGTGAAATTATGTAATAATAATATGAGGTTATCGTTATGCTGTGTTTCTATGTATACTTATAAAAGTATATGTATCGTGTGTATGTATAGTGTTGTACAATGTTTAGAAATCGTTGCGCGAATCCGACACTTAGAGTTAAAAGTGTTTTGTCAATTAGACCCTTTAGCGACACAGGGAGCGACATTATGATGGGATGCGACATATAGGCATGTGTCGCAAGATATGCGATTCGAGTATGAGCGCGACATAGTGATTGTGTCGCTAAGCATTAAAACAAACTGTGTGCGACACCGGAGTTGTGTGGCCGATTAGGGTTTCCAATTGACACGCGGCATAATTGTTTGTGTCGCAAGTTTGCGACGCTAGAAGAGTAGCGACATAAGGTTCGTATCGCAGGTTTTGATGGAAATCAGATGTTGCAACATAAGTTTAATGTCGCTAGTGTGGTCTGCGACACAAGTTTTTGTGTCGCAGAATCGGGCTGAGTTGAGTTTCAATTTGGGGGATTCGGTCAAAAATGCTCAGTTTGACCCGAAACTTTTACACAATGCTTAAAATGTTGTAATACTTATGAAAAATAAGTTTCCTGTCACGTGGATACCCGGAAGTGTCATTTTTACGTTTGTTACAAAAACAGCCCTTAGGCTCGGTTTCTCATATTTGTGGTCTCGTTTATGGCTCGTTTCAACTATGTTTTTGTCCGAAATACAATCCAACAAAATTACACATTATTCTCCTATGTAAAAAATATTTTTGAGTAATTTTTAGCCAAGTATAACTCATGAAATTAATTTGAAACCAAAGGTGTGTCCAGCAGCTCGTTTTTAGGACTTATGTCCACTTATTGTGTTATAACTCAAATTTCGGCCATTTCCAGAAAATGTGGTCTACATGAAAGTTGTAGAGGAAAAAAATGGTAAGATTTTCCAAGTGGCCTTAGTCCCTAACTCCTCCAGAATCTCGAGATACATTCAAACAAAGTGGGTCAATATTCTGGTCAGGAAGTACACTTTTGCAAAACACTTTTATTTTCTTAAAATTATAAAATGAACTTTTAAAGATACATGGCCTGCAAATACGAAAAATAGACATCTTAAGCTACAATTTAGGCTCAAGAAACGTGAGATTTGATGGATTTATGGGATAGATATTGCCGATCTAAAGTCGGTTTTAGTTTTGTCCAATGTGTAATACTATTATCCAATGGTTAACCGCAACAACAAAACAATTTCTAGCATATCTTTGGACAATATTTCATCGTAGGGGTGTCCTAGCATGTACATACATGTTATCCATAAAGATCTAAAAAAAAGGAGATGGATCTAACCACGTTTTTGCTGATCTAGACCGAAAAGGAGGAGAGTGTGTTGCTGCTGCGTTTTCTTATTCTTCCTCTTGTTCTATGACACGAGATGATGATATAGCTTGATGGAATTGATGTAAAAATCCAGATTTTTCTGTTGTAGAGAGAAAGAGTGATCATTTTTAGAGAGAGAGAGGACAGAGAATAGGTGAGTTTGTGTGTGTTTTTGTGTTAACATGGAGTGGAAATGAGAGGTTATAGTGATTTTATATGGGGAGTGGGTTTAGGTGATGTCTTGGGCTCACTTTGGCCGTGGGCTGGGCTGGAGCTGGGCCGAGGCTCGGGTCTGGCCCACTATGGGTTGGGCTCGGGTCCCGGTCCTCGAATTCGTGTAACGTTAGTTAAATGTTTAAACGTGAAATCGCATAGAACATTTTTAACACGTTAGATCGTTTGATTTGTTAACGTCTGATATACGTTAATATATTTTGAAGTATTGTTTTAAATACTTAAATTTGAGTTTCAAAAATATAATTTTTGACTCGTTCGATCAGTTGTCGGGCTTAAATCGCACAGTTTCTCTCATACGTTACATTGTATTCAAAACGTAGTGGTTTTTTCGTTAATATTATATAAAAAATAATATTTCAAAGTGAATAACGACTATTTTATGATGAAAATAGGTTTATGTTATTTATAGAATGTTTCACCAATGACTGGGTGCATCGGAATCCATCCGATAAATTTGTGTAATTATAATTAATTACGTACGCATATATCTACAATATACGAAATGTTCTAGGTTATTAGACTAATTTGATACTAATTACATGTATTAACGTTAATGACTTAGGGTAATGACTAACCCTTAAGCATGGGTTGCCACATTCTACATGAAACACAATAAAAAGAGATGGAAGAAATGAAAGAAGGACATAAACTGGAGGTTGAAGGACTTAAAGCACGTAGTGACGAATTGGACAATAAGCTTAACAAATTGATGAAGTATATACCATCTTACACGCCACCTTCTTAAGTGCAACAATCGTCTATTTTTTAATGTTGGGTATGAAACTTCAAACATTTTATGATCTATTTTTGAAAGTTGGTTAAGAACTTCCAATATTTTATCCTCTATTTTTGAATGTTGGATCTGTAATTAATTAAGGATACTTTGACTATTGGATGTGGAAGTAATTTAAATATTAGATTTTTTTATTTGATTTATATGTGCTTGACTCAAAATGTTGTATACATGTTAGATTTGAAACAAATTTGGAAAAAAAATCAATTTTCTTTTCAAATAAAAATTTTGTAACAGAAGTAGTCGTTGATAATCCATAGTAATCAAATAGTTTTTGAAACTTCAACTTGTTGCAAATCCGTGGGAAACTCCACTCGTTAAAAAATCGTGGGAAACTTTGGGGATACAAATCTATTGAAAATATGATTGATAAAAATCCGTTGAAAGTTCTTGCCATTGAAAATTCGTTGAAACTTGTTGTCGTAGAAAATTCGTGGGAATCACCCGATGGAATATTGTTGAAAATCCGTGGGGAAAATACAATTCATGGGACGTATTCGTTGAAATTCCATGGGAGATCTGTTAGCATGTTAAAAGATAACTTGTTTAAAATTTTGTTTATCAATAAAATGGTTAGTTGAAAATCCATTGAAACGTTATTGGCCGTTGAAAAGTCCGTGGGAAGAAATTTCCTACGCCCTTTTTAATGACGGATACTTTTCGTGGGAATTTTTGAAAATGACCGTTTCAACGAATTTCCCACGGATTCTTCAGTTGAAATTTGCTAGCTTTCTAGTAGTGCACTACACATCTTGACGTGCCAGTGAAATACCGATAACCTTACAAATTTAACCATTTATCAAATGTTGTATCCACAATTTCACATGCAACTGGCAACCGTAACTCACCCGCTACCACCACCACTTTCCACACTTTAAGAAATTTCTCTTCATTTTTTCCATGAGAGTACTTGTCAATTTGATATTAAGGTGTAATATAAGCTAAAAAGGAAAATATGTAATCATTAGTATGTAGTTTCATCCCTGTTTAGTTACATACACATAAAAAAACATTAGCAATTTATACACGGTACACAGGATCAACCTGCGAAAAAAGACGTCCGACAGTAAGGGCAGTAAGTCTGTTTCCAATGAATCGATTTCCCAACGCATTCGGAATGAAAAATGTGACCACAGCGGCTGAGCTGAGACACAACATCATCCCTATTGTAATTCTTTGAACATATGAAACACATTTCTTCCACTTCTCTATGTCGTCGCTCTTGCAAATCCTAGAAACGAATTATCGGAAGATTAACTTGGTGATAGATATTGATCTTGTCGTGACGAAAGATGTATAGGAATGAGAATTTCAGTAAATTGAGTAATTCAGTTTTAATTCGGAAGATTAGGAAGAGAACAATGAAAAAGAAAATGATGTCGATAAACATTTTGTTTTTTGTAATTTGTACATAGGGTAGTGATGATAAATATAGAAGTGGTTAATGTTTTTTTAGTAAGAAAAAGGAAATTGCCATGAGTATAAATTGTAGAACAAGCTGGTGTAGATGAGCTAGTCAGTTAACTATTTGTAGTTGTTTCTTTTCAACCATTAGAATGGTCTAGTTAATGAAATGTAATCACTTAACTATAGCAGTAGATGTTGAAAAACTTTTATAGTTTATAGTTGATAGAGTAAATTATTTAAATCGTCCATGTGGTTACATGTTTTGTTCATGGCTCGTCCCCGACTTCTAAAAGTTATTTGAATAGTCATATTTTTCAAACTATTTATTTCGTTAGTCCAAAATTTAATTGGTCGTTAGTTTTCTCTGTTAAAAAGACCAGCCGTGTATTTTTTTTTTCAAATTTCAAGTTTATTTAAATTTAATATTGTTTTTAATTGTATCTAGTTAATTTATTTAGTGAATAATCTAATCAATTTAATTTAATTATTTTAATCAACCTTTTTTAGCGATAATTATCTTATTTTTTTACAATTAAAAAGATCAACCTAAATATTTCTTTATGATAGTTTTTTTAAGTGTCCTGATCTGTATAAACCAACTAAAAATATAATAGTTTAAAAATACTAAATTGCAATAACTACATAGCACATAGTATTATTATACTCCATACATTGAACATTTTGTGTTTTTTCTTTCAAACAACCGACACATATTAAATTATGTAAATTAGGAGAAATATTACACGGATAGTACCAGAAATTTTTTTTACATTGTTTTTTCTTTAAAACTATGGTATTCTTAATGGATTGATGTAGATTTTGATACTTATTAAAATTAAAATAAAGAACTATTTTAATTAATCATTTTAATTGTCAAATATAAAATAATCGCTACTAAAAAAGTAAATTAACTAAAATAAAATACTCCCTCCATACCAAAATTATTGTCCACCAACAAAAAGCACACAGTTTAATAAAAGTGGGACCATAACAGTTTTCAACCACTCAAATAGAATCTGCACCCACTAAACTCTCTTCTTACTGGTTGAAATGAGAAGTGGACAATATTTTTGGGACATCCCAAAAAGGAAAGATGGACTATAATTTTGGGACAGATGTAGTAATTATCACTAAAAAAGTTTGATTCAAATAATTAAATTAAATTGATTAGATTATTAAAAAAATTTAACTAAATACAACTAAAAATAATATTAAATATAAATAAACTTGGAATTTGAAAAAAAAAATACACATCTGGTCCTTTTAACGGAGAAAACTAAAGATCGGTTAAATTTTGGACTAACGAAATAAATAGTTTGAAAAGTAGGACTATTCAAATAGCTTTTAGAAGTCAAGGACGAGCCATGAAGAAAACGTGAAACCACATGGATGATTTAAATAATTTACTCTAGTTGATATGATTGTCAACCCTTGCCTTCTATTACCTTATGAAATGTCTATTACTTTACTAGCGTTTTAATTTTAATGACTTTAGCAACAAACTATTAACGAGTTATGAATTATGTAAGTATGTAGTGTGCACCAACTTTTTTTTTTTGGCGAATAACTTGTTGAAATAAGTCATAAAAATACAACAGAAGAAATTTCATTAACTGCACATGTTGACCTGTCCAACGAAATACAGACAACCTTACAAACTTAACCATTTATTAAATATTCGTATCCACAATTCCACATGCAGCTAACCATCGTAACTATATTATGCTTAGAACTCGTTGAAAAACTTGTAAGTATGTAGCGTGTAACAAGTGCCTAGTATTGCCTAGCTATCTTCAATTAATGTTAATATTTGATGTGTGAGACACATAAATAACTACCTAAAAGAAAATACACCTATTATTTTTACATCCATGATAAAACAATTCTTATTAATTTTGATCACATCTTAGGTTACCAATCCATGAATCCCATACCACTCTTTTGCTTTTGCACCGATTTATAATCTATAGTAGAAAATAAGATTGAGTAGTTGGAAAGATGTCACTTTGAGGATATATAATGTTCATATTAATAAATTCGATATTCTACATACGTTTAAGTTAATTCTGTCATCTATGTTCAACTACAATGGATAGCCTTTTAAATTAAGTTTTAATGTACTGTTTTATTAAGTCTTGCAATTTTATATTTATGGTAAATGGGTTAAATGATTAATGCATTAGTTTCTACAACGTTGCCAATGGATAGGACGAAATATAAGATTTTAACTTGTATGTGTATATATTTTGATTATATAGTTATCTTGGATAAGACATTTTGTATTGGTAGAGAACTAATATACATACATATCTCGTTAGTTATTGAATAATTCTTTCATTGTTTCAAGCCATATTATTTATTTACTATTGATTTTTTTAATTATTTTCAAATAACATAGTGACTGATTAGCTATCTCTGTAGTTGCTAAATCAAGCCGTCGCAAGTTTGAGATTTAGAATATCTGTCGCAATTTGAGACTTAGAATCGCCGTCGCAATTTTGCTTACTTATTTATTGAATTAAAATCTATGTTAACGACCGATTTGTGACGGCAATATATCGGTCGCAATTTACCTGTCCGTAGCAATCTCCTGTCGCAAATGACAATCGCCACGTGTACTTTAGCGACAGTCATTTTATGTCGCAAATCGGTCGCAACGGGCCTATTGCGACGGATTTTTATGACGCATTTGCTTGTCGTAGTAGGTCTTTCATGTTGTAGTGAACATGTACTATTCTATATTTTTTACAGATAACAATCAAACTGTAACATCCTCGTTTTGGGCCTAGGAATACGGTAATTTCCTTATTTTATTCGTTATTTAAATTGTATTTAGAAATAATTGAAATTATTTGAATAATTGAAATTCATGATGTTGATGAAAAAAATTCATGTAAATTAATATATATAGATAATTATTTCAAATACGATTGGTTTATTTATAAATTACCACTTAAAACGTCATGGTATTTAAACTATAAGGACTAAAACAAATATGGAAGTGTCAATTTCAATAGTTGTGGTTAAAAATTTAGAAATTAAAAAAAAATGTAAAAACAATAAGGACTAAAAAAATTAGAAAGTACTGGAAGTGCTAATTTCAATAGTTGTGGGTAAATATTTTAAATTTTTTTAAAAGATGTAGAAAATAATTTTAACCATAGGATTTTTATGGATGAAACCAATCTAAGGCTAAGATTGCTCCATGATATTCTTTTTATATATATATATATATATATATATATATATATATATATATATATATATAAATAAAAGATGATATATTTTTATTTAGTTATAATCTTATTATATATTTGTTTATAGTTTGTGTTCTTGTTTGCAAGTTATAATCTGAGTCGTTAGGTTGACTTTTTTTTTTTTAATGTGTGATATCAGGTTAACGACATTTGTTTGATCATGGAAACTTCACAAGAAACGACTAATATTAGCGAAATATCAATTTGCTTACATGACCCCCTTCTTGATCATGTAACCGAACAAAATCCAGAACAAGAAGGAAACTCGGGTGAACTCGTCTCTGAGTACATTTATGTCCGGACTATACTCGGGCTGATACCACTTTTTATCCTAACGGAGGTTGATGAGTCCGACACGATGAACTCTCATGTTTTCGTCGGACTCGCAATTTTGGCTTACTTTTGCTTTATGGGAGCCACATTTGTGAAGAAAGGGAAGTGGTACAAGTTTTTGACAGCTTCTGATTTCTTGATCCTAGGGTTTTGTATCTCTTACTATATTGACTATTCTATATGGCCGGATCAAGCAATATGGCTCGCGATTTTGTTTTGATATTTTGGTTATTGTTCCTCTCGTTTACCAAACCATAATATGCGAGAAGATTACAGAGGTCGATTTGCATTAGATGTAAACAGGTAATTGATTACTTGATAGTGTTTATGTTTTTTTTTGTGTGACAAGAAAGAAGTATACCATCATGCGATTTTGCTTTTCTTTTAGTTTTTGACTTTAGTTTTTGTGTTAGTTGATAGTGTTTATGTTTTTGTGTTAGTTTTTGTGGTACTATCAAGTAATCAATTACCTGTCAACTAACACAAAAACTAACACTATCAACTAGTTTTTGACTTTAGTTTTTGTGTTAGTTTCAGTGTAACTTAGTTCGAATAATACTCCATATATGATTATATAATTATCAGAACTAGTCTATCATATTGTTAATCTATCTATTGTTAATGGGTTTACAACCAGTGCAAAAAACAGAGAATTACTGTTTTTACGACGACAATAAATAAATTATGTAGTACCACATGTATTTGAATCATGTAAATTGGCGCATCAAGTTCCAAATCCGAATATGTTCAAGCAATACTTGATAAATGCATGCCTGTTCATTCCTAAAGATCAATTAGATTAACTTCTTAAGTTTGGTTGCAAATAATGTAAGCTCAGCCTGATCACGTGAGAATATTGTTTCTATACGCGATCAGCATAAGTATGTCAAAATAGTAGGATATACCTAATGGCAGACTGTATGATTGACGATCAAATTATACGAATTGGTAAAGTTAAAAGGAAAAGTTGTATAGTAGGATATATCTAATGGCATTGGTTTTGTATAACCGCAGATTTCAAAATCCGGTCTTATTCATGCTCTATTAAGGTTGTGATATAATTAAGCATCTCAAACGAATAGGAAACATATTTGCAGATGCCTTAATTGTTGATTGTCGATATCCTACATCAAGTAATTAAGCTATATGATAGATGTTCAGTTTTAGTAGTATTATATGCAGAGGAAAAAATTAAAAAGAGTAAATAGTACTTGCCCTGCCCCCATATACCCCTTGCTTTTGAGAGACGATCCTATATTGAGTGTGTTCACATAGATCCTATCATAATGTCGCACCGTTCTGCTGTGAACAAAATAATATTGTAGCTGCCCTTGTACATGAAACAAGCGTGTAACACTTGCAGAAGTGCAGAACGGCTACAAATATTTCAAAAGCGTAAGTCTATGTTTGGTACAAATGTGAAAAAGGGAAAATATTAGTGAACTCATCCAAAGAATGACATATATCCAACTGATCAACATACATTCTCAGTGATATGCTGATTAAAATTAACAAAATTCATCTTTACTAAACATAAGATTGGTAACATGATTATGATGCAAGACCTGTGAAGAATATAGTGCCGATTGATTTAATGTTGTAAGGATCTCCAATTGATGCTCACCGACCGCCATCCTGCATGCCTGTACATACACAGATTTTATGCTAGTATCAACTTTTTGACATCACAAAAATACAAAAGAATTTGAAATCCTAAATTTTTTGACTCCAAAGTACTATTTTCTTATAACAATCAACTACTATTATCACAAAAGCGTATATCGTACAAGTACTTCTACTGTGTATCTCTCAAGATTTTCCCTAAAAAAATACCATAAGGAAAAAAAGACAATCAACACGCCTAAAAACATTTCGAAAATTAGCTTCAATGGAAATTACATGTAGTCCAAAATGTCATCATATCATAAGATGATACAAACCAACAACCATTAACATGAAAATAGATTCATAATATCTTTACAATTAATCTAAAGGTATTTAGAAATATGGATTTAAATGATGAATATGAGAGGAACAATGAAACAACAAATGTACGTTTACCATGTATTTCATCCATACAAATTATATGATCAAACTTTGAATGCTAACAATAATTAAACAAGTATTTAGTGGAGTACGTAAGGACACGGAGATCTGCAAGGGTTCTTGGAGACTAAAGGAAACTATAACCGGAATCAAGCAAGGAGATATAAACTCCAATGAGACACACGACCAGTGACAAAATGACGCTTGATGCACCCGCCATTTTCAAAAACGTCAAAGGAAATTTGGATGAAAATGCTAATGGTTGATTACTTTATATTCCGTGTTATTTTTGTTGGATAATGTTGATGAATAAAAACAAGAAGAATAAGAATTTGGTGTCGTCTTAACTGGTTGTTGTTGCTGTTCCATAGAATCAATTCTGCTTCAACTATATAAGGGAAGAAGTGTATTTTTGATCTTCTGAAAAAGGTCTGGAATTTTGTTTTGGAGCGTAAATAGCTTTGCATTTAGGGTAAAAAAATTAAGGTACAGCCAGAAGGAACATGACATTTGTTTCTTAGATTTTACCCTGTTTTGAATAGCCTCAATTTGCTATAAAGATCTAAGAAATTTTAATTTTATTACCGTTAGGAAAAAACTGATACAAATATAATGGCGGGGAATAAGAACAAATACTGCAGACTTGTGTAGATGGATTATTATTTATTGGTTACAATATATTGTCTTATCTATGTAGTTTGAGTATAATAGTGTCAATGTGTCATACCTCAAAGGCTCAAATACAAAATCATCTTTATTACAATAGATTTAGTTTAAATTACGTTTATGGTTTGAAATTGATATTTAGTGTTTAACCCAAATGGCATCGATTAAGGATTAAGGATTAAGGAAGGGAAAAGTACAGGATATGGTTTCACCTATTCCAACGCGCTTTTTAATTTTTTAATTTAAGGTATCGAATGATTAATTTGTAATCAGGGTATGAATATGATTTATGTGAAATTGCGTAAATAACGATTTGTCACCAAATGTTTTTTTATATATAACATATCTTATTCATCGATTAATATTTCTCGATCAATTTTAAAAAAATATTAAGAGAAAAAACAAAGTTGAAATTAGTGATGAGTTATTGTTAATTACTCTCTTCTCGCTCAACACTTTTTAGAATTGATCGATGAATATTAATCGATTAAGTAGATATGTTACTTATATACAAAAGAAATCTGATAACTGCTCGTCATTTGTGTAATTTCACATAAAACACGCCCATAAAACAATTTTACTTTACTGTACCCGAACTTTTGTGACAAAAACACACTTATCCCCCTCCCCCAACATCCATAGATTACACAAAACGTGAACGTAAATTGCGAATCGGATTAGGATAATTTAATCTTGAACTTAATATTAAAGTAGACACCCATCCACATACTTTGTTATAAAAAGCGATCACAATTATTGCAAAATAAAGTGTTACTTTAGTAATTACTTTATTTCAAACCTCGTAAATATAATTATAGTAGTGTTATTGGAAGTAATACGCAAATGTTTCTAGCTTTTACATACTTTACTGTCGATTTTAAGCCTTAATTTGAGGTAATAAGTTGTCTTGTAAATGTAATGGGACATAAAACTAACTTTATTCTATTAATATCTCAACAACTTTTGTGTACAAGAACATTTATCTACTTGTCATTTTAAAAAAATTAAATCAATACATAAGTTGGCAACGAAACTATTGCAGCTGTTGAAAATGGGATTTATTCAGGGTCGTAAAATATATATATATTTTTCAAACTCAAACAAGTTTTTCAAATATAAAATATAAATGACACAAGTTGGAAAATATTCGCGGTATCTTGAAAGGCTTGGTTTTTATTCATTTAGACGACATATTCTACTTTGTGAGGTCCCACAATAACACTTGTTAACACAAATGTATTGACACAAGTTAAGAATTTTTTGACAAGCAGTTTGCGAAATAACATTTTTCAAGTAGAAAGATTTATGTTACTTGTAACGTAATTGAAATAGATTTGTAAACAATGCAAGAACACAAATGATTCAATAGCCAAAAGCCTCAATATTATTATTGAAATAATACGGATACACAAATGTATCAGGGTTACAAAGAAACCTTGAACCTTGGTTACAACTTGACTAGAGACTTACAAGTTACAATATGGATACACACAGATAGACACACACTTCTAACAATGACTCAAGTACATACTTATAGACTAAAATAACTTGTATAAAATCTACACAAAATCTTCTTTTCTAAGACAAGTTTTCTAGGAAACACGCCTGCATTAAATGCGTTACCATTCCTTGTCTGCAACGTGCACTATTCCTCAAAAGCATGTCTGCAGTAGGTGTACTTGTGTTGCAGAGTTGGTAGAAAGCAGACCCACTAAGCAGCATTAACAAAATCACGAGCAGAACTAACTTTCTGAACTAGCAGAACTAATCTTTGCAAACCTTGGCACTTGGCAGAACTAACTTTGTAGATACTTGGCAGAACTAACTTCAAATGACTAGCAGAACTAACTCTGGAAAACTTTATTTTCAATAAATGAACAGAGCTAACTTCTACCAGCAGAACTAAGTCTTCATTGCACCAGCAGTACTAACTTTGAACAGACTTAAACACTTAGAATGATTTAGCATTTGATATTCAGAAGAATTTAGCCCAACAATCTCCCCCTAAACTTGATCTTTCCCTGAAAAGATTCAAGTTTTCTACTTCATAATCTGCTCAAATTGTTTCTTGAGCTCTGCAATTCTTTTCTTTCTTATTTCCTCACTTTGAGCAGCATGTTTTTCTTGTGCTTTCTTATAATACTGTTGAACTTCATGCACTAGAGAAGCAGCTGTATCTAGATCATCACATTTCATTGTAAGAGAGAGCATGGAGCTTAAATGCCCAATATTCCAAGGATATTCAGTACCAATGAAGAAGTAGGCAAACACTCCACTGTGTAACTGCACCAAATGTACTCCATTATGAGAATAGCAGTACCATGCCTTTACCCTTGACATATCCTTATCGAAGTCATTCTCAGGATCCATCTCATACAGAATAGAGAGACTGTTGTAGACAATGTGCTCATCACTATGCTTTTGAGCATTTTGATATTTTCTAACTGCAATACTCCACATGTCATCTAAGTCATCTCTGGATAAGTTCTTTATGCATCTGTAGAAGGACTGATATTTCTCTTCTGTATTTCCTGCCCTCACAATTCTTAAATACTTTTTCATCTGCTCATCTGTTTCCCATACCCAATCAATAATAGGAAAGTGTACAGCAATAGGTACCTTGGGGTTCTCAACCTCAACCATTGATCTGATTTGTGTCCAATCAACCACCTCTTCCTCAGCAGGCTTTGTAGGCTCAGATGTAGAAGATACCACAGCAGGTACTTCAGTTTCACTTTCATCTTTGTCATTTCTGACAGCCATCCTTTTCCTCCTTTTGAGATGAAGGGTTTCTTTTGGAATTTTCCTTTTGAGAGCATCAAGATCATCCTTCTCTTTTCTTTCCAATTCTGCCCTTGCCCTTGCCATTTCTGCCTTTCTTTCTTGCAGTTCTTTCTCTGCAGCAGTTGGAATTTTAACCTTTGAAGCAACTGCACTCTTTGACTTCTCTTCCAGGGCTCTTTTTGTGCTCATTTCAATGTCCCTTTGAATTTTCAAGTAGATTCTTTCCAGCTCATAGAAGTCCATACCCATCAACTCCTTTAGAGTTCTCCCAGTTGTGTTCTTCACTACTCTGGCATATTGATCTTTAAATTGCCTCTGAGTAGGTGCCCTTTTTCTTTCCTCCTCCATTTTCTTTTGGGCCTCATGCTTTCTCCTCTGCTCCAAAATATCCAAATACCATATTAGCCTCTGGTCAGGAGTGAACTCTTCCATTTGTGCATTGTGAGTTCTATCTGCTAATAGGTGATCAAAGAAAATTTGCTCATCTGGGGTCATCATAATCTTAACATCATCCCCCATATCTGTAACACCCCTCAATTTTCATCATTTAAATATAATAAATCCGAAAGCGTTAGTCCAATTTTCAATAATACCAAATTTACATTACAAATTCAACTTAATTTAAATCATAGTTTATCAACATGGGTGTTATTTAAAAACCACAAAATAACATTAATTTGTATAATCGAATATCAGAGTAACGCCCAGATGTCAAACATTCCTTTCAGTCCAACTTCTTGCCCACCCGATAAAATCTATAACCTGCAAGAAGTGTTAATGTGGGGGGTTAGCATAACGCTAAGTGAGTAGATAGTTAATCAACAGTCTAACTTAGCATAACAACTTTGTGTACAACAACTAATCTTAAACATTTCAGTACACAATACAACTTGTCAACAATGCAACAATTCAACAACATCACATCTCAACAATGAGGATCGGTGGTTCTTGAGAAACCCTTCTGCCGCGGTGGCACTCAAAGAACACTTACCCACCATATCCGTATGGCCATACGGACGAGACCGATAGCTAATTATTATCATCTACCAACACAGGAGATGTGTTAAATCTTGAATAATAATTAGCCCAACCAACAGTTCATCAACTCGTTGACCTCATTAACAACTGATGCCCGAAGGCCAAATATGTCACGTGATCACATATCCACATATTCAAATAGGTCAACATATCAGACTAAACAGTCTATCAACATTATTATTACTAACAACCATAATCATCATGATAAACTAGAACAGTAATAATAAGTTACTTGTTGTAACCAAACCTGTTACAACTAAACCACACTGAGGATTAAAGATCCACTCACCGAATACCTCAGTCGTCCACTCAGTAGTCTAATGTCACTGAGTCTTTTTCCACATCTAAGAATACAATATAAATAACGAGTTAGTAACTCATCCATAATAATCAACTCATGTTAAATTCGTACAACATGATTCATAATCTCCATTTCAATGAGTTATTACTCAATTCATTACTCACTTAAAATGTATCATTTCAAGATTATGAATAATCACCTTAACATCATTAATTTACAATCACTTAATTAACTTTAATTATCACATTTTAACATAGTTAGACCTTTAACAAGGTCATTAACCTCAAATATCAAGAATTCATCAAAACCACAATACTAGGTTTTATGACTTCTTAAACAACCATGTTCTAACTTAACTCTTTGATTATCAATTAAGTGTTCTAAATCATAAACAATATTAATTTATCATATATCCCATGATAATCATCATAATCCATGTAATTCTCAATAATACTTAATCATGATTATAACTTTTAGCTTGAACAATGTTAGTCATCATCATTAATCACCCATATTATGATTCTTAACCATACTTATCAATCATACATCACTAACTTAAGCTTAAAAGCTTTAATTCATGAATAATCAATGAAACCCATCACTTTCTTCATCTATACTTTAAGTTCATCATTTCTAACTTAGGGTTTCAATTAAGATCATGAATTAACTATCAACTAACAACTATTTGATCATTACAAGCTTCAATTTCATATTAACCATCCTAATTTCATCATTTACACAAAAACCCATTTCTAGGTTTATAAAGAATCAAGAAATCAAGACTTACAAAGTGATTAGAAGGATGAAAGGATGACTAATTCATGTTTTGGAAGCTTAAATCGAACTTCCCTAAGCTTAATTTGATCTTAGACCTTGTTTTGCAAAACTTGCAATCGTCCCTGTGCGTGGTTCATACGGCCAGACCAAAATCAAGAGATATAGATGATAATTTTTGAAAGAATTAAATGATTAGGGTTTGTGTTTAGGGTTCTGAATCTTTCTCTCGCTCTCTATCGATCTCTCTGGAATACTAGTGAAGTTACATACGTATTTACACATATATTAGATAATATGTGTACTAGTTTTGTCCCCTTTTAGATCTATTGTCTAGAACTTAAAAACCATTTGCGGGGAAATATTATTTTATTTTACCGTCAACTGAGTTAATTTAAAATAATCAATAATTTATTAGTCACAATAGATTATTCAACTATTTTCACCTTTTATTTTAAATTAACACAACACACTTATTTTCTGACACATTAAATAATCGTTCACTATCAGAAAATATTAAAATACTTCTAGACCCGAGGAGTGGATGTTACAAATCTCCCCCCCCCCCCCTTAAAGAGATTTCGTCCTCGAAATCTGATCACACTTAATCACTCTAGTGTGACATTATTACCTATTCATTTCTATTTCAATTCACTATTAATATGTTTCTCATACACTTCTAACCACATAATTATTATTTTATTTGATGCACACAAGATGTGGTTATAATTTAATTCACTTATGCATATCATCTTTATGCATACCCTTAACCTTATAAACCCAAAATGTACCTATATGTCAACATGTACTTATATAGGTATATAGTATTTCATTAACTTACACATTACCAGTGTGTATTTCAACTAAATTCATATAAACACATAGGTTGTGCTTGGTATTACACTTAATTTATTAACACAAAGCACATTAACTGGCAACAATTGGAATGTCATCAATTACTTAATCACAATATTCCCAATAATTGTAATATCATCAACAACTTCACAATTAAAATTCTTTCTACATGTACATATCCTTATATACAGGTTTCTATATTTTCCACTGCACAAATACTGTGCACAAACTCCGTCTTTGATAAGTTAGTCGACCATTTACATAGCTATTCACAACTAACCATGTATACAATTTAGAACACATAATCCCTTGATGTAGTGTTACTTATAGCCATGTAAAATTTCATCTATACCACCACCACAACAACAACAACAACAAGTGGTAATGAATACCACAACATGCACATTAGCAATAAAGTTCAACTCAATTTATAACTAACAATTTAGCTAACAACTATGTATTTCTTTAGCTAACCACTTGCTAGAAATTCTCACTTTTTGCAACTGTTTAATGACCACTTTACAACTTGTAATTATAAACACAACCTGATTATATGAAACCCGTTATTCAAAAGAATCACAATTCATATAATCCTACTCACATAAAAGTAACAGTAAGTAGTCAAATCTTTCAAGTAAAACCCTTATCACATAATCAATTAGCATCCTATCATATCAACCTGGATGCTAAATCAACACCTGTTAATACCATGCATCTTTAGCATAGGTATTTTAGCAACACAAGGTGTTGTCACTAGTCATCTGTTCAACAACATCAATACAATATTATTTGCAATCAACTGACCTCTACTTTGCTTAAATCATCTGTTTATTATCACCAGTTGCAATTAACCATATACACATCACTTGTACCATAGGTACCACATTAACAACAATTTATGGTTTACTACTCTTTCATTTCAGTCAATCATTGACTATTTCAACTACAGGTCAGCATATCTCACTTGTTATTTCAAAATCACTTTAAGTTCTCTGGTACTTGGTAACCTCAACAATTCCATGTAAAATGGCATAATATAAATACGTTGGCCAGACGTCGTCATATTATGTCAGGTACACTTTATTTTCAGGTTACTTCATACCATCAATCTCCAGAGTGGTTAACTTTTACTTTCTCATAACTCACAAGGTGATATTAATAATTATCACACATATAAGAATAATTTGTAGCAGTTATATGACCACGTATTAATTTGATACCAATTTCATTTATCATTTGAACGAACAACTAATCACATAATCAGGTAACTATAATTCTTTTTCCTATTTCATTATCACAGATGTAATATCCAACACAATTACATCAATTAATCTATTTATTACCTGATTCAATGTCAATTACTGGTATGATAATTAATACTTATAGTATCGATAGTACTCAACATTTGGTCAATACTATGTGCAATATCCAACACATATTCATCAATCTACACACCTTTAGTTGAATCACAATATTATAAGCTCATATATTTGGTTTACAATTTCTTAAAATGATCAATTCAACACTTTCTATTATTTTACATGATTCAAATACTTTATCATGTTTCAATTAATTCGCATATATGATCCACATAGTTTCTTACTCAATGTTTACCAACCCTAGTTAGCAACAATCAACAATACCATTTACTGGTATATTTCGGCAGTTAAATAAACCGTCTGAACACAACTTATATACAATAACATAGGTAGACCTCTTAAAATAAGTTTTACTATTGTATATAGTCATTAGAACGATCCCTGGGCTTAAATAAACAAAAGCCCAATACAAAACGTAAGTTAGAAGTCCGAAATAAGGTCCGAAAAACAATAAAATGCCATTTTCCGGCCCCAAACGACCCCGAACTGCCCAAAACAGGCTCATGGCAAAGCAATGAGCTTTGACCGTTGGGCCATTTCCGAGTGGACATGTAAATTTTGTCTCATTCTGACACCCAAATTTTCTAACGGAAATTTCTACGTCAAACGTCGAACAACTTAAATTTTTTTTTTTTTATATATATATTTTTTTTTTTTTAGAATCAGCCGGTCAAAGGCCTGACCCGCCGGCTCATAGGGACAACCAGCCGGGTTCTCAAAAGGAGCAGCCGGGTTCTTGATCCAACAGCCGGGTGATTTAAGTTTTGGGGTAACAGAAACTTTTTGCAGTATTTGGGCTGGAGGAGCAGCCGGGTTTAAGATGTACCAGCCGGGTCACCATCACTACCCGCCGGGTTCCCTTTGGACCCGCCGGGTCCCATGCCTGTACAGCAGACCCTGCACCAGCAAACCTTAATGCAAATTTCTGAAATTCAAACGCGCATATCTCACAAACCGTAAAGAGTTAGGTCCTGAAATTTTGCAGGCACCTTTATATAGTCAAAATGCAACTTTTCATTTTTCCACTTTTTCAATTAACACATTTTACGAGAAAACGGACGTATTACTCATTTTGGGCCATTTTTAACCATTTTGGTTGACACGCCATATTCCAAATTGCTTAGTTTCTGACTTTAACCTTTTAACCACATGTTTATACATATCATTATGACGTGTGGGCATATTCATCACCCCCACATACCCATTCGATCATGTTTTAACTCGTTGACCCGTTTAGGGGTCCAATTGGGCATTTTAACCAAATTCAACCATTTTGACTACCATAACATTTTCAACACACATTCCCACTATATGTAGGACTTAAGGTCACTTTGACATTGGTTATAACCAAACCACTAATCATTTTAACCGTAACCATCAAGTGACCCATTTGGGCACTTTAACAACCCATTTGGGTTTCCGCCCATATGATCACTATTCTAATATTCATTTCACACTTCTTTGACTATTTTAAGTCAAATAAAACTGTTTTCACTATTGGTGTCATACTATAACTTTAAAACACTAATTCACATTTAAAACCATCATTGTTAGACCAATTACCACAAGTTTCTCAAATTCATGATCACTTTGACTTTCACAACATGTCAACTTACATAAACACTCGTTGACCACTTTAACTTTCTATTTACCACTTTTAATACCTAGATCATAATCCAACCACAATCATGATCCATATTAAACATACAAGCATCTAGCCACATTTATCATTTTATAACATTGCAATTATCAAGTTTGACACCACCACATTCAACTTTGACTTTTCCAAGTCAACAACACACATTTCAACACTAGACACTTTCCCATTTAAACAACCACATAACTCCAAACCAATTATTGGAGATATACCAACATCTCATTCATTTTATCACATGGAGTCATATCAACTTTATTCACAATTACCGATTAATATTCCTATCCTCATATTAACAAGTAATAATCATCAATGACTCGTCAATGGGGAATCATATTAGTCTGACTCAACTTACTTTACTACCAATCATATCATAGCAAAGTAAATAATTCAAGTTTATTGAAATATACCAAGCTTATCGAAAAGTACCTGATACACATAAGCCCACGAGTATTGAGGAATCATTGAGAATACCAGACGGTTCCTCATGTTCCTCCGTCTCTGCAACCAAAATAACACTTTTGCAACTTGTTATAGGTTAGTACACATTTAGTAACCACTTTCTCATACAACCACTAATCCCCACACCCCGGAATGTTTGACTTGACACCACTTTAAGTTTGGGATTGAACATTTTACAATGTACAACTCACCCAAACTCATGCTCTGATACCAACTTGTAACACCCCTCAATTTTCATCATTTAAATATAATAAATCCGAAAGCGTTAGTCCAATTTTCAATAATACCAAATTTACATTACAAATTCAACTTAATTTAAATCATAGTTTATCAACATGGGTGTTATTTAAAAACCACAAAATAACATTAATTTGTATAATCGAATATCAGAGTAACGCCCAGATGTCAAACATTCCTTTCAGTCCAACTTCTTGCCCACCCGATAAAATCTATAACCTGCAAGAAGTGTTAATGTGGGGGGTTAGCATAACGCTAAGTGAGTAGATAGTTAATCAACAGTCTAACTTAGCATAACAACTTTGTGTACAACAACTAATCTTAAACATTTCAGTACACAATACAACTTGTCAACAATGCAACAATTCAACAACATCACATCTCAACAATGAGGATCGGTGGTTCTTGAGAAACCCTTCTGCCGCGGTGGCACTCAAAGAACACTTACCCACCATATCCGTATGGCCATACGGACGAGACCGATAGCTAATTATTATCATCTACCAACACAGGAGATGTGTTAAATCTTGAATAATAATTAGCCCAACCAACAGTTCATCAACTCGTTGACCTCATTAACAACTGATGCCCGAAGGCCAAATATGTCACGTGATCACATATCCACATATTCAAATAGGTCAACATATCAGACTAAACAGTCTATCAACATTATTATTACTAACAACCATAATCATCATGATAAACTAGAACAGTAATAATAAGTTACTTGTTGTAACCAAACCTGTTACAACTAAACCACACTGAGGATTAAAGATCCACTCACCGAATACCTCAGTCGTCCACTCAGTAGTCTAATGTCACTGAGTCTTTTTCCACATCTAAGAATACAATATAAATAACGAGTTAGTAACTCATCCATAATAATCAACTCATGTTAAATTCGTACAACATGATTCATAATCTCCATTTCAATGAGTTATTACTCAATTCATTACTCACTTAAAATGTATCATTTCAAGATTATGAATAATCACCTTAACATCATTAATTTACAATCACTTAATTAACTTTAATTATCACATTTTAACATAGTTAGACCTTTAACAAGGTCATTAACCTCAAATATCAAGAATTCATCAAAACCACAATACTAGGTTTTATGACTTCTTAAACAACCATGTTCTAACTTAACTCTTTGATTATCAATTAAGTGTTCTAAATCATAAACAATATTAATTTATCATATATCCCATGATAATCATCATAATCCATGTAATTCTCAATAATACTTAATCATGATTATAACTTTTAGCTTGAACAATGTTAGTCATCATCATTAATCACCCATATTATGATTCTTAACCATACTTATCAATCATACATCACTAACTTAAGCTTAAAAGCTTTAATTCATGAATAATCAATGAAACCCATCACTTTCTTCATCTATACTTTAAGTTCATCATTTCTAACTTAGGGTTTCAATTAAGATCATGAATTAACTATCAACTAACAACTATTTGATCATTACAAGCTTCAATTTCATATTAACCATCCTAATTTCATCATTTACACAAAAACCCATTTCTAGGTTTATAAAGAATCAAGAAATCAAGACTTACAAAGTGATTAGAAGGATGAAAGGATGACTAATTCATGTTTTGGAAGCTTAAATCGAACTTCCCTAAGCTTAATTTGATCTTAGACCTTGTTTTGCAAAACTTGCAATCGTCCCTGTGCGTGGTTCATACGGCCAGACCAAAATCAAGAGATATAGATGATAATTTTTGAAAGAATTAAATGATTAGGGTTTGTGTTTAGGGTTCTGAATCTTTCTCTCGCTCTCTATCGATCTCTCTGGAATACTAGTGAAGTTACATACGTATTTAAACATATATTAGATAATATGTGTAGTAGTTTTGTCCCCTTTTAGATCTATTGTCTAGAACTTAAAAATCATTTGCGGGGAAATATTATTTTATTTTACCGTCAACTGAGTTAATTTAAAATAATCAATAATTTATTAGTCACAATAGATTATTCAACTATTTTCACCTTTTATTTTAAATTAACACAACACACTTATTTTCTGACACATTAAATAATCGTTCACTATCAGAAAATATTAAAATACTTCTAGACCCGAGGAGTGGATGTTACAATATCCACTTCCACAAATCTGCTCCTACCCTCCTCATTGAACTGGGCTTGCAGATTTTTAGCAACCCTTTCACTCACAACCTCTAGCTCCTTTCTTTTTAAGGGTTACACAGGTTCAACCATTTTCTCTTTACCTTTTCCCTTGGCCAAATCAATTTCCTTTTGCTTTAAGGCCTCATCTACAATAGTAGGTCTCACCTGTGATAAGGGAATTTCCTTGATAGATATGCCAGTTGAGCTTTTCCCTTGTGCTGTGCTCTTAGCCACTTTCAATAGTGCATCTGCAGCAATCTTTTCAACCTCTGTCATAGCAGCAGCACTAACCCTTTCCTAAGGACCGGCAGATTTAATCATTTCTGGTTCATTAAGCCCAGCAGAACTATCTAATGCACTAGAAGCACTAACTTTTGTACTAGCAGCACTAACTTCTGCATCTACCATCCTAGCAGCACTAACATCTGTACTAGCAGCACTAACTCCAGCAGCACTATCTAACATATCTTTGGCACTTTTCTTTGCACCCTCAGATATATCTTCATCTAATACTTCTAGAATCAGACTACCAACAACATTTCCTAGCTGCTCTGCACTCACATCACCATGAATGCTTTCATCAATCTCCACTACATCATCTGTAGGCTTTTCAAGATCTTCAAGATCCTTTTCATATTGCATTTTCTGCTCTTCTTCAGCCAGAATTTCATATGCCTGTTCCTCAGATATGTCTATCTTTTCTGTTTCCCCTGCACCAGTGAACTCAAATTGATCTGCATTGTCCTCATCACTAGTGCTTTCATCAACTAGCATTCTTTTCAGTCCATTGGACTTACTCTTAGCCATGCTTTTGTATCCATCCCTCTCCTTCATCAATAAATCCACCATCTCCCTTAATTTGAAAATTTCTGCCTTCTGATCCTCCACTTCCTTTGACAATTTTGTACAGATAGCCGTCAATTCTTTCAAAGTTAAGCTATCCTCACCATTGTGAGAAGTGTTATCCTCATTTAATGGATCATTGGAAGATTTAGCTAATGTCTCAGACCTAGTCTGAGCATCACTAGCCCCCATTGTGGTTTCTTGGCACCTAGGACCACTGGATATATTGATATCCACTGGATCCTCAGCAATAGAGGAATCCAATGGCATCTTTACATCCTGTGTTGCCATGGATTGGGTCCTAGTTCCAGTACCACTGTCCTGTTCTCCTAGTGAGGTAGCAACAGTAGTGGTAGCCCTTTCCACATGGTCTCTCTTCTCCTTATTGACCACCTCATTATCATTTTTAGACTTAGACAATTGACGAAGAGGAGCCTCAGTTGCATGTTTCTTAGCCTTTTTGGCTTTTGGTTTGGTAGGCTTAGGGTCCCTTGTTCTTTTAGTTTTAGAAACTGTGCCACTTGGTTGAGAAGTAGTGGGAGTTTCTACTTCCTGTGGCACAGTGGAAGGCATATTTAACATGTGATCCTTTTCTGACAGCCATCCTTTGTCATTTCTGACAGCCATCCTTTTCCTCCTTTTGAGATGAAGGGTTTCTTTTGGAATTTTCCTTTTGAGAGCATCAAGATCATCCTTCTCTTTTCTTTCCAATTCTGCCCTTGCCCTTGCCATTTCTGCCTTTCTTTCTTGCAGTTCTTTCTCTGCAGCAGTTGAAATTTTAACCTTTGAAGCAACTGCACTCTTTGACTTCTCTTCCAGGGCTCTTTTTGTGCTCATTTCAATGTCCCTTTGAATTTTCAAGTAGATTCTTTCCAATTCATAGAAGTCCATACCCATCAACTCCTTTAGAGTTCTCCCAGTTGTGTTCTTCACTACTCTGGCATATTGATCTTTAAATTGCCTCTGAGTAGGTGCCCTTTTTCTTTCCTCCTCCATTTTCTTTTGGGCCTCATGCTTTCTCCTCTGCTCCAAAATATCCAAATACCATATTAGCCTCTGGTCAGGAGTGAACTCTTCCATTTGTGCATTGTGAGTTCTATCTGCTAATAGGTGATCAAAGAAAATTTGCTCATCTGGGGTCATCATAATCTTAACATCATCCCCCATATCCACTTCCACAAATCTGACAATTTTGTACAGATAGCCATCAATTCTTTCAAAGTTAAGCTATCCTCACCATTGTGAGAAGTGTTATCCTCATTTAATGGATCATTGGAAGATTTAGCTAATGTCTCAGACCTAGTCTGAGCATCACTAGCCCCCATTGTGGTTTCTTGGCACCTGGGACCACTGGATATATTGATATCCACTGGATCCTCAGCAATAGAGGAATCCAATGGCATCTCTACATCTGTGTTGCCATGGATTGGGTCCTAGTTCCAGTACCACTGTCTTGTTCTCCTAGTGAGGTAGCAACAGTAGTGGTAGCCCTTTCCACATGGTCTCTCTTCTCCTTATTGACCACCTCATTATCATTTTTGGACTTAGACAATTGACGAAGAGGAGCCTCAGTTACCTGTTTCTTAGCCTTTTTGGCTTTTGGTTTGGTAGGCTTAGGGTCCCTTGTTCTTTTAGTTTTAGAAACTATGCCACTTGGTTGAGAAGTAGTGGGAGTTTCTACTTCCTGTGGCACAGTGGAAGGCATATTTAACATGTGATCTGTCAAATTGGTCACCTTCCCAGAAAAGGCTTTTCCTTTGACCATTCCATTACTTCTCATATTAGAAAAAGTTTTCTTAGAAAGATTTGAGAGGATTAATCTACCACCTTCTCTGAGTAGATCTTGGATTTCCTGGTCAAGAATGTGTTGTAAAAATCTTGGATACATTAAAAATTTATCCTTTGGTTTCTCAAGATTATTTACCATTCCATTAAAGATTAATTTTGAAAAATTAAATTTTTCATTCTTGGCAAGACAAATTAAAGCAGAAGCTATGTTACTGCTAAATTGCTTCAAAGAAAATTTCTTTTGAGAAATACAGTGTTGTAGGGTATGGATTAAAAATTTCCATTGTGGAGAGAAGAGTTGTTTGTAATATGTTAATTTTTCTGTCCTCTCCCCCTCATACCCATACAACACGAGTTGATCATGTATTTGAGAAGTAGCATAGGATTCCATACCATCTGCATCATCTAAGAGAAGATGAGCACGTATGGAAGCTTCAGTGATAATGATATCCTTCTCATTTACTGTTGCCGATATATTTTTAACCCCATCT
Source organism: Pseudognaphalium luteoalbum (assembly GCA_963422505.1). Taxonomy (NCBI): domain Eukaryota; kingdom Viridiplantae; phylum Streptophyta; class Magnoliopsida; order Asterales; family Asteraceae; genus Pseudognaphalium; species Pseudognaphalium luteoalbum. The sequence goes on from OY730193.1 coordinate 122,371,633, forward strand.
ACTTCTGACTCCACGGAAGATGTCCAGAAGTCGTTAATATGTGAAATAAAAATTCTGGGATTAACAGTAAGTGCAAACCTTAGAGAGGTGCACTTCAAGAAATCAATGATTTCATGGTAATCATCTGATCCTTGTGGCTTAAGAAGAAAGCCGCAGACATTATGTTGATCACCGGTGTCGAGTGTTTTGGAAGAAGAAGATGAAGATGCCATTTTTGAATGTTAGGTTTGAGAGGTTGTGGGAGGTTTTTGTGAAGATAATTTCAATTTTCGATAAAAAGTGCAAGTGAATAGAAAAAGTGTAGTGTTTGGCAGATTAAATACCCTTTTTAAAGTGAACAGTACTTTCAAGCCCTAAAATAACACTAGCAGAATTAAAGTTGGAAAAAGTTACTGGAAGAATTAACTTTAGCAGACTTAACTCGAGCAGAAGTAATTCTAACAGAAGTAATTATAGCAGAATTAATTCTAGCAGAATTAATTTTTAGCAGAATTAACTTTAGCAGAATTAATTCTAGCAGAAGTAACTCTAACCTTTCTTCACACTTGGACAATTCCACGTCACCCTTTTATTAATAGTGCTGGCAGAACTAATTTATGCTAGCAGAATTAATCATTGTTGAAAATTGAGTTAGCAGAACTAACAACCTTTGAGCCATTAATCTAGCACTGTTAGCTTAAAAATACACTATAACTAGCAGAATTAAATTGTACAAGCAGAACTAAATAAGATAATCACTATCTATACTAGCAGAACTAAGTCATGATAGTATTGAATATTGAGAATCTTATAATATCTGCTGTAACAAGCTAAAGTATCAAGTATAACCCCATGTGTAAAACATTTTAAAATTAGATAATGATTAAAATGAGCTATTCATCATACCTATACCAGTAACCAAAAATGTAAACCTTCCAACATCAAATGCTTTTGTGAACATGTCTGTAAGTTGGTTATCCGTATGTATTTTAAAAATTTGAATTAATCTCTTCTCATTACAATCCCTAATGAAATGATATCTAATTTCAATATGTTTTGTTTTAGAATGCTTCACAGGGTTATTAATGATACTTATAGCGGCAGTATTATCAATATACATGGGAGTATTTAAAAAAGTCAAACCATAGTCTAGCATCTGATTTTGAATCCATAAGATCTGAGCACAGCAGCTTGATGCAGCAACATACTATTCTTCTGCTGTTGATGTAGACACAGTAGTTTGCTTTTTACATTGCCAAGATACTAGTCTATCTCCCAAGAATTGACAGCCCCCTGAAGTTGACTTTCTGTCTAGATTGTTACCCCCATAATCACTGTCAGAATATGCTACCAGATTGAAGGAAGAATTCTTTGGATACCATAGGCCTAACTTTGGTTGACCTTTTAGGTATTTAAAAATTCTCTTCACAGCATGAAGATGAGACAACTTAGGATTTGTTTGAAACCTTGCACACACACAAACTGTAAACATGATATCTGGTCTATTGGATGTAAGATACATCAGTGAACCTATCATGGATCTATAGAGATGTTCATCAACACTCTCCCCCTCAAGATCTGCAAGTAGAGGTTTGTGTGTTTCCATTGATGTGCTTGCGATCTTTGCATCATTGAGTTTAAACTTATCCTAGATGTCCTTAACATATTTATCCTGACTTATGAAGATTTCATCTACTTTCTGTTTCACTTGAAGACCTAAAAAGAAAGTCAATTCTCCCATTGAACTCATCTCGAATTTCTGATGCATAAGAGATTCAAATTCTTTGCATAAACTGTCCCTTGTTGAACCAAAAATAATATCATCTACATAGTTTTGTACTAGTAGGATATCATTTTCATTTCTTTTGATGAACAAGGTCTTGTCTATAGCACCTCTTTTGAATCCATTATCCAACAGATACACAGACAAAGTATCATACCAAGCTCTAAGAGCTTGATGCAGTCCATAAAGTGCTTTGTCCAATCTGAGCACTTTATCTGGATGTTTGGGATCCTCAAACCCTGGTGGTTGGCATACATACACTTCCTCATCTATCTTCCCATTTAAGAATGCACTCTTTACATCCATCTGGTATACCTTGAAGTTCTTGAAAGAAGCATAAGCCAAGAACAATCTAATAGCCTCAATTCTTGCCACAGGTGCAAATACCTCATCATAATCAATTCCCTCTTCTTGTGAGTATCCCTGGGCAACCAATCTAGCTTTGTTCTTAATCACTATGCCCCTCTCATCCTTTTTGTTCCTGTATACCCATCTGGTATCAATTGCCCGTTTTCCTTTAGGTAGATCCATCAAAGTCCACACATTTTGAATTTTGAATTGAAGTAGCTCCTCTTGCATAGCTTCAACCCAGCTTGGATCTTTCAAAGCTTCAACTGCTTTCTTGGGCTCTATCTGTGACAGAAAACAAGCAAAAAAAGAAAAATTTGCATTTTCATCAAGAGTTTTAGATGACCTTCTTGTTTGCATAGGAGCATCAATTGCTCCAATGACATTGTCTAATGACATGTAGCTTTTATGAGCTTGATACTGTGGACCAGCTGCCATTTTTATCCCAGATTCCAAATTGGTAAGACTCTGATCCGGATTTGTGTCTTCTTGAATCATTTGACCACATGATTCTGACACTTCCAACTTTGATGGTTGTTGCTCCTCCTGTGCATCTTCATTTGATGCTTCTTCTTGTTGAGAGCAATCTGGATTTGATGATGCATTTTCATCATCATATGCACCATTGTCATCCAAGTTTGATGAAATGGGTTCTGAAGTTTGTTGTTGATCAGGGGTGGAAGATTCAAGTACTGCAGGTGGGTCAGGTAGCCATGTTGGAAACAAAACAAATTGTGGTGATTTGTTTGTTTGTTGACCTGCATTTGTACCTGCATTTACATTTGTACTTGTACCTGCAATTGATGACTCATGCATATATCTAAAAGATTTGGTTAATGCATCAATGTCAAACAGGTGTGTTGGACCTTTTCCTAAAGAATTAGGTGTGTGTTCATTAAAGGTCACATCTAGGATCTCTTCCACTATTCTTGTTCTACTGTTGAATACAATGTATGCTTTTCTTTGAAAAGAGTAACCAACAAAGAATCCCTCATCTGCTTTGCTTTGAAACTTGCCTAATTGATCCTTGGTATTTAAGATAGTAACAGGACATCCAAATGGTTTAAGAAAGCTAACTAAAGGTTTGTTATTTAAAAATAACTCATAAGGTGTCTTGTTGTGAGGCTTAACAACTAATACCCTGTTCTGGACATAACAAGCAGTGCTAATTGCTTCTGCCCAGAAGGTCATTGGTAGTTTAGCATCTGCTAACATGGTTCTAGCAGCCTCAATAAGTGTCATATTTTTCCTTTCTGCTACTCCATTTTGTTGGGGAGTTCTAGGAACACTATATTGTCTATCTATACCTTTTAATTCACAGAATTTATCCATCTCTTAATTTCTAAACTCTGTTCCATTATCACTTCTAATGATCTTAAGCATTCTGTTGGTTTGGTTTTCAATCTTAATGATGAATGACCTTAGAATATCTCCAGTCTCATCTTTGGTTCTAAGAAAGAATACCCAACTAAATCTGCTATAATCATCAGTGATCACTAGGCAATATGACTTCTTACCTATACTACTCACATTTTTTGGTCCAAATAGATCCATGTGCAGTAAATGTAAAGGTGAGTCAATGGAGTTCAGTGTCTTGGCCTTATAAGAGGATTTGTGTTGCTTGCCTTTTTGACATGCAACACAATGGTCATCACATGAATATGTTTTCTCTGGTAAACCTCTGACAAGTTTTCCTTTAACAAGTTTGTTTATTGTTTTAAAATTCATGTGACACATCCTTCTATGCCAAAGGTCAGATTCATTGACAGTTGCTCTTGAAATAAGACAACTCAACTCAGGTTTGGGTACAAATTTAGCCAATTCACAGCTATACATGTTGTTCTTTCTGGGAATTTTCATTAAAATCATTTTAGGGTCAAGAACAAACTTCTCAGAAAGAATACAGCATTCTGTGTCATTAAAGAACACTGGGTTCTTTTTCTCTGTTATTTGGCTAACACTTAACACATTGTACCGCAATTGTTCAACAAAGTATATATCATTGAAGCTCATCTTGTCACTATTGACATTTCCCATTCCTTTAATCCTTCCTCCTTTAGGATTACCTCCAAAAGCAACAGGACCTCCATCAATAACTTTGAAGTCCTCCCATCTGCTTCTATCTCCTGTCATGTGCCTAGAGCATCCACTATCAATATGCCATAAGCTTTTCTTCTTGCTCTGCACATACAAACGACAAAAGATCAGTTTCTCTTGGGAACCCAAACCAATTTGGTTGTGGGTGTCCCTTTCTGATCAAAAGCATTAACTCTTTTGAAGGTAATTGATGTTGGTGACAGTTTAGTTGGTTTCCAAACCCAACTAATATTTGACTTGACAACATTAAGTGGCCTGGCAGAATTAACTTCTGAACCACTTAATTTTTGTCTGGCAGAACTAAATTTGGTTAACTTTGGCTTAGCAGAATTAACCTTGTAGTTTTGCTTGGCAGAATTAAAATTTGTCTTTGTCATTTTAGTTCTGTTGGCCTTATTATTGGTCAACACTCCTGCACTTCCTTTTGGTGAAGCAGAGTTAACTTTTGCCTTTGACTTTTTGACTAGACTAGCAGAATTAACTTTTGTTTTGAAATTTTGATGGTTAATTCTGTTAGTAGTAGTCCATGATGATTGTTTAACCCGTTGAAGTTTTGGGTTAAAATAACAATCCTTTTGAAGATGATTGAATCTTCCACAGATAAAACAAGCTTTCTCATCAACCCTTTTGAAATTAGATCCAAGCTTTTGATAAACCATTTGATTCCAATTTCTTTGGTTTCCTCTTGAATCTTTCTTTGATTTTGAAATTGGTGATGAGTTAGCAGAACAGTTACACTTAGTACATTTAACAACAACAATTTTATCATTTTCTGGTGTGTTAACAAATGTACTAGCATCCTTCCTTTTATTCAAGTTCATCCTAGCCTTTTCTTGAAATAGTTTCTTACCTTCTGCTAGTTTCTTAACTTTTAACTTAGATACTACCCCAGTAACAGAAGTAGGTTTTGAATGAACTCTCTCATCTTCCTTAGATTCAACTTCATCATCTGAAATCCACTCAGATATCTCAACCTTTTCCAGATCATTTGAATTTTCATTCAATGCTGCAACAGGATCTGCTTGTTTAACCTCTTCTACCATTTTCTCCTTAAGCTTACTTATGTCTAAGTCAGTTTTAGGAGGCATGTAGGTGTGGTTGTAAGGTGGAGGCACACTATTAAGATTATAACCTAAGTCAGTTTTAATTTTATCATGGATTTGGTTCTTTATCAGATTTTGAACACTCTTAGAAGCATTCTCTAACTCAGCCACTGTAAGTTTGATACTTTCTTTCTCAGTAGTGACTTCAGCTAGTTTCTTAAGTAACTCATCAACCTTATTCTGCAACATATCTTTCTCAAATTGAGCATACTTAAGATCATAATCATATTGTTCTTCATTTTTCTTGTATGCTTTTATTTGTTTTTCTAGATCTTCTATTGCTAAGGTTGTGTGTTGGCTTCTAATGTCCCAGTCCCTAAGTTCTTTGCAAATACTAGCATTATGATCTCTGTAGTGTTTAACAGTTTTCTTACATACACTAGAACATAATTTTGCTTGTACCTCATAGGGAACTTCATCTGATGTGCTTTCCTCTCTAACAGCCATCAAGGCATGATTCTGTGGTTCCATTTCTGCTTGATCACTCCAGTCATACCCCATACCATCTTGTGATACAAGAGCATTTGGTGTAGACTCTTGAACAACAATGGTTCTTTTCTGTGATCCATTGTAAGCAGCATTATAACCCCCAGATCTTTGTCCACTCACCTCCTGCCTAGGAGCTCTGCATTCTCTGGCAAAATGACCCAATTTGTGGCAGTTATAGCATTCCACTTTGCTTTTATCAAACCCCACATTATCATCTCTCTTTCCTGCAAAGTTGTTCCTTCCTGTTCTTTGCAAGAATCTTTTCACCCTCATGGTGATCATAGCCATTTGCCATTTGATGTCCATCTCCTCCAGATCATCTGGATTCACCTGTTCTAACTCTTCATTGGTCAGTAAAGAGTTCACATGACTAGCAAAGAAGGCCTCTACTACTTGATCTGTAGACTTTTCTTGTACTACAGATGATGAACTGGATCCTACACCTTTCACAGTAGATACAGATCCATAACCTTTTGGATCTGTTTTGGCTCTTCCCATGGACATAAATGCAGCATTCTGTGAGCTTTGTGCTTCACCACCACTCTGCTTCCTGCTTTCCACCTCAGGCTCAAATGCTATAAGATCATTGTATAGATCATTTAGCTCTTTATCATCCAAATCACTTCTTTGTCTTAGACCTACTGTATATGTAGTCCATTCTTCAACTAAAGATCTTAAGAACTTCCTATTAAGATCATCCATGTCTATGACAACCTTATGATTCTTTAGCTCATCAACAAGCTTTCTGTATCTATTGAAAACTTGAGTCAAGGTTTCAGATTTAACAGAACTAAAGTTCTCAAACTGTTGTGTGAGCATTGACCTCTTGTTCTTCTTGGTGCTCTCATTCCCTGCAAATCTTTTGTCTAGCTCTTCCATAAGCACTTTTGCATCATCAACCTGCTCAAACTCACTTTAATACTCATTAGGAATGGAAAGTAACAAAGTGCTTAGAGCTTTAAGTTCAGTAGCTCTTTCCCTTCTTTCTTGTTCTGTTGTTGGTGTAACCCTTGGCAGTCTTACACCATTTGCATCAGTTTTGTACTTGGGACCATTTTCCACAATGTCCCATAACTGATAATCTGTAAGCAACATGTGTTGCTTAATTCTATTTCTGCACATGTTGTATTCATCTGGTCTAAGAGTAGGAATTCTAGACACTTGAACACCTTCTACAAATTCTGATGCCATTGTATAATGTCAAGCTTAATATGAATTAAAGCTTAAATGACCACAGCTTTTTCTTAGATCTTCCAGAATTCAAAGCTTACACAAGCTCTGATACCAATTGTAGGGTCCCACAATAACACTTGTTGACACAAATGTATTGACACAAGCTAAGAATTCCTTGACAAGCAGTTTGTGGAATAACACTTGTCAAGTAGAAAGATTTATGTTACTTGTAATGTAATTGAAATAGATTTGTAAACAATGCAAGAACACAATTGATTCAATAGCCAAAAGCCTCAATATTATTGTTGAAATAATACGGATACACAAATGTATCAGGGTTACAAAGAAACCTTGAAGCTTGGTTACAACTTGACTAGAGACTTACAAGTTACAATATGGATACACATAGATAGACACACACTTCTAACAATGACTCGAGTACATACTTATAGACTAAAATAACTTGTATAAAATCTATACAAAATCTTCTTTTCTAAGACAAGTTTTCTAGGAAACACGCCTGCATTAAATGCATTACCATTCCTTGTCTGCAACGTGCATTATTCCTCAAAAGCATGTCTGCAGTAGGTGTACTTGTGTTGCAGAGTTGGTAGAAAGCAGACCCACTAAGCAGCATTAACAAAATCACGAGCAGAACTAACTTTCTGAACTGACAGAACTAATCTTTACAAACCTTGGCACTTGGCAGAACTAACTTTGTAGATACTTGGCAGAACTAACTTTAAATGACTAGCAGAACTAACTCTGGAAAACTTTGTTTTCAATAAATGAACAGAGCTAACTTCTACCAGCAGAACTAAGTCTTCATTGCACCAGCAGTACTAACTTTGAACAGACTTAAACACTTAGAATGATTTAGCATTTGATATCCAGAAGGGTTAGACATCTTGATCTTTATAGCCACCATATAGGTTATTAGAATGTCAAATGGAATAGTGATAACGAAGATATTGCATGTTCACTGGTGATATACTTTTCGAAGTAAAACATATCTGAAGGAAAAAAATGGATATAAAAGTTTTGTTCAATTGACTTGAGGCGGTGATTTGTACACCATCAAATTCTAGTCATACATCATTAGTTATGTTTTAAATTGTTATACTATATAACATGCTAATACACACTAATGGTACTTGTATATTACCTGTGCAATGCAGCGGAGTTTAATACTTCAATATGTTCGATAACCCGTGATTGTAAGTTGATAACCCTAGTTAACGGGTATATAGAATTTGTAATTCGGGATACAGTTAGTGAAAAATGAAAAATATGTGAAAATGATTGGGTTATATTGTAAATGAGAATGATAATTAGATAACTAAATATGTAAATATTGAATCTTAAAAATTAAGAATTTCGGTAAATAAACTACTAAGGTTTTTATATATTACTAATACATAACCCGCGTAAAACTTCTTTGATGACTTCATTCACAATATCTTATTTTCCAATACTCAATTTTAAAGTATCTATTGTATACCCGATAAATAGTTTAGTATTGATTAGTTTTAATATTTAACTTATATTATTCATGTTATGTTTTAAATTGAATGTTGGTCTTATAGATTTAGATACTTATCTAATTACAGAATGTGTAATAAATATGTGAGGGGCATGAGAGTAATTTCCCATCTTACTATTTTAATGTATAGATTTAGGGGCATATTAGGGATTTCCCATATCTCCTTAAGTTTAAGTAAAAAATGTGTAAATACATAATAAGGGGTTAAGATAAGATTATAGATTACAGATATAGTTAAAAATTGATGATGTACAAATAACTACTCATTGACTTATCTATCAATCCATCAACTACTTTGTATATAATTGTTATTCTATTCAAATACGGAGTAAGAACTAAAATAAACCATTTAATCAGAAAAATATATATAATTTTATTATCATTAAAATTTTAGTTTTTATATGTATATTTATTTATAATCTATCTATAAATAAAAATAGAGTTAATTGCATGGTTCATTTAAGTGATTAACACATAATTGCATCGTTAGTCCATATACTTCACGTTTTGCGCCAGATAAAAACATAAAAGTTGTTGCGACCTCGGTCTATACTCCAACTTAAATGTCAAAATTACCCTCAATGTCCTATTTTAAAAAATATTAGGAAATTAAGGGCATGTTAGTCATTTAGTTTGAAAAGTGAATGAACGCATAACAACTTTTATATTTTTGGACTTTTTGTGCAAAAAGTGAAATATAGAAACTGACGATGCAATCGTCTATAATCTACATGAACAAACCACACACTTAACTCATAAAAATAAAATATATACTTACTCAAATTACATGTTTAATTTTCTTTTTACCCACGACACAAGTCTGAACAATAGCATGTTCCACTATCTACTGAAAATTACATTGGAAACTGAAAGTAAAATACTGAATACCTAGTTTAAAACGATTTAATCAAAGACCCTTTTGCTAAAAATACATACACGCGTGATTTTACATAATATATGATCCGGCTAGTTACAAGTTTACAACTTACACGTTAGTGATTTTGCTTAATTTCTTGTCTTAAGACATTCAAGGTTCCGTGATTTAATCAACATAAATGCATATCTAGACAAAGTATACCCAATTCAGGCATTGGTATTTAATCCGTTTTTTTGTTCATTCAGTTTTTGCAACTAACAGAAAGAACAAATCATTGCTTTATGGTGTCTTTTCAAAAGCATAATTCAATAAAAAGTCAATTGATAAAGAAAATAGATATTAATAGTTACACACATATGTATTAAAAATACGTAAAAAGTAGAATAACCTTTTTTTTTTTTTTTTGAGTGTAGATAAAATCAAAAGGCACTATTGATCCATAAATCAAACAGATAAATAATAATAATAAAAGAATGAGATTCACAAATATTTGAGATGGGATTGGACGAACTAAAACAGATCTTTTAGTACGTTACAAAATGATATACGTACTTATCCTTATACAAAATATTTCTACATCATCCTTATAAGATTCGTTATTTCAATGTGATTTAGTATTAAACTAGATCGTTTTGTGTTCTAACGTGAAAAGAATAGTGTACATTACAAGTTAATTTGTGATCTAATTGGATCTAAGTATATTAATAAATGATAAATAAGATAGTTTATTTAACAGGTTTTTTGCTGAAAAATACATCAATAGTTCAGTTTTTTGCATTTTCGGGTATCAACTATTTTTTTTGTCAAAAAATGAACCACTAATTTAAAACTTATCATTTTCGGGTATCGTTACCGGATACCAAAAAAAATGACAACTCATCCGGTTTTGCCTACGTGGCAATCCATGTGGATATATATTTTTTCCGAAAAATGAATCAATAGTTCTATTTTTTGCATTTTCGAGTATCAACTAATTTTTTCCCTAATACCCGAAAATGATCAATTTTAAATTAGTAGTTCATTTTTAAAGGAAAAAAAATTATTCAATACACGAAAATGCAGAAAACAGAACTATTGATGCATTTTTCGCAAAAATCTAATCTGAAATGTTGACCGGCTACTGTTTCAAACGGTTACTGATACCCGAAAATGATAAGTTTTAAATTAGTGGTTCATTTTTTGGCAAAAAAAATAGTTGATACCCGAAAATGCAAAAAACTGAACTATTGATGCATTTTTCGGAAAAAACTCTATTTAATTAATTAATGTAACTATTAACTACTATTTAAATTAAAAAAGTTTAAATATAGCAAAGGTTAGTTATTGGACGAGAGGTGTCAATGAGTCAAGCTACTCACTATAGCTAGTTACTCGAGTTAAACCACTTAAAAACTCGATTCAAGCCAGACTTTAATTAAAAAATTTAAAAGCTCATTCGAGCCTAGACAAGTTTGTCTTTACATACACTTATAATATTGTACGTAATAATAAAATAACAAGACGAGTTCGAATTTGTAAAATGTCTCACAGGGTGAGTGTGAACTTATATATTAAGTTTGAAATGATTCGAGTAAAACTCGAATTGAACTCTAAGAATAGAAACAAACCGAGTTCCAACTTATCTCGCCTGGTTTACATCCCTAATTTAATGTAAATTAACATGATACGACAAACAATACATACCGAGGTTTTTCATAATTAAGAAATATAACTCAGGTTTCGCTCATGGTTTTCATGTACAAGATTCTTTATTTCACAAAGCGAGACGAGAATGATGTGATTAAAGTCGACTTACGGCATTCGTCGGTGCGAATAATATAGATAAGCATGACTTCTGATTAAATGACGCTTTAAAAAAAAAAGAAAACTAAAATAAGGAAAAAAAGCAAAAAAAATGACGATTGTGACAGTGAGAAGGAAATTCACGTATTCAATTGGATCATCAATCAAATCAAATAACTATATTTGGTAAATGCTTAGAAGCTATTTTTAGAATCATACATAATTACTCCCACATGATGAGTAGTGTATATTTACAAATCACAAAAAGTAGATGGCAATGGTTAAAAGTATATGTTATAATTCAATTATCCACTATAAATTTGTATACACTTTAAAAATATATAATATTTGCATTGTTGATCAATAACAATTCATTATATTTCTGATTAAAATCGAGAGTGAACAATTACTTTAGTGGAAACTTGAAGTAGTAAATTAACAGATTAAAATACTAAAAAACTACACTATGATTTTGTGTTGATTTAGCTATTCATAAGCTTTGTATTATCCTGCCAATAAACTTATTTTTATTCTATTAGAAAAAAGGTAAAAGAAAGTTCTTTAAGAAAGTACCCCTTTCGTCCCATTACAAATGTCCACTATTGACTTTTGAAAGTTTTTATTTTACAACTTTGATCATAAATATTTTTATTTGTGTTTTATAATATTTGATGCAAAATATATGAATGAATTTAGTTTTAAATGTATTTTCATTGACATAATTTTCATCAAGTATTATATAACATAAACAAAAATATTTAAGGTCAAACTTGAAAAAGAAAGACTTCAGAAAGTCAATAGTGGACATCAAATAGAACGGAGGTAATACAATTTTATGTTAAAATAATACATTTGCCACAAATAGAACAAGAAACAATATCCAGTAGTCAAGTTTAACATGTGACTTGTTGTGGCCCCAGACTCCCAGAGTCATTATAGTTGACTTACGTCACTACATAATTAAATCCCATCCGTTCAATCTAATTCTGCATTCAATCCAACGACCACAAATTCACATAAACTCACTTTAAATAACTCTCCTTTCTCCTAACCAGAGTTAAACCTAACCGCATACGTTAGTTAACTCACCATCTCAAATCCTATATATACACCACACTCTCATCCTTAACACACATACATACACTCACCTATATCTATATTTCTCACCAACTTCTTCAGTTCAATTTCAATAATTTTTAATAAATTTAAGTAAAAATGAAGCCCTAATTTTGTGATCAAAACAATGGCGGATGTAATAAGTAAGCGATACAGTGTAGGTTACGCGTTGTTGCAGAAGAAGCAACAAAGCTTTATCCAGCTTTCGTTGCTAAATTCAGCAAAACGACGTGGTATCGATTTGATCAGAATCGATACTGATAAACCGCTGGTGGAACAAGGACCGTTTGATTGCGTGATTCACAAATTGAACGGTGATGATTGGCGGAAACAGCTTGATGAATACTCGATTCGAAACCCTAGCGCTGTCGTAATCGATTCGCCTGACGCAATTCAACGATTATGTAATCGTATTTCAATGCTGGAAGCTGTTGCTGAAATTGAGGTGAATGCTAGCCATACAACGTCGTTTGGGATACCGAAGCAGACGGCGATTTACGAACTGGAGAAGCTGAACGAGTCGACGGTGAGAAATGAAGGATTGAAGTTTCCGGTGATTGCGAAACCGTTAATTGTGGATGGAAGTGTGAAATCGCATAAAATGCGGTTAGTTTTTGATAATGAGGGCTTGAAGAAACTGAAAGCACCTACTGTGTTACAGGAGTTTGTGAATCATGGTGGCGTGATATTTAAAGTGTATGTGGTTGGTGAGTACGTCAAATGTGTGAAACGGAAGTCGTTAGAGGACATAAGTGATGAGAAGTTAACGACTTTACGTGGTTCGCTATCGTTTTGTCAGGTTTCTAATGTGAAATGCAACGTGAAGAATGATGAAATGTATTATAAGGCTTTAGAAGATGCTGAAATGCCTCCAATGAGGTTGATAAATGAGATTGCGCGTGGGCTGCGTAAGGTGATCAGCTTGAATCTATTTAATTTTGATGTGATAAGGGATACTAAGGTTGGAAATAGGTACCTTGTTGTGGACATTAATTATTTCCCTGGGTTTGCTAAGATGCCTGGTTATGAATCGGTTTTGACTGATTTTTTCTGGGATGTTTTGAACAATAAAGAGACTAGGTGTGTCGGTAACCAGAAAGATTCGGCGAAGGTGGTAGATAGGATTGGCGGTGATGGGAGGGAGAAACAGGCTTGTAATGTTCGTACTGTTGAAAATGATGAATCGGATGCTTTGATGGTTTAATAATGCTGGCGGGAATCGAGATCAGTTATGCTGAAGTTTGTATATAGGCGTTATGTTTAGGGTTGTGGGGGTTCGTCTTTCTGCCTTGTGACGGCAGTCTTATTGTACATATCATCCTTCGCTTTGGAGATAGGTACTTTTTTTAATACTTTGGAAGTTTGTAGAGAGGTTAAGTTACTTATGTGAGGCATACTGTATACAGTGGGCTAGAAATCCTTATAATGTGTGCCTTGGAAAATTTGGTGGATACATCTTTTTTTGTTTTATTTTTTTTTATGATGACAGTGGCTCTTTTCTTGTTGTTGATGTTTATATGGTGTGTGTGTTTGTGTTATTTATTTTATTCTTCCTATTTAAATTATTATTGAAATGGTAATGACTGGAGTATATGGGTGTGCAATTAAACTACTTGGATTGTTCTTTCTATGGCTATATATATATATCAATTGAAAACAGTTGCTCAATATAGTACAGTTGTACCAATTACCAAATGAATTAACATGTTCTGCATTGATATTGATATACTATGTATACATGGAGTTTAATGCAATTATCCACATATTTATGACAACACACAGTTGTAGGTGATCGATTGCAATTTTAATATCACAATGAGTGATTTTAGTTCATACATTTGTCCATGAGGAGCTATCACTACAATTTTAGGGTGCCCCAAGGATAATTTAATTCGATCAAGGATCTTATGGCACAGTTTCTGCTGGTAATACCAAATGGTTTGTTCCAAATAGTAGTTGGATTTTATTGTTAAGGCCTCAAATAAGTGATAATACACTCTTAAAATATAAGATCGGTTGGAAGATGGGAAACTTGTGATGAGTGTAGAAAATGTGATACTGAGATAGATACTCTCCCATAGTATGTAGTTTACTCCAGGGTTTACAGTTGCACATTCATATATCTCTTTCCTTAGTTACTGATGTGATCAAGTAAGGAATCCACTGTGATATATCAGGGCGCATATTATTTGTTGATGAGATCTCAAGTATGTGCATATAAGTAATAAGTTGGTGGATGAGATAGATACAATATGCCTATGCAAATATGACGAAGTCACGAAGGGTATCCTTCTTTGGCTTATTTGAAATGAAGAGATTGATGATGATTTTATAAGTTATCTCATAAGATAGGACTTGGATAGATGATATAGGGAAAACCACCTACAATGTGCTTGGAACTAAGACTCTGTATCTAATTCATAGTTTTTGTTTGCGCCATTTGGCTCAGAAACCATCAGTTGCATGCCCATCAATGTAAATGTTTGTCGGCTGATATTATGACCAGTTGTGTCCGTTTTGGTTAACTCATCTTTGTATGGTTTGAAAGTGTCATGTTGCGTAATATAGTATATAAAAAAATGGTTTAAAAGTGTCGTGTTGCTTGCGTAATAGAGGATAACAACGTACGTGATTCGATATCGTCATGCTACGCAATAGAGAATAACAAAATCCATGTGTTTTTTGGCAGGGCTCGAATATCAACTAACGTCACCTCTTCTTATGAGGGCTGACGTGTAGAGTCGGCTTAACCATTTTTAGAAAAACAATATTTAAACTGGATTTAGTCATGTTAAGCGCGTGAAGCTTGTTATCTTAGGTTGTCGGAACTGACTGGTAGTGTGGCGTCACCTTTTATATTTGCTGTTCGTAAGTTCCAGCGCTGTTTAGCTTTAAGTTAAACGCACTCTTTATTGACACGTAACGCACTAATAGTTGGCACGTGGTGTCATTTATATGTTCTTTGGGTTTGATAGTGATCGAAGGTCAACTTTAAGTGTGGTATGTAAAACACTTCTCATCGTTTTCGTTTTGGTTGAGTGTTGGCTTAAGTACATCTAGCTGTTTGCCGACGGAACTCCAATTAGTTATAGTTATATGAATTTGGTGGTCCGAAATGCTTATTATCACTTGTGTAATCAGGAAGCTTTATTAGTTTTGTTCTATGTTCTCATTGTGTGTTTTAAATCCAATATCTGGATTCAACTTTATGGTATTATCACCAGGGGCGGAGCTAGGATATATAAATTGAGGGGGCAAAAAAAAATTTGTTTGTTAATTCTTCTTAGTTTTAAAGGGGCAAAATTTTAAAATTGTCATTAATAGCTTAGAAAATTTTATTTTTTACGTAATTTCAAAACTTTTGTGGGGGCAGCTGCCCCCACTGCCCCCATTCTAGCTCCGCCCCTGATTATCACTCCTGTGACTTGTATGATTCTGATTCTTGGTATTTGACTCTAGCTCTGGAGTATATGCTCACATGGAAGATTAATCTCTGCTCTGTTACCCCTCACTCTAATGGTGCCATGGTGTGGACTAAAGCATGAAGTGTATATCCTAATCTCAACAAAGCACTTTATTACACGCAGATGCCAAACGCCTGTAACTGGGTTACTTATGTATACAGTAGGGTTTTTCGTATCATCAATTCTGCTATATTATTACGATTCTTGAGCTTGTAGCATAAATGCATAAGATCTTCTAGTCCTTCATGGTCTCTTCTAACTTCTGTTATGAGTAGATCGCCATAATGGTCCATTATGAAGATTTTTGGATTTGATGCAGCCTTCCGCATGTCACTTAACCAAAAGGGATGCACAGTATTATCTCTTTCCCTAATTTCCTTACTGTTAATCCAATTCAATAATTATCAGTTCTCATTCATTTTCATTGGTATATGCATCACTGTGAATGCACCTTTGCTTTGGTCATAGCCATGAACTAACTGCATTTTCGTGTTTGATATTTTAATAATTGGTTTTATAATCTCTGAAATCTTACTATGTATAATTGACTTGCTTGTGGCTTTGTGTCCCTGTAGCTTGTGGGTTGCTAGTTGCAAAGCTTTAACAGAAGCAGGTCTCTCTCTCTCTCTCTCTCTCTCTCTCTCTCTCGTGATACTTGTTACGAATATCATGTACATATATTCCATTTCTTCCTAAAACAGAGATACATATGAACTTTTTACGTATAACCTAGTACTTAGCTAACACGTTATTGGCATAAATTTTGTTACTATTTCTGCTCCTTTCCTTCAAGGGTAAAATGATGTTTTTCCTTTAACAGAGAACGTACATGTATGGTAGTATTTTTTTTCTCATGGTGCAGTGTGGACAAACTATGCTCAAAGCATAGTGAGGCAAAAATATGAGACTAATATTCACCATTGCAGTTGCCATTAACTACAAATGCAATCATGTGAAAGCTGATTGTGTTCTTGTTTTAGGCAGCCTTAGGAAGTCAGTGACGAAAAGAGACTCTCAGTTTAAAATCTTGTTGGAGGGCGGGCTGTAACAGCTAATTTTGAGACATGATCTATTGATATGCCATTTGTATATTTTGTTAATCTAATCTTCTGTATAACAGTCTTATTCATCTGTCTGTTAATTGTTAACTCATCCTTCAGGTTTAGAAGTGGTCTTTCCATATCAATGATTCTTAACGTCCTCTTGCTCAGTAAGTTTTTGCTTTATATACAATTACGAATATTCATTTTGTGCATGATGTTGTTTGTTGTGCTTTATATGCTTACCTCATGTGTATCTGTGTGACATAATTCAACCAATGGTATACATGTATCTAACGTACAAAGATGTAATTGGTAAAGTAACATGCTATAATTCTGATTAGCATCCTCAGACACTTATCGCGGAAGGAGAAGAGATGAAAGATTCATAGTTTCGAAGAGTTTTCCATTTATAAATTACCATTGATCTTTTTTTTCTTTTGTATTTAGAACTAAAACATCATTGGTTATATTTGATTTCAAGTTTCTAACTATCAAACTTCACAAATATAAAAAAACCTTAATTCGAAGTTTCAGTCATCTTCAAAATTGGCCTGAAAGCTTAAATTTGATGTATTTTGATGCCTATAGAGATCTCTAAACTTAGTGAAATTGTATAATTAACCCTGAGTCAGTTGCTGCATTGATTAACTTTCAGTTCTTTACTTATTGGCCCTCCAACTTTAGTGGATTGACATATTTTGTTCTCGTAATATCTAGGATTTTATAGGTCTAAAGCTCGAGAATAACATCATTACATCATAGCTTATTTATCCCTCAAGATTCGGATTTGAATCATACATGTAATTTTTCATTTCAACAATGCTGCAAAGAAAGGGGGGATTTTTTGCTAGGCCAGAACCTAATTTGAATTCCAAATTATAATAGAATCAATAACTTAATCACACCTTAAATCATCATCATATAAAGGTGATAAACAAACTATAATCATGTATAAAACACGATACAGCATTGATCAGCCGAACATATGTTAAAAATCTCTGATCGTTATTATTTACCACGATGCTGTTCTTGCTGCTGTAAGCTGATTAGTTTCGAGTACGCCCCATTCTCATTATCAATGAGGCTTGAATGAGTCCCTTTCTCCACAATTTTCCCATTTTGAATCACCGATATCTCATCTGCATTTTTAATGGTTGATAGCCGGTGTGCAACTACGATACTAGTTCTATTCTTCATTAGCCGGTCTAAAGCCTGTTGAACTACACGTTCAGACTCCACATCAAGAGCACTTGTGGCTTCATCCAACAGTAGTATTGCTGGATTCTTTAACACGGCTCGTGCTATAGCTACCCTCTGCTTTTGCCCACCTGAAAGTTGAATCCCTCTCTCACCGACTTTTGTTGAGTAGCCTTCTGGGAGGGCACTTATGAATGTATGTGCATTTGCAAGCTTAGCTGCTTCAATAACTTCACCTTCCGTGGCTCCTTCTTTCCCATAAAGTATGTTTTCGAATATTGATGTCGCAAAAAGAGCCGGTTCTTGCTGGACTAGCCCGATGTGACTTCTAAGAGACTTGAGCTTCAGCTTCTTAATGTCCTTTCCTGTGAGATTTGATGATAGTATATATATCAGCTTCCCACTAAACGAGTATTATGGAGGTGACAATAATGGTCGGTTGGGTAATGGGTCAACACAGGTACATGTTTGAATGGGTAAAAAAATTTTTGTCACGTCCTGGAAAAAGGGTGGGTTAGGTCGACCCAAAATACTTTTCTGTTCGTATTTTACATAAAATTTATTAACAATTCCGGTGTCAAATAAGATGACAAAAAATCGTGTTATTTTAGTAATTATGAGATTTTTTTGAATACCAAAATCATTAATGAGATTTCAGCCTTCGAGATGTTATGCTCATTTGCCCCGTTTCCTTCAGAGCTACCTTTCTTTTTATTGCGGTTTAACATGTAATTGGGTCAATATTGCCACCTTTAGATTATATATATACGTTTAGAAGCCTACCATCAATCAGGATTTTCCCGGAGGTTGGATCATAGAACCGAAGAATTAGAGAGAGAACAGAGCTCTTCCCTGAGCCACTTTGTCCCACCAGTGCCATGGTCTTTCCTGCTCGAATCTTCAAGTCAAAATCTTTAAATATCAAGATATCAGGTCGTGAAGGGTAGCTGAAATTGACACCTCTCAACTCGATTGTCCCGTCAACTTTTGTTAGTTCCTCACCAATATCATTCACAACTTGTGTTCTCCTATCGAGAATCTCGAAAACCGAAGCCACCATCTGGTTCCCCTTTAATAGATCTGGTGCCATTGCTAATGTTTCACCCATGGCTAATGCAGTCACAATTAAAATCATAAATGATTTCATGACTGATTTGAACCCACATAACCCTCTTTCCATCAGCACAGAACCATACCACAATGCAAGACCGTAAGATGAGAAGATGAAGAATTGAGAGACCCCGTAGAATAATCCCGCAGCCTGCCCTCTTCTAAACGACTGTTTAGAAGGTCCAATGAGCTCTCGAGAATAGAGATCTAGCACTTTATTTTCTGAACAAAATGCTGCAACGGTTCTTATGTTACTAACAGCCTCACCAGCAAGCATATTAGCTTTAAGATAAGCTTTGTTCAAGTCACCTCCATACCCTTTCATGAACATTTTCTGATACAAGTAGATACAAGCATTTTAGGATTTAATGCCGCGAAATAGAACTGAAAATGGATTAGGGGAAAGAAATAAAACCTCGCTGATGTGCCCACTGATTATCAACGGGTACATGGCCATCACTACAAGTGTCAGTCTCCAATTCATGAGGAAGGCAATGAAAAATGAAGTGCAAATTAAGCCAAAATTCTGTATCAGGATCGTTGTTCGGTCAACAACCACAGTTCTTAGTAATGTGGCGTCACTTTCTAAACGGGATGCGAGCATTGAGCTTGTGTTGTTCATGTCATCAAACCATCCAATCTCATTTCGCAAGATAGCTACAAAAATTCAAGCTTTTTAATGAAGCTGTTTTGAATTCTAAATGAAGGTAACTATGATCACATGTGATTAGTGGTGGCAAAATCAGTGAACTGGATGATGGTTTGAAACTTTGAATTGGTATATTTGTACCAGTTGATAAGGGTTAAGCTTGGGTCATACCAAAACACTTTTCTGTTAATATTTTTGTCTTTTTATATTTTATGCGTAGAATATGAAAAATGATATTATTTCAGTAATAATCGAAATCCTAGTAAGATGATTTGGAGGTTTTATAGATTATAAAAAAATAATTTCTGTCACTTTCGACCCGCTTAATCCTTTCAATTCTCGTCGCCCAAATTTATTTAATCAAATGCCACCTCTATGTGTACCATGATTTTACCTGAAAACATCTTTTGGCGAACGCGAAGAGTAAGCCTTTCTGCCATGATCCCAAAACATAAATGAGTGATGGCATAAACAGTGATACTTACACCAGCACCAAAGCAAAAGAGGGTGGCAATCTTTTTGACCTCACGCTTCGTGGTTTCCCAGTCCATGTAATAAGCTACGAGGGCTTCACTAATTCCAAGAGCAAAGAGAGGCATCAAGGACCCAACCATGAGTGCGCCTATGGTGCCAGTTAAGCCATAAACCCAGTCAGGCCGGATCATCGAGTACAATCTTTTCGAGGAAATGTGTGTTGGCTTGATGTATTCAACACCTTCGATACCAAGCTTGCCTACAGATTCTCGATCAGAATGGAAACTAGCTCCTATACTCCTTGTGGTTGTGCGAGATAGTTCACGTGAAAATTTTAGGCTACACGAGAGCAGATAAAATAGAACAAATAAATCAGTATTCCATCAAGTTAATTGGCTAAAATATGAAATTATGTGGAAAATGGTTTACCTGGAAGGTCTTCCCATAGAAGCAACTCGGGACGGGGGACAATGCAAGGAAGCCGTTTCTTGAAGTTGAACAAGCGATGAATAAGCACTATCGGGTCGGGCCATGAGCTCGTCGTGGCTTCCGGTCTCCACTATCTTCCCATGTTGAACAACAGCTATTATGTCTGCATTTCTGATAGTGGAAAGCCGATGGGCAACTACCACAGTTGTCCGTCCCACCATTACACGATCCAACGCCTCTTGCACGCTCTTTTCAGATTCAGTGTCTAGGGCACTTGTGGCTTCATCTAACAATAAAACTGAAGGATTTTTTACAATCGCTCGTGAAATTGCAATTCGTTGCTTTTGTCCTCCTGATAGTTGTATCCCACGTTCACCCACTTGCGTCTCGAATCTTTCTGGAAGATTGTTAATGAAGGTGATTGCCTCGGATAATTTTGCAGCATGTGTAATCTCTTCATAGGTAGCTGAATCCTTCCCGTATAATATATTCTCTCTTATTGTAGTGGCAAATAGAGCGGGTTCTTGGTTCACCAGCCCAATCTGGTGCCTGAGCCATTTGATATCGAGTTCACGTGCATCATTCCCATCTAACAAGATCCGGCCCGATAGAGGCTCGTAGAACCTTTCTATCAATGATATAACAGTACTCTTCCCTGAACCGCTACCACCAACAAGCGCCACGATTTTACCAGAAGGTATATCAAGACGTAATTTGTCGAAAATCATCACATCTGGTCTTGATGGGTAACTAAAACGCACGTCATCGAACCGTATGTGACCATCCAATTTGGCAAGCGTCCGCCCTGTTTTCTCACTCGTTTTGGCTACCGTTGACCTCTCTATCATTTCAAAAATGGGGTAGGCTGCTGCTTTAGCCCGAATGAATGCACTGATATCTGGAGCAGCCTGCCCTAGCGACCTGCATTGACAAAAGACAGACCTCTTGATACACCCATTGTCTTTCCTAGATGTGACCGTCTTAGCCAAATTATCTAAGAATGAACCAGTTTAGGTTATAATGTATTCTATAATGGGTCAAATGAGATAAGTAGTTAAACTTCAAAGTGTCAAATTGGTCAAACGGGAGAACGTTGCCTAAATTGTATTGTAAATTTAATGTGTGTGTATCTTCATGATTTGTCATTCGAATATACTATATTGCTATTGTGAAAAAATTGGTTTTTGTAATTGTATTTTAGACCAAGCGTCTGTCTGATAAATTTGGCAGTCTGTTTTTTCTCGGACATTTTCTTGAGGATGAGGTGGAGGACTTACAGGCCAGCGATGACAACGTTAAGCATGGTGGTGAAGGAGTCGCCACCATTAGCGATGTTTTTGTGGACAACAACGCTGGTGTACCAGACGAGCAAGGACCAGGAGAGGAAGAGAACGAAATGCAAAGTTCCGAGGCCCAAGCCTTTGGCTAGACCAGCTTTCTTGCCATACTTGTAAGTATTTGACAATGCTGCAATGTATGAATTCACTGCTTTCTCTTCTCCTGAAAATGCTTGCACTGTTCTCACATTTCCAATCACCTGCCATTTCAAGTTTTTACAAAAGAGAGATTCATGATGAGTTCCAATATTCAAATGGAAGTTCAATTTTATTAACGAAAAATTACCCTTTTATGTTTTTCAGTTTCTGTTATTTCTTTATGAACAAAAATGAACTCAAAATCGTTTTAACGTACAAAACGAACTTGAGTTACCTACATTATGGTCGTTTTTTAGCTCCTGTTACCTTTTTTCAAGAATTTGTCCATATATGTGTTGTATAACTCAACATGTTGGACAAGCTAGTCAAGTCGAATTGTAGCTTGAGTTAAAAGTCTTTCATGTTTGGAACATGTTTTTTGTAATTGAATTCGATAAAGTTCAACTTGTACGACCTTAAATTTAGAACCGGAACATTTTTTTTTAGATAAAAACACCATAGCGAAACATTGTATAATGTATGTACCAATAGTACAGTAACACCATTTAATATTAAGGTTCTAAATAACTGATATGTATTTGTCATGTTTATGGTGTGTGTGAAAGAGAGTAAAGAGAAAGAGACCTCTTCAGCGATTTCACCCGCTTTGACGTATGATTTTCGGACTCGAGCAATGAGGCCCGTGGCTATGTAAGCATAGACTCCACCAGCGATTGCGATCGCAGGTACAATTGACAAAGTCACCAAACTTATCTGCCAAACTCTAACAAACCCTATTATGAATCCACATAAGAATCTGCTGATGTAGTGCATGAAGTTTCCCACCTGCACCCCACCCATTACAACTACATTAGTATATTTTACTTTTTCTTCAAAAATAAATTACAATTATACAACCATATAATCTAAGAAGAAATAAAAAGTTAGTTTATGTTTACAAAGGTAATAAAAATTAACTTATAACAACCCATTTCTTACAAGACAGAAAACATGTATTTCACAACCAATACTTTTTAAGTGCATACAAGACAAATATGTACATTACAATGAAGTTAATTGGTGTTTCTGAAACCATAGTTTCATTTGTAGCTCAAGTGTTACTTTTAGGTAACAACTCACATGTGACCAGTTTTATCCAGAAATAGCATTAATTTTTGTGTGAGATAAAAATCATGTTTTTCTGAATAACTTGAGTACATGACTGTTATAGAAGTTTGATACTCCTATTGATTAGTGACTAAAATGTTGTTATTAGTAGAAAATATTTGTGCTAAAATGGTAATGTAGTAAAACTAAATAAAATCTTGGCTGTTATTTTCTTGGTCTGATCAACTATGAATGTGGATATTCATTTCTAAGTAATAAATATTCTAAAAGATGATAGAATTTTGCACAAGTTAATTAGTTCTTCATCATATACAACCTATCTTTGTTTCCCCCCTGTTAATACAATAAGAACAATTAATGTACTTTATAATTGTGCATCTTTCTAATTTTGATGTGTCTTAAAATAATTGTCGATCTTCAGTTCTAAGCAATCAGAAAATGTTTAAGTAGATGGATATGAAATTTCATTGAAGTAACTGTAATTGTATACTTTTCCTAAAACTGTCTACTATTCTGGTACTTTGGATTTATTGATATAATGTATAGTTCTTTGATTCCTTTATTATGATAAAAATAGAGTTGTGAATGTGGATGGTAAGGTAAGTGATAGACCACCATAAGTGTGGTGCATGGGCAATTAGAGGAGTGGGTACAGCTCCAGCCTGCCCAACAAGATTACAAACTCATTAATTACAAACCTCCCCCCAATAAATGTGGGCATTTATAAATCACCCCCCAATATTCAGTTCCACATATTTAACACCGCCTTCTCTCCTTTTTTCTTTTTCCTTTTCATTTCCTATTATTTTCTTCTTTATATATATATTTTTTATCAATTATCCTATTATTATTATTATTATTATTATTATTATTATTATTATTATGTAAAAAAGTTGAGTTGTGTATATTTTCATAAAAGCCATCGACAGGCTAGGGAATGTGGATCCTGCTTTATCATTAATGCAATGTAATGTAATTTATTACTGTATTTATTTATGGTGGTGTGAAAAGTAACTTTACATGTTAGTGGAGTAAAAATAGAAGTTAAATAAATCTTCCATTGTGAGTGTATTAATTTCTACATTAATGTTGGATTTAAAGAAATTAAAAGGCAAAATGTAGTTGAATATTAATTGGGACACCTACTTCCTAATCATGCATTTACTATTAAAAGCCAAAGCTCCTTTCTCTCATTTTAGGGAACTATAAACAACTATATCTTGGAATGATCTAGAGATAAGTACATTTTTTAGGTTAATGGAGAAGTGTTAGTATTCATCAAAAAACATATTACCTTCATCTATACAAATTTCAAAAAAAGCAAACTGAAATTTAATAAATGTTAATCAGAATCGATGTTATGAATGTTAAGTTTCCTTGATAAATTCATTCTGAAAGTATAACATCGATTTATGAATATTAGATCCAAATCCGTTAATATTCATCACGGTGAATGTTAGTTAACATGCATTGTGATGAATATTAACAATAAAAATATTTTCCAAATAATGTGAAGTTTTAATATGCATCGTAATGCATATTAGTTAATATTCATCACAGTGAATATTAACAATTTATTACATAAATATTCATTAACTAATGTTAAGACTTAAAATTGAAATTCATTCGTTAAAATATTCTTTATAGCATCGATTTTGATACTATTTAGCGGTAAAAATATTTACTTTGTTGACGTTTTGATTGATAATTATAATATGTTTTTTAATGAATATTAACGCTTCCCTCCTTCTAAAAAAAAAGGCACTTCCCTCTTGATCACTACCTTATATATATATATATATATATATATATATATATATATATATATAACTTATTAAACATCATAACCATTGGTCAACTGTCATAATGATTCTCTATTCTGTTATACTTTCATAATAATTTTATCATACTATTTTCTTGTACTTGGAATAGATTAGAAACAAATATATAGCTTCAATCCTTTAACTTCCGTATATTCACACAAGCACCCCTGTAATTTATTGCTACCTAAAGTACACATGTAATCCTCCCATCTTATATTTAATACCAACCAGGGTCTAATGTGACACTTATTTTAACCAGCTAGTTGGGTTTGCATATATTTTAGCAAAACTTAACTTTTATTCTAATGCATACAAGGAAACTGTTACAAGGCATTCCAACTATAAAAATTATTCTTTTTCCAAATGCAGTAGAATTAGATCCAATGATATTGTCTCTAAAATAATTAAAATTATATAATTCTTTAAACAAGTTCAATCTTTCTATAAAAAAAAATTAAAATAAAAAAATCAAAGTATCAATCAATATATATATAATATTTATATGTTTGAAAGATTTGAAGAGTAATTTTCCATTTAAGTGGAAACATCAAGTAGTATATTGTAACAAACAAACTGTATTCAAGTATATTCCACTGGTATCTTACTTCTATTTTTTAACTATATTTTATTTATTTAATTATTAAACACATTTATTGCTTTCCTTTACTTTTCAACATTACATGTTAAGCCATTAAAAGTCATTAAAAAGTATTAGTGAGTAGCTATAATTTACAAAAAATAATAAATAAGTTAATGTGTTTTAATTGGTCATAAACTCATATAATTAATTATATGTCAAATCATATATAATCTTTGAATAATAAAACATATAAATTAAATGAGTTAGAAGCATATATGTACCTTCTCAGAAATGGCATCTTGAACAACAATTATATCACTTGTGATTGCAGAGATGACTTCCCCAGTTGAAGCTTCAGTGTCAAAAAGACTTATATCTTGGCTTAACATTGATTTTAAATAAGCCATTCTCATCTTTGCTGCTTGCCTTTCTCCACTATGCATCCAACAAGCCACCTCTACACATTTCTTAAATCTTATTAGAAATTTAAACACCCTTAACTATATCTTATAATATTAATCATAATCATAATTAGCAATGTTTATTTAGTTGAGTTTGATCCAATAATTACAAGATTGAAATTAAGAATGACATGAACTTTGATTTATACAATTTTTCAATTGAAAAAACTTAAGTCGCCCTCGTGAAATTGATCCCGTTGATGAAATGGAGTTTGTGGATTGTCAGCCCTCGTAAAATTGATCTCAGTTGATGAAAATTTACATACAATGCATTAGATAATCCATCTCTCCTATTGACGATGTATAATCTTTGGTGCCCAATTTTTAGGCTTTAATAAAATTCTTTGCTTTTTTAAAAAAAAAAACTTAAGTTCTCAATTTTAAGTTTTCAAGTAAATTGACAAAGTTGAAATTGAGATTGAAACTTGGTCAATACTTTTAAAATCATCTACAAGTAATAGATAACAGTTTTAGTTATCCTAATATCTACAAAATAAAGTGAACTTGAATTTTAATCAAACTAATCAATTTCTTGTGATGAAATTAATCAGATTAAGCAAAATTCAAGTGACACTTTTCTTTCATTCATTCCACATCCTTTTGCATGAAAATTAATTAAAAAAAAAAAACAAGATAATTAAACACTTACCAACCCAAGAAGAAAATAGTATCACCACACTAAGATACACAAAATCCAATGAATACTGCCAACAAATTAAAAAAATAAATAACAATTAAAAAAATGATCTTATTTTCCACCAATTAATTTCTCACTAAAAATTTCCAAACAAATAAAAAATGGGATAAAAAAATTTCCAAAAACCTTTAATTATTAACAATCACAATCATCATTTTTTTGTTTTTATAAGAAAACCATATTTATTATTTATTTATGAATAATTTAAAAAAAGGAAAAAAGAAAAGAAAAGAAGAAGATAGTAATGATTAACCAATTCGATCTCATCCACGTACCTTTGCAACTTTATGAGACGCTTCTTTAGGAAAAAGATATGCAAGTCCGATAATATTAATCAACTTGCCAAAAAATATAAAGAAAACCGGCACCGATGCACCGTGTATGCATGCTCCAACCGAACC
This sequence comes from Pseudognaphalium luteoalbum, assembly GCA_963422505.1. NCBI lineage: Eukaryota > Viridiplantae > Streptophyta > Magnoliopsida > Asterales > Asteraceae > Pseudognaphalium > Pseudognaphalium luteoalbum. Next base: position 122,398,794 of record OY730193.1, read on the forward strand.
AAGAAACATAAGTAAATAATCATACGAATCTGCAAATGCAAAAAGTTTAAACATCGAAACCTTTTTAGGTTTCTGAGTTTGGTTTTTCTTATGTTTCTCATCATCATCTTCATCATAACTCTTATGATTATGATTATTATTATTAGTGGTACCATGATCACTACCTCCGTGTTCAACGGAGAGTGAACTCATATTTTTATTTTTTTGGGGTTTGGTTTAGGTTAGCAAATAGGAAAAAAGACTAGATGTGGAAAATGAAGGGGTACGTTAATAGTGGTGGTGGTGGTGGTGGTTTATGGTGGTTTATGGTGGGGCTACAAACAAATTAAAGGATCGGATGATGAAGAAATTAGTTCGGTGGTTTATGGCTCCATTTAATGCAAAGCAAAAGTAAAACAAGCCAGAGTGTGTTGACTCATGACATAGGCGTATTTATGTTATGATGTGTGTATGTAGAGAAAATATAGGTTACAATAGTGTTACCTATTTAATGCTTATAATGTTATATATATTTTTTCTTTTTTTTTTCTTTTTTCTTTTTAATTTACTATTACTATTGGAGTAAAAATTACTAGTTACCATTACCACACTAGCTATATATGTAAATATATGTTTGAATATGTACTTGAATTGTTAATCATACGGAGTATCTTAATATATTGATAGTTAAGGAGTTAAATAGGTATGTATAGATAATGTAATGCAATATTTATTGCATGGTCTTTAATCATGGATGATTAAGATAATGAATAAAGCATATAGGTTTGACAGCTTATATTCATATATAGGTGTATTAATTGTAATAGTTTTAATGCATTATATATTTATTAAAAATATATATGGTAATATACCTTGTTTTCTTTAATTTATGCTATAAGATACTTTTTAACTATGTAAGGCTTTTTTTCATTTTTATAGGAGGTTGATTAGATAGGCAAAACTATTTTAACATAACTAGAATAGGCAAATAGTTATTGTATGATACTTAATTATGGATGATTAAGGTATATGAATGCCTATGTGATCATATATGTTTGACAATATCCATACTATTTGGTGAATATGATTGTAATAGATATATGAGTTATATTTATTGAAAATGGTAATATAACTTTTTTTTATATGCTGGCATTTTAAAGTAATGTTGTAATTTGGAGATACTTTTTGAGTTTGATACTTACATTGTTTTTTTCTTTGTAGAAAAACAATAATTCACACACATCATCATGAATGTTTATATTTTTTTAATGAGTATATATGATTGTTCAAACTTCGGAAATTGAACCTACAATCAATAGTTGAAATGTTACATCGATCCAACTAAAATAATGAAGTTTTGATAAGTGGTGCTTGTAATTTAAGAGAGGGATGTCATAACAAACGTATGGTTAATGTTATCATCTCTCAAACAATCACATGAACTATGACATCATTCATACTAAATGTGTGAAAGATGATCATAGCTTTGTTTGATTAATTTAGAAAGGTGTAAACATATTAACTTTGTTGTGTTTGTTATGTTAGAACCTAAAATAGTGTAACGGAATTAGTCATCCCAACAAAAGTGAAATAATGTTGCATGCATTGGAACTAGAAGTTAATTCTATCAGTTAAATCCCTTATTTTAAATTCCTTAGAAATTAGCCTATGACTTCTTAATGATTCTTTTTTTTTTTTTTTTTTTGGCTTTTTTTATGTTGCTTTTGTAAGTTCGAAAAATATGTTCCATGGGCTTTGTACCCATTAAGAAGGAAATAACTTGTACTTTAGACTTTAGTTAAAATAAAAATTAAACTTTATTTACAAATTACAAAAAATAAAAGAACAGGGCTAAAATTAGGCATGAACAAAATCGGGTATTCGCCCAACCCGACCCGAAACCCGAACCAGGTTTTGGTCAAACCCGGTTAAACCGGATTTTGACCAACCCGAACCGGGTTTTTTCCGGGTTGGAACCGGGTTAAGACCGGTTTTTCGGGTTTTTGACCGGGTTTTTAACTCGACCCTATTTCAACCCGGGTTCAACTCGATTTCGAATTCAAAAACCCATACCCAGTTACGTATCCGTCGGGTACTAAGAAAACCCAAACCGGGTAGGGTAAAACCGGGTAGGATCGAGTCGGGTATTCGAGGTTAAAATCGGGTAGGGTATAGAACCCGGTTTTTTTGTTAAGACTAGCTGAAATGGCTATTGTGTCACAAAAACGTGATTGAGATTGATGGGTTACCCAACATGTTTCGAGCCCATGACAGATAGTTTGGGTTGGTCCATTTGATTTACTGTCCTGATAGTTACACTGTACGTGCCTATGACCCAATTATATATGTTTTATAGATGCCCATTTTTGAGCATTACAGACTTACAGTATCACATATTCACATATACATCCGTAGAGACATAACGTTCCAACCAAACTGACAATACATAATATTCGATTATAAACTTTTTTGGTGGTTGTGTGAAAATAATAAAATACAACTTAATTTCAACCCTAAAAGTAATAAATGCTATGGTTTGTAACAATTCTAGAAAACAAGGGCATGGAGTTTATGATGTAGTGTGCTTATCTATAATTTATAATTTATAATTACTTATAAAGTATGTTCAACTATTGAATTTTAAAACTCTTAAATTAATTAATGACAAATTTACCCCTCTTACATCTCCCATCTAATACTACTTATTTCCTTATTTATATATAGACACTTTTAATTTTAATACTAAAATTAAATATTTTCAAATTTAACTTATGTAGATTTTATTTTAAATTAATTAGCCATTTATCATTATTAACTTTGACTCTTCACTATCGAATTTTGAATTCTGAACTCTATATACCAGCACACTATCGTTATTGAGTAATCTTCGTGAATAGTTCTTGAAGAATAGATATAATATACAAATATCGTATCTCGCTGTATAGCACGGGTATTACGCTATATACGGTAAATGTGAGTCGTGAATAAAAAAATATTAAGAATTGAGATTGTTTGTTACCCTTGCTCACTTGCACCACTAGTATTTTTAATCTTTAATATATTGAATCGTTTAATAATAAATCAATCAACTATGTAGTTTAGACTCCATTGTTTAGTTAGTTTCACTTTTATAATATTTACTTATTTTACTTTTATTTAAACATTTCAAAATCTTGAACAAGTATGTTCAAAGTTACATATTTATTTTTTTACCATGTATCTAAATCGTTAAGTAGCAATCAGTTATGTGATCACTTCCATTCAAAAGTTATGTGATCACATCCTTATTACATACAATCATAAAATAAGTCGATCAAAACAATCTTCGTGAAGAAATATCCAAACCCCAACCTATCATTTTATATGAGTAAGATAGCCAATAATTATATATCGATTACTAGCCTTTAAACTCGTGCCTACACATGGGTCATTTGATATTAATACGATAATTAAGTTTTAGATTTATATGTTTCTTTTTTATGTAAATTTTTAACATGTCATCAATAAATATATTGTTGTTTAACTTTAGAATTTAGTATTTATTCAATTATTATCTTAAACTTTTATTAAAAATATATAGTGTTAACATACTGTTTCATAGTTACAAGTTTACAGCAACTATTAATTCTTATATATGGTTATAGAAGTAAAAAGGGTACCATATTTTAACTAGTAATAAACTTTAACTTAAAGATAATTACATATCAAAGTTTATTTTGTTTATTATGTAAAGCAAAGTAGTATTGTAAACGACAAAGGATTTTAAATATTCATTTATTTGTATTTTAATTTAGTAGGTGAGGTTCCGCGATAACGCGGGGTTTCAACATTTGATTTTATAAATTGTGTAATTAAAAAGTTAAGTCAAATGAAATTGTACTGTGAACCGGATTTTTATATAATATAATCGACAACCAATAACATCTAGCATATACTCTATCAGTTTGTACGGTTCAGGTTTTTTTTAAGTTAAGTTATTAAAAATACATGTCGGTTGTAAATTATATATATATTCTAATTTGTAAACATTTTAGTTATAACAGTTACCCATTTTATGAAGGGGAGGATAGTCAAACAATAATTAATATAATATGCATATAATAAGAAGGATGTATAGAATTATTATAACCCATAAAATAGTTTTTAAAAACTTAAATTAATTATAAATTCAGTGTAACTCAAATAACTAAATTAGAAATATGATGTTATATTCTCCTAAATTTTAGTCAATTTGACCAAATCAAATAATTTTATTGGTCAATTAAATTTCTAATGACCTCATCGGGTTTCTATATATAATTTATTTAAGATTTGTCCAACTCATTATGACCCAAAATTATTTTTGATACGTTATTCATCATTTTTGACTTATAAGAGCACAATACGTTGTTGACGTATCTTCCTAAATAAGTTATTTAGAAGTCAGTATTTCTTTTTGTTTTCAATGATCTAGTGCTTGGTCCTTCACCTTTATGAGTAGGACTGACTCCTGGTCTTATGTTTCAGTACTTCGTATCAGGTTCTATCTATGGGACCTTAACGAGAATTTTTTGGTTCTTTCTGGAAAAAGCTAAGAGGCCCGTGACTAACCTGTGTTCAGCACATGAGTTAGCGTTAAACAGTTTAACATCGAGTTTAACATTGCAGATAAAAGTTGAGACTTGAGACTGGCTTATTATTATTTTCGGCCAACAAAAATCAGACGACTTCGAGTGCATTCTACCCGTTTAGAAATAATTTTGTCACTGTAAACGACAAACAGTAATATATATATTATTTTGACAAGACTAGTTGACTGTGTAGAGTCATTGCACGTGGCCACTTTTTTACTACTCCGTATTATTAAAAGTCAATAACATAGATGAAATTAAAACCGTTGTATCTTATCATTTTATTATAACGATGTCACAAGTCAGTAAAAGTTTTCGGATGATCGGATGTCTTGCTCTTTCTCAAACAGAGGATACTTAAAAAAAAAGTTGTTGATGACAATAAATCTTATTATGATACTCAAAAGTCAAAAGTAGTTAATAGATGTAGTTGATTTTACATAACAGCAATTAAATAGACCTCTTATTAGTTTAATCAAGTCTGTTTCCGAATCTTGCTGAATATGGAAATTATTGTCTCAAAACATCAAGAGTTAATATATTACATTTATTTTCAAACTTTAACGACTATATGATCTTATCGGGTCATTTGTCTATATATAAAAAGATTAAAATTATTAAATTTAATGGTTTATTGTGAATTTATAATTGTTTTGTTGTTTACACACACTTGTTACTTATTATTCTCGTACTCAAACGAAAATCAAAGTACTTCATATAGACATGATTAAGGATCCCGGTTATGTTATTATTTATCAGGAACGACAGAATGACGTTGCTAACCACCTACGTACCTACTAGTAATTTGTTTTTTTTCTTCTTTTTTTCCCTTTCTTAGAATTGCAATTTAGACTAAATTATAAACTACGGAGGATAAAAAGTACATGTATTAGGCACCCCTACACACATATCTACAAGGTATAGATTAGAAGGGTACGTAGTTGTTTACTTACCGGTCGTTATTACGTGACAAGAATACAATATTAAGTCGATAGCAAAAACTTCATGATGAAACACGTATATGATACAATATGTGTACGAAAGTATGTCATTTATAAAAACATGCCTAGTTAGTATATAATGTTTGTCATCATTAATTTATCAGATTCACATTTATATATACACAGATATATGTATTTTTTCTAACCGTATTATTTGATATATGTTGATATAATGTAGAAGAACCAATATAAAACTGGATGATTGGATGTTAACATCCAAATACAATACAAATTGGTATGATTCATATAATGATATAACTTATCAACCCCATACAGGGGTGGATGTAAAGGGGTAGGTGGCAGCGGCCTCTAAAAATTTTCAGATCATATAGAAAAAAAATTATTTAAGGTATTTATGATGTTTTATAAGTTTTGCCCTTTAAAGTTTGAACAAATAATCAAAAAAGAGAAAACTTTTTGCACTCCACGTCAATCATGGCTCCGCCCCTGACACCAAGTCAAAACTATGTCATTAACCTGCACTGAAGAATAAAATGAAAGGGCAAGACTAACGGATTAACGTGCTAAGGGTAACAAAGAGCTTGACCTTCTTTCTGAATTTTCAGGGAACAATATCTGTTATTTCTTCGAAATGATTCGTCGACGCAGTGTGTGACTTAAATGAGTAGAGAAATGACGACGTCATGAGTAAGCCGTTAGGATATTTATCTTCTACTTTGAATTGTAAATATTTGACTTATAGTGTGTTCAAAAAAGATAACTTAGAGCATCTTCAACAAAAGCTTTTTTTAAAATAAAAAAATTGACACATAAAAACTTTTATTTCTTTTTTTTCCTTTCATTGCCAAAAAATTGAAAATTAACACTGATAAAGCTTTATCAACAAAGTTGAATAAGGCTAGAGAATACAAGAATATTGAAAGCACATCCTGAATAAGCTAAATGACCTCACAAACTAGTAGAAGAACAAACATAACCTATCTACGAATTGAGGCTCTTTGAGAGACATGAATCATGAAAGAACCAAACAACAAGGAGCTTGAGCATCTACATGTGTTAAAACTGGCCAATTGAACAAGCCAACGAACTCAAGGCATAATGCACTTGAATCCCCAATGTATACAAGTACTTGAATCTTAAAACTAATGCACCTATTTGAAAAAATATTGCATAAACTTGAAACCTGGAATTTTCGAAATGAATCATGTTTCCTTTTGCTAAAGAATCTAAATCATTTGACATTTAACCAAAAAAGCAAATTTAATTTTTAACAGGAGATTTCTCAAATCTCTCATGTTTTGCATAAACTCATGGAAACTTATCGAGTGACGGTTACTTTTTTTCATATTGATTAGCTTTCCAACCGAAGGACCTATATTCATTAACTGATCCTCTTCGGGAATATGCTCAGAGAACTCTTCATCCATATCTGATCTAACTACAGATTACTTTGTTCCCCTTTTTTTCTGTTTTCGTAGCGAACCTTTAACCTTATCGCACAACTTTGAACTACCCTTAACTTTGTGATCTTTGTTTTTTCAACATTTTTTCTGAAAATCGCACATGTTAAAAAACATTCCTTGCCTTCGCAATCATCATGCACGACTGAGATAAAAGATTTTATTCATTAGAGGAAAAACTTTTTTTTAATAAAAGCTTGAGATTTTTAAAGCTTTTGAGGTAAAGCTTTTTTTGAATATTTGTGAGTGTAAATTTATAAGGAAAAGTTGTTTAAAAACTTTTTCTTATTGGAGTTAAAGTTTTTTGGTAATTCTTTTATTTTATAATTTACGTGGCATTGTAAAAAAGCTTTAGAAAGTTTTTGATGTACTTAATGCTAGCTCTTGAGTTTAATTATGTGTTCAGTTATATGTTTGAATTATATAAATAATGCGAAAAAATATTTATATTGATAGCAATCTAGTAATAATCATTCAAATCCATTTCTTGTATTTCACAACCAGGCTACCGAACAGCATCATTGATTTCTTTATCAATTTCTCAGGTCAATTAGGTCGCGTTACCAAACAAAGAAATTTCTCAACAAAATCATTTTCGCACCCATTTTATTTCTCTAAATTTCTCTCTATGAACCCGTTCTTCTAGTTTATTCTAGGAATTTAGCTAGCGAAAGTTCTATGTAGGTGATACATAAAGACTAATCAATAAAACACACATTGAAGCAATATTGTTATCATGTATTGAAATTTTTGTTTGATATTTCTAATCTTTCGGTGATAATATATAAAGGATAACACTAAGAGCGGTGCTAATGGTAACCGGTTTGGCCAACCAGTTACCAAGTGGTTAAATCACTTGCTGCCAACGCAAATCACTTCCTAATCAGTTTTGAATCACTTGTGATTCATACCGGATATCCGGTTTCAACCAGTTGATAATCAGTTGTATATTTATGGTCCCCACATGCTTTTTGTGAGAGAGTAATTTATATTTAAATAATTAAAATGAAAATAAAGTGGTTTTGAAGTGGTTAAACTGTTGGCAGGGACGAATCAATTTTGAATTAGTTAGTGGAAAGCTGATGTGACACTGATGTGGCGGAAGTGGTTTGGAAGTGGTTCAACCATGGTTGGAAAAGCTCTAACAAGAATCACGATATAGCTCATAGAAGACAAGCTAGAAGATAACGTTTCAAAAGACCCTAAAATCATATCTATAAAATAAGTTTTTTGTCCTTCTTTATAGATTATTAGTACATTACCCGCACTATACAGCGGTATTTTGGACATCGACTAAAAAGTTATGTGATCAATCGTTGTAAATTTTATAATAAACTCAAAGACAAAGTATTACAATTTAATTTATATCTCTAAAATGTATATAGAAATAATATATTTATCGATATATTATATAGAGTAATAAGGTTTAACTAAACTTACCATGTTAGTTTTGTCAATTTGTCAATTCAAACGAAAAGGGTAAATTGGTATTTCACATATGATATTTATAAACTTTAAGCTTAGACTCTAAATGCATTATAAGTGTTTATAGATAGATTATAGATTATAGATTTATAGATAGATTATAGGTTTATAGATAGATTACATATCAATATTTATGTGTAAGATTTGAAGTGAAGTACCCGTATTATTATAATGACAATTTGGCCCGTCCTTCTTCGTCCGACGTCTCCATCGATCGCACCTACTATTTATGACAACCACCACCGAATTTTATCACTTCAATTAATTAACTGCATATGATGGTAGACATATTATAGTTATACTTATCTACAAACAAATTAACAGATCGATTTTAAATAGTAGTTTAATAACGGAAATGTTTCAACTTTTCACAATAGTACTAATCATTTACGTATTGTCTTAAGGTCTAAAATAACGTACATCAAAAGTTTAATTAGTACATGTTGCTTAACTTGATTGGTTAAACTAAATAACTAGTCCTACGTCCAAATACTTGATCGCTGTTATTTCAAATTCGATCATTTTAAAGTGTGGTGGTTTGTCCATCACTATTTTTAAATATGTTTAATGCATGGTACACATTGAATCATACAACATGGTAAACCATGAATAGTGGCGGATAGATGAAAAAGGATGATGCACAAATCATAATAATCTCTTCACAAAATGAATCTACTTTCTGAAATGTTATATGCAGAACTAGTTATTATAAAGATGTCAAGTGTCTTCAACAATGATTAGTTTGATAATCAATCTATTTGAAGTTGTATATGATTGGGATTGGGTTAGATACACGTAATAGAGAAAATATCCTGAAATTTGACTGTGAGCACATAATCTAGCTAAATTTAAAAGCTGGTGTTATATATGTTGCCATCCAATTCTACAAAAAACCCAATAATAAGTTTCACGTGTTTTCAGTATAAGAATTGAATTTTACGCTCAAAATGACCAATATATGATGCAAGTGAGTTATATTTAATAAGATAAATAATTAACTAATCTGTATGAATTTTAAAATTTTAAAGTGTTATTATCATTTTTAGCCAATCTTTTTATTAATATATTAACATTAATAATTAATATGAGTAATGTTTGTACGATCAGCTCATACACACTTAAGATTTCATAACCTAGCTCAAAAATACCTTTGACTAGAGAAATCTGCAAAATAATAGCACGCTAAGTTATGTGAAATACGGGGAATGTCCCCGTAATTCACCTCCGGCGTGAGAATAAGAATCCATGGTTTGGTGATATGAACTTTAAGGAAGTGTGGTGAATGATTATATTTTTAGAGTGTAGAAGATAATCTTTCAATGAAGAAGATGAGCTCCTCTTTATACTTGTTTCCTTCTTCATTTCCAAGTTATTACATATCAAGTGGATGCCGTCCATTCTGCACACCGCCTCCAAACTTGATCTCAGCCGTTTATCTTGATTTTGTGAATATCCTTCATGGTCCCCACGAAGATACGCTGTGCCCGTAGGTCTCTCAGTATATCCCTCCGGGCGTATGGGTGTAACACATTGTATTGCTAGCGAATTCCCTTTCGGTATCATATACCACTGGGTATACGTTTTATGCTACCAATGTTCTTTTTGTCTTCGTGGCAGTCTTGCCTAGAAGGAAAAAGGTGGTTACACCATTAAGTCCCCCCAGTCTAGTAGGGGATAGGTAAACGCTTAACTAGACGTTGCTAGACTTATGGCGGTTAAATTATTTTAGGTTCGGGGTACAGAAAACATCCGGGCGCGTAGAATCTCCGTGCATGCAGGTTGACGGACCCGCCTTTATTTTCATTATCTCACCTCTGTCTTGATTTGACAGTTTTTCGGCTTTACTTTATTATCTGCCATCATGGCGATTCCACGTGTTTAAGGTCGTGGCGACACATGTCTTTTGGAGAAAGAAAATACAGATATTAAAAGGTTTTTCCCCCTTTTTCTTTTTACTTTCTTTTGTTTGACGAAAGAACCCTAATTCCTTTCTCCCCTCTTTCAATTTCATCTTTTGACTCCGGCGAACATTTCAACCAAGTTAGTTCCCTCGCTTCTTTTCATTTGTTTGATTTACCCATTCTAGGAGATGTCTGACATAGGCGCCATTGATAAGGTGAGGTGTGGTCTTCGCCGGAATAATTTTAATCGTATTTGTAAATTGTACGGCTTAGGTTCCGGTTTGCCGGCACTTCCTAATTCTGATGATGTTATTTCCGATCCTCCTGAGGGTTACTTTGGTTTTTATACGAAGTCTTTTTCTGTTGCTAATGTCGGTCTTCCCTTTTCTAATTTCTTTCTGGCCGTTCTTAAGTACTATGAGTTGCATATTTCGCAACTGGTACCTCTGGGTGCTATAAAAATAACTGGTTTTGAGATGGCGTGTAAGGTTCATGGGAAAGTTCCTTCTGTGAATCTTTTTAGGCATTACTTTTGTTTGGGTAGGTCGTATCATGGATACTTTTCTATTGAAAAAAGGCCTTCTGCCCGTAGAATCCTGTTTGGTATTCGTGATAGTTTAAAAGATTGGAAAAGGAATTTTGTTTGGTTGAACATTAGTTTGATTCCTATGGCATATAGAGAGGTTTTGGAGTGGAAGAGAGATGATGACACCTTTAGTGACCCCCCTAATTTAACCCGCGAAGAAGTTTCTACCCGTACTTATCTTGATTCTAACTGTCGTATCCATGTTGATGCCTACGAGGAAGAAATTCTTGTTCTTCTTGGCATGAGTGATGTCTGGGCAGATAGGGACTCTGTACCTGTGATTTTGGATGATGGGGAGGGTGAGTGTCTTACCTTGTGTCTACATGTTGTCTGGTTAATTTGTAGAGTTTTAATATCTACTTTCTTTGTTGCTGCTATTTTTCAGAGATGAGGCTATTGGACGTATTGAATTCTAGCAATAAGAAGGTTTTCCAGTATGGTTCCAAGAGTGTAACACCAAGCCCTAGCGGCGTCCCTCCTGCCAGGGTTACGCGTTCTTCTGTGGCTGGACATGATTCTCCTGATACGGCCGGAGAAAGGTTCAAGGCTGGCCAGAGTGGGGCTCTTGCCAGAGATAACTATCCAGAGCCTGTCAGTTCTGACCCAGAAGCTGAGAACGTTGTTTGTGGTGGCGCTGCTGGTTTGAAGCGTAAAGTGAAGAGGCCAGTTGGTGGTAAGACTAGGAAGCAAAAAAGATCAAAGGGTGTAGACTTTAATCTTGTTGATGTGTCGGATGCGGCTGATGAGCGAACCGGGAGCTCAAAAATTGAAAACTCTGCTCAGAAGGAGGTGCCAATGACTGCTGACGATCATATTACTCCACCTGCTTCTCCCAAGTTTGGTCGTGTTTCACAGCCTGTTAGAGACAAAGCTCCTGCCACGTCTGGTCCAGATAAAGGTATTCTTGATTCTTCCTCTTTTGGTATAGCATCTTTTAGTACGCCCTACCCTATTTCCGGGGATAATATGTTTGGGAATTTTTTCAATGATATGGATTATGTGCTTTCTACCATTCTTGAAGATAATGCTGAGGTTAGAATATTGGGTACTAGGGAGGCTTATGTGCCTGGCTGGAATCTTTATGTTGATAGCACCTTGGATAGTGCTAGGTCTAGGGGTGAGTTTCTCTCTCATGCTCTTCCTCCAAGTTTGCAGTTCCAGGGTAGTAAGCTGACTTTTGCAGAGATGGTGGAAGGTTTGGATAGAGCGAACGTGGAGATGTCTTTTTATGGTAATTGTGTCTCGAAGGCTCTGATGGAGGTTAGGCAGGCTTCTTCCGAGAGCACGGTTGTAGCTTTTAAACGTCGGATGGAGAATCTTGTCAAGGAATAAGTGGATATGCAGTCGGAGTTGGAGAAGCGGAACTTGAGTTTGATAGCCAATGCTACCACCATTTCTGAGAAAGATAAGGAGATAGCAAATCTAAGGGTTCACCTTGCTCATGTTGAAAATCAGGTCCAGTCTTCAATTGGCAGGATATCTGAGTTGGAGGGTATGGTCACTGCATCCGAGGAGAGGAGGATCCAGGCAGAGGAGAGGGTTGTCAACTCAGAGCTAATTCACGTGGATTGTATTAAGAAGGCCGTGGCTCATTTCTCTGAAGGTTTGACTAATAGCGAGGAGTTTTGGAATCCAGTTGCTCATGCCTTGTCATGTGCTGGGAGAAAATCTGGGCAAGAGTTGTTGGCACTTCTTTCCTCAAGGTAACCGATAGAGGGCTTGAATATGGAAGAGTTGCCCGATTTTGACTTCCAAGCTGGAGTTGACTATGATCTGGCCGTGTCTGCCTTGAATGATGCTCGCTTTCCTTTCCTCCAGAAGTTGCTCAATTCTGCTCATCTCCCCATTGATGATCTTCTCAAGATTCAACCCGATCAAGCTTCTATCAATACTTCTGATAATTGATGTTTTGTGATGTGCTTTTAGCTTTATTGCCTGAAATGGGCTTTGGATTTTTGCTGCCGACAATATGTGTTTAGCTGGATGCCTTTATCCTTGTAAACATACTGTGCTTTGGTATGGCTGGACGCCTTTATCCACCTAGACATAACTTTATTAAATGTGGTTGGACATCTTTATCCGATGTTTTTACTATGATTTGTGTGTTTTAATGCCAGTGTAGTGGACATTTCGGGTTTTCGACCGAGTTCCTATCTTTATATGAGGCTTGTTCTTAGTATGACTTACATTTATGTCAAATGCATACATGCCGTTCATACATTTATACACATATTTTTTAGAAAACGATTTCTATGGTTGCCATTTTCCATGGGTGTGTGTGTTGCAACCTTGGTCCGGACTTATATGCCCAAAGTGTGGCATATTTTTGATTGAACTACGTTTCAATCCCTGTTGTAGGTTGCTATCCCATATACAGTGCTTAGAGTTTCCAAGAGTGTGGTTGCTCCGTATATTGTTATTTTAGCTTTGCTGTGAGTGTCGTTATCCGTATTGCATCAAACGATTTGTGGACACATGTTTAAGCTTTAAAACCATAGAAAGGAAATCTATCTCATTCATTAAAGTCAACAAAACTTTTGAATCGATTCTTGCATGGCAAAACACGTGCCAGTAGTGAATTTAGTACATCTAAGTATTTATATGTAATACTTTCTCAAATTGGATGCATGCCAAGTACGATCCAAGATTTTTCCTTTCGAGGTCTGGAGTTTGTAAGATCCATTCTGGTATGCTTCGACCACTTTGTATGGTCCTTCCCAATTTTGGCCTAGCTTTCCATGATTTTCAGCTTTGCTTTTATTTCTGAGCACGTAATCCCTAACCTTGAAGGAAGTCTTGCGGACTTTTTGGTTGTAGTATTTCTCCATTTGTTTCTTGTACCCGGCCTCTCTTATTGCAGCAATCTCTCTTCTTTCTTCCAGAAGATCTAGGTTTTCTTTAAGATTTTGACTGTTGCTTTCTTCGGTGGAATGAAGGTAGCGGTAAGAGGGCACACTTATCTCTGCCGGGAGTAATGCTTCTGTCCCGTAAGTAAGGCTGAATGGGGTCTCTCTGTTGCTCCTTTTCAGAGTGGTTCGGAGTGCCCAGAGCACGTTTGGTAATTCATCTAACCATCCGGCCTGATGCTTGCCGAGCCTAGTTTTTAGCCCTTTGACAATTTCCCTGTTCATGACCTCAACTTGTCCGTTGGCCTGTGGGTGGTAGACAGATGTGAATGATTGTTGTATTTGAAGCCCCTCACACCAACTTCTGAAGGGATTTTCCGCGAATTGTTTTCCGTTGTCGCTTACTATTTCTTTTGGTACCCCGAATCTGCACACTATGTTGTCCCACACAAAGTTTACCACATGCTTTCCTGTGATTGTGGCCAGAGGTTTAGCTTCTACCCATTTGGTGAAGTAGTCAACTGCTACTAGGAGAAATTTGACTCTGCCCGGAGCCGGTGGGAAAGGTCCCACGATGTCGATTCCCCATTTGAGAAACGGCCAGGCAGACGTGACTGGTATTAGGTCGTGCTTGGGCTGCCTGGGTATAGTTGAGTGTATCTGGCAGGATTCGCAGCTTTGTAACTCCTTCTATACATCTTGGTGCATGGTGGGCCAGAAGTGTAACACCCGTCAAATTAGGACTAGTGATTAGTGCCTAATCAGTTGTTAATGCATGTAATTAGTTGGTTTTAGGCTAATTAATGTATCGAATTTTATATATTGTTGAATATATACAAATATGTGATTTGAGTAAATTGTACAAGTTCAAATCGAATGTGATTCATAAATACGGACGTTGGTGACCAATTTTAGTAAATATAAAAGTATTTAATAACGATATAGTACCCAAAAATATTATTTTGATAATATTCTAGACCCTTCTGTAATGTATGAATAGACGCTTACACGATTAAATACTAAACGCGCAAACAACCGGAATAAAGTTGAATTGTATTTTATAACACCATTATTAAGTGTTATCGATAAAACATCCGTATTTTAAAAACCCACAATTAGACGTGTATTAAATTATTTAAAAAGTTTAAACAATTGGATAAACGAACACCGCACGGAGCGCGACTACAGGAGCTGAGAAAGTGAGGCTTTCACCAAAACCCCACTCTCTCCTTTTCTTTCTCCTCATTTCTCACATTCTTCTCCCTCATCTTCTCTCTTTTCTCTCATTTTACCACCAAACCACCATCAACATAATCTACAAAATAACACCACTAAACCACCTCGGATCATCTCGTTCGTTTGGAAGAAAAGAACCACCGCGTCACGATCTACACTCCTACCTTTCCGGAATCTTGATTCATTAACTTGTAAGTTTCCGACGAAAACTCGAAACCTCTCGATTTTAAGTGTTTTTAAGTTTTAGTTGTTTCTTTGAGCATAGAATGTCCTTATAAGGGTTGGGTAAAACAATCAGACCAAATGGAAACCCGAAAACTCATTTTTGGCTCAAAAATTCGTTAACAGCCTTAAGTGTCGCAACGAAGGTGCAGTATAGCGTCACTTCATGCGTCACTTAAGTGACGCATTGAGTGTCGCTAAAAGCCCTAACCATGCGTCACTTGCATAAGTGCCGCATACAACCCCTTTTTCCCGACACTTACCTCCGTCACTTGTTTAGTGACGCCTAGAAGCCTTAACCGACACAAATGGAGTGACGCCACCTTATGCGTCACTTACCTAAGTGACGTCCTAAACTAAGAATTTCCAATTTTATGCGACACTTACTAAGTGTCGCCCAAGCTACCTTAGTGACGCCTCAGTATGCGTCACTTCCGTTAGTGACGCCCTCACTCAGATTCTGCCTTTCATGCGTCACTTCCTAAGTGACGCCCAGCCCCTAAGTGACGCTATAAGTGACGCATAAAACAGAAGGTTTCAAACTAATTTTACTCTAAGAATTGAGGCCCAAATTTGACGCCCCATTTCAGCCAAATTCAAGTCCAGCTCGACCCCAGCCAGGGGCTCTGCCCCTTGGACCCCGCCAGGGGCTGCCGCCCCTTGGACCCCGCTACCAGGGGCACTACCCCCGGACCCCCGTCATTAACGGGCTTCGCCCTTACTCTAGGTTCACGAGTAACGGTGTTACATCTAAACTTTCACACAAAATGTTGAACTTGTATAACATCAAACACGAATGCGACACAACTTCTAAAACACATTGGAACTTACTTTTAGGTATGACACTTCAAAATCATCAAAATAATAATATGGGATTATTATTACAAACAATCACCAACGGGTCGTACGCATTTTCAAACACTTAAACAAACAACCAAATCGTGGTAATTTAGACATTCTAGTTGAACAAACAACTACAAGGGTGATCTTTGAGATACTCAATCATGTCATAACCATCGCGTGTCGTGGACACCCTCAGGTTACAAGTCGTTGGATTTCGATTCTTGGCTAATCAATCTAAGTTTATTAAGATAAACTCTTCAGGCTCAGGTGAGTCTCATGGCACCTCTTTTACTATTTTACTAGGGGTGCGATACATTGCTATGTTTTTAACACATGAACGCGAGTACATATTTCAATATACTACATGAGTTGTTTCAACTAATCAAACCAAAGTCCTCCGTCAGTATAGTCTGGTAATACGAAAGTAGCGTGAATATTAGTATATGGTACCATATAGGATTGACCCTCCTCGTCCGGGTTAGCAAGCACTAACCGGGTAAACGGACGTACTAATATTTGGGAAGACGAGTGTAGATTAGGCACTCGTGAAGGCACCTCGCTCGGAATTCTCTATATGGGACCCGACCCTCGAGTTAAGCTCAGACTATGCGCTCATGGCTGTATACATAACTATTATCATTTTCTGGATGCAAATCAACGATTAAATCTTGCGGTTCACACTAAATTTATTTGATATCTAAACCTGTGAGCTCACCAGCGTTAGCTGACCCATTTTAGCATGTATCACAGGTACACAGCAGTAGAACTGGACTGCCCAACAGGATGCATATTAGCTCGAGTCTTCATGCAAGCATTCAAGAGATTTTACTTCATTATTAGATTTTGTACAACTAATTATGTATTCAAATCTCTTCATACTACAAACACGAGCTATGCGTAGGATGATTATTGTAAACATTTTAATATTAATATATTTTGTTAAAACGACGCATATAGAGTCGTTTGCTATATATCTGTGTGCTTTGATTATTGATTAGTAACACCCAAATTATGCTTCCGTAACACATTAAATTTGGGGGTGTTACAAGAAGTAACCTAGATTCTTTATTTTTATTACTATGGTTCTGGGTCCGGAATGGATTCCACACGACCCTTCATGTACCTCATGTACCACTCTTCTTGCCTCCTCTGGTCCCACACACCTCAACCATGGTTGGAGGTATGCTCTCTTGTATAGTATTCCATCATGGAACGTGTAACAAGGTGACTTGGCTTGTATTTTCCTGGCTTCTTGCTTGTTCTCTGGTAGGACTCCATGGCAAATGTATTCTACTAGGGGTTTCATCCAAGAGTTTCCTTTTTCTTGTATATGTAGTACCCCTTCGCCTCCTTCCATGAAACTTATGTGTAGTACTTCCACCAACACCTCTTTTGTTAGGTGTGCGAACTGCATGGACGCTAACTTACTCAGGGCGTCTGCCTTCTTGTTTTGATTTCTTCGGACGTGCTCTATGGTGAACTCTTTGAAACTCTTGAACCTTTGCTTTACTTTCTGTAGGTATTTAATCATCCTACTATCCTTTGCATCGAACTCCCCTTGGACCTGTTTTGCTACCAACTGTGAATCGACATACGCTTTCAAGTTCTCCACCTTCATTTGGATGGCTAGGTTTATTCCTGCCAAGAGGGCTTCGTATTCGGCTTCGTTATTTGAGGTTGGAAATTCAAACCTCGAGGCGTAGGTAAATTCTTTCTTGTCAGGGTCGGTTAGGATTAATCCTGCCCCGGAACCTTCTGAGCTAGATGCTCCATCCATATGGAGGGTCCAGGAATCCTTCTCCGATGAACATTCTGCCTTGAGCGTCTGGGACCCTGCCTCATAGGTTACCTGGTTGGTACTTATTTCTGCCATAAAATCGGCGAGGACTTGTCCTTTTATCGAGACACGTGGTTGGAAGGTAATGTCGTGCTCTCCTAGTTCGATTGCCAACTTTGCAAGCCTTCCTGATTTTTCTGGCTTGGACAACACTTGTCGTAAGGGTTGGTCAGTTATTACCACAATTTGGTGTGCCTGGAAGTATCTCCGTAGGCGTCTAGCAGCGTGTACTAATGTCAGCACAAGTTTTTCCATTGGTGGATAATTAACTTCTGGACCATGTAAAGCTTTGCTAATGAAGTAAACTGGGACTTGGGCCCTCTTTCTTTCTGCTAGGAGTACTGCGCTAATTGATTCGTTGGCTGCCGAGAGGTACATGAACAACTTTTCTCCAGCCATAGGGGCGACGAGGGTTGGCAACTATTGCAAGTAGGTTTTTCATTTCTTGAAATGCACCTTCGGCTTCTTGTGTCCAGAAGAAAGCTTTTTTGTTGGTGCAATTTTTCAACGTTTTGAAGAATGGTAGTGATTTTTCGGCTGCCTTTGACAGGAATCGGCTAAGGGCGGCCAACCTTCCGTTTAGACATTGGACCTCCTTTAAGTTTTTTGGGGACTCCATTTCCCTGATTGCCTGTATCTTGGTTGGATTGGCCTTTATTCCTTTCGCCGTGATGAGGTGTCCCAGGAACTGTCCTTCTTCTACCCCGAACGTGCACTTCTTGGGGTTCAGCTTCATGTTGATTCCTCTGAGAGTTTCAAAGGTTTCTTTGATATCATTTAACATGTCATCTTCATTGTAGCTTTGTATGACCATATCATCGACGTAGGCTTCCAGGTTCCTACCGATTTGCTCCTGGAATGCTTTGTCTATCAGTCGTTGATATGTTGCCCCTGCATTCTTAAAACCAAATGGCATCTTTTGGTAGAAAAATATCCCAATATCTGTGTGGAAGGCTGTCTTATCTTCGTCTTTTAAAGCCATCTGGATCTGGTGGTACCCTTGGTATTCGTCTAAGAAATATTTGATTTTGAACCCGAAGAGGGATTCTACCTTCCAGTCGATTGCGGGTAGAGGATGGCAATCTTTTGGGCATGCCTTTTTCAAGTCTGTGTAATCCACACACATCCTCCACCCACCATCTGATTTTTTTACCATTACTGGGTTGGCAACCCAAGTTTGGTATTTGACCTCTTTAAGTATTCCTGCAGCTACGAGATCTCTTACCTGTTCACAAGCTTCTTTACTCCGTTCTGGTGCCAGGTGCCTTTTCTTCTGTTGAACGGGGGTTTTGCTTGGGTGTACATTTAGATGATGTTCCGTGACTAGCTCTTTTCTTTCCTCGTTTGGTTCCGTAAAGGTAATCCGTCGTGGAACTCCAGTCATATCGGCAGGAGTCCAGGCAAACACATCTATATTTTCCCGGAGTAAGTTGACAAGCTTTATCTTTATTGCCTCCGGTAACTGGTTGCCGATGGCTACCTTTTGATCCGGGTGGAGATCATTAATGATTTCCCTCCGTTCTGACTCTTCGCAGGAGTATATGACTTTTTTCTGTTCATCTTCGTCTCCATAGTTTTTCTCCGATACCTTCTTTATATTCCTTGTTGAGTATACAGTCGCTACACCATTTGGTGTTGGGAATTTCATTGCTTCGTGCACATTGGATACTACCGCCCCGAGCAGACACATTGAGGGCCTCCCTAGGATAATGTTGTACGGGGATTGCGCTTGTATTATCATGAAGTCAAAAATCTCGGTCCTGACCTTAGGGTAGGATCCTAAAGTCATTCTTAAGCTAATCATTCCCAGCGGCCATGATACTTCTCCTGAGAATCCAATCAAGGGTCGTGCAACCTCATTCCTAGTGGCCTGTATACCCAGAGATAGCTGCCTGAAGCAATTTTCGTACATAATGTCTGAGGCGCTTCCTCCATCCAAAAATATCATGTGCACTTTTATGTTTGCTATTTCGGCAGTGATTATCACGGGAGCTTCCGATGGTATGATGGTTTGTATGGCGGGGAAAGAAATCTCTTCCTCCTCCCACAGTTCTACCACCTTGGATCTTCGCTTTACTCCTATCACGGGTGAGCGTATCATAAGAATTTCCTCTTCCATGGGCTTTGGCTCATCCTCTTTCTTTTTCCAGCCTTTCTTCGCCCCATCGAAGCTCTTTTTTCCGCCCCTTTCGTCATCTTTAGAATCTTTTACCTGGTGGGCTAGCTTGCCTATCTTCAAGGCTTTCTTTAATTCTGCCCGTAGTTCCCGGCAGAATTCCGTATCGTGCCCATAATCTTCATGGTATTCACAGTATCTACTCGTATTCCTGTCTTTAGTTTTTCCTTGGAGTTTTTGGGGAGCCTTAAACTCACTCGAGACCTTTTCTGTTAGCCAAATTTCTCTTGGGGTCTTAATCAACCCTGCCCAGAGGTTCTTGCTCTATTCTTTTTTTGAATAGGGAGAGTATTTATTTTCTCTTGGCAACCCATTGAAAATTTTTCCCCTACCTTCATTTCTCCATCTGGAAGGTCTACCGTTATGACCTCCGTAGTCTCCTTCATTTTGCCTGCCCAAATTTCCTCCTTTCATAGATGTTTCTTTTCCTCTCACATACGCGTAGACCTCATCCTACAGCTCCTGGTAGGTCTCTGGTAGGATCCTTCCCAGTTCTGCCACGAGCATTTTGTTCCTCAATCCATGGATGAAACCGGATACTCTTTGATCTTCCTGTAGGCCTTCTATTTGTTGTGTTTCGTCAGAGTATCTTTCCATGAAGTTTTTCAATCCTCCACTTTCTCCTTGATAAATGTTGTGAGCCTCTAATTGTGTTTTTGTATACTTACGCTGTTTGATGAAATGATATAAAAATCTTGTTTCCAATTCATCAAAACTTTCAATGCTTCCTGGGGGTAACTTATCATACCAGGCTCTAGCGGTTCCCGCTAAGGTCATTGAGAACATGTGGCAGGTGATTGGCATTGTCCATTTTTTAATTTTTTCTGCCCCTCGGAATGCTCTCAAATGATCTTCTGGATCTGTTACCCCTGTGTACTCTTTGATGTTTGATGGGAGCTCCAGGCCGTCAGGCATCCCATAATGTTTGATCCATGGTGCCAATGGGGATTGCTTTTTCTTGATGAACGAGTGGACCCTGGATCGTGTCGATCTAGGATTATCATAATGTTCCCCTCCCATTTGTGGATAAGCCGGATTATATCCACCATGAGGGAAATTTATCCATCCTCCATACTGAGGAGAATAAACTGAATGACCTCCTGGTTGGGGGTTATACGTCCCAGGGTTCATGAATCCTGCAGGGATTTGACCTCCTGCCGGAGGGTAGTATCCCAACAAATTAAATTTTCCTTGTGCCCCTTGGTGATTGCTAATGTCGGTCATTACCTGCACGTTTGTAAAAACAGCTCGGGGTATAGCATTCTGATTCAGGGATGTGGCCGGAGCGTTTCCTGTGGGAATCATGTGTGTTGTCGTATTTGTCAGGTGTTGGTTCAGTAGGGGTGGTAGGTTTTGATTCTGAGCCATCCTTGGATGTGGTCCGAAGTATGGCTGATTTGCCCAGAGGTTATTATGAGTCATCTAAAAACCTCCAGGCTGAGTTTGGTAGGAGGTTTGCGCACTTACACTTGTTTGTACGTTTGGTACTTGTTGATTTGTGCTTAATGTGTTTAGTGGCTGATATCGCTCGTTTTGTACATGTTTATCTTTAGCGATATCATTGTTTTGTGCGTTCGTTTTAAGTGGACTTATTGAACTTTCGGTACTTAATTAGTTTGAAATGAATTCTAGGTATCAAGGTTGAAGGATCGAAGTTTGGATGGCATTTGGGTGATGATTCAAGCAAAAATATGGAAAGTGTTGAACACGTGCGGTTACACCAAAGCTGGTTGCTGGAAAATGCAAAGGAGCCGCCGGGTCCTTTTGAAACCCGCCGGGTTTGTTGTTCCAACCGCCGGGTGATTTAATTTGTCCATCACATTTTGGTAGCAGAAACATTCGTCCTCATGAATCCTGTAGAAGCCGCCGGGTTGTTTGTTTTAGCCGTCGGGTCTCCTTTTGCCATTAAGCCGCCGGGTCGTCGTAACAAGCAACCGGGTTCCCCTGAAATTCGAATGACCCGCCGGGTCGTTACCACTAGCCGCCGGGTAGTTTGGGCGGCAGATCACTTTTTGTCCTTGAAAAGCACTTTTGCTTTTGGGGGATCAACCAACTTTTGCATTCAGCTTATATACACGAAAAAATACCTTAAAAAGGGCGATTTTTGGGTTTTGAAAGATTTCTTCCATAATTCTTGAAGATTTGCTTAGTCTAACTTACTCCGGGTTCAAACATTCATCATTCCAACTTTGTAATCACTCGGTTTGCACTTTTCATTCTAATATAAGCATGTTTTCTTTGATTTCTTTGATGATAAGTGTGTGTGATGATGTTAGTATGATTGTTGGCTAGATTTTTGTCATACTTGCTTGGATGAACTAGTTAGTAACTAGGGGTGTTATATTTTGGTGTGAGTTTATGCTTCGAGTTTGAGATTCATCCACAAATTTGTATGTAACTAGTTTGATCTTGTTAAACTTGTCGGTATTTTGGCTAAACAACTTTGGCGAATGTTTGTTGTTTAATAAAAATATTTGTTATTTGTATAAAACGTATGAATGAACCATTTCCGCGAACGTGGATGATGTTACAAGTTAAATGAGCTAGCTAGCACGATATGAGTTAGCGACAATGGTGAATGCTTTTCGTGTGGATGAATGATAAACTCTTATAGCTTGAACTTATGTTTAATCTCCAACTTGTGTGTTTGAGCTTGATGTTATTACATTAACTTGTTTGATAACTTGCTAAGGGATATAGCGAATGTTTTCTTGTTAGTAAATTGTTATCAGTTATTTGTCTATAAATGGTCGAACTTAATTATGAATGTGGTTTTGGAACAAGTTGATGGTTAAGCTCAAATATGCAAGTAGGTAGCCATGGCGAATGTCCGTTACTTGATTAAATCATAGGTTTGTCAATTGAAGTTGAATCATTAGGCGATGGCGAATGTTAAGCCTAGGTTTGATGGAAAATTGTTTGCATAAAATAAACAGGTTTTAACTTTACACCCCGAAATCACTAACGATCTAATCCAAGCAAGTATAGTTTTTAATATTTGAAAGTACCAAACAATTAACCCGACTCTTAAGAGTCCACTTGCCTAGTTTAACTGAAAATTGTAGTTTTAAGCATTGTGACAATTCGGTCACACAAACCAACCAAATTTTATTTACTCTTTTAAATCGCTCACACTTATCTTGATTGTCCAACGAAGTTCCCTGTGTTCGAACACGAACTTACCAAACTATACTACCACTCGACAGGGTCCACTGCCCGGTTGTGTTTTGGTCTAGCTCGGTACTTTTTGGTTTACTAATCAACGATAATTTTATAACTAGATTTTGCACATCAAGTTTTTGGCGCCGCTGCCGGGGAACTTTGATTTGTGAAAATTGATTTAAGTGTGATTAATTGACCCTTTCTAGAATCTATTTCTTGGAAGTTATTCTTTTTTTTTTTTTTGTTTTGTTTTGTTGAATTGCGCCGGTGCGTTTATGGTTTTATCTTTTGTGTACTTTCAGGTGTGATTCGGTAGTGGATGAACACAAGGAGCTCCGGTAAAGAGCTTCTAAGTCCTTTGTCCAATCCGGATAAAACCAAAAAGAGCAAACGAAGGAGGAAACCAAAGAACAATCCAACGGATCCAACTAGTAGTCAAACGGACACCGAACCATCTTCCGAAAACACCATTGAAGTGGAAGAAATTTTTGAGGAAGAACTTCCGTCATCCGAAGAGAATCCTTCGTCACCTTCTCTAGGTGAAGAAGAAGAAGAAGAAATGGCGGATGAGGATGATACTCCTATTTTCTCACGGGAAAGAACCGTGGCACCTACACCGGGGTCGGCCATTCGGGTTCAAGGAAATCAAAATGATAATTTTTCCTTGAAGGGCCACCATATGCAACTTATAAGGGATACCCAATTCGATGGAAGAGTGCGGGCCGATCCGCACAAACACATTGCAAGTTTTCTAGAAATTGGTGAATATTTCAAGTACGGGCCGAATATGGATGAAGCGGTCCGGTTAAGGACTTTTCCAATGTCCTTGTGTGGGGAAGCTAAGATATGGTACCAAGAGTTGGAACCCAATACAATTAGAACTTGGAATGAAATGAGGGAAGCTTTTGTTAGAAGATATTATCCACCGGCTTTGGCCGAAAGATTGTTGAATGAGATCCGAGCCTTCAAACAACAAGAAGGAGAAACTTTGGTTGAAGCTTGGTGTCGACTAAAGGATTTGTTGAGAAATTGCCATGGCCATGGATTGTCTAAAGCGGAAATTATTACATTGTTCTATAATGGTCTTGGCATTGAGTCGGCAAATGTTCTTGATGCCTCCGGAGGAGGTCTATTTCTTTACAAAACGCCTAATGAAGCTTGGAAGGTGTTGGAAGACAAGGTTACCCAAAGTTTGAATTGGGCAAAAGATAAAGGTGGAAAGCCGGTGAGAAAACATGTTGCATTTGCCGAGGGTACTAGTAGTGGAGGCGGAAGCTCCAATGACTCGGCCATAATGAAAGAAATCAAAGATTTGCGTTCTACATTTGATGCTCAATTCAAAACAATAAAGGGTGAAATCAAAGAGCTTAGAAGTGGGTGCGGTAATTGTGGTGGTAATCATGCCACGGTGAATTGTGCACAAGATGATTTACCGATGACGGGAGATGAGGAAGATGTTAATTTCCTTCAACAAGGAAATTACCAAGGTGGGAACTACCAACGGGGTGGTTACCAAAATAGAAACTCGGGGGGCTATCAAGGGAGTTATAACAACCAAAACCAAATCCGATTTTCAAGACCTAACCAAAACTACACCCAATCTCCCAACCAAAGCTACAATCAAAACCAATCCCAAAACCAAAACTACAACCAAAGCCGAAACCAAAGCCCATCAAGAGATAACCATCCACCACCGGTTCAAAAACAAGAACCAACTTTAACTCCTATGGAACAAATGATGAAGGAGTTTATGGCCAAACAAGACACCGCAACCGAAAGAATGAAGACTCAAATGACAAACATTCGGTTGAGCATGGAACAAGGGCAAAAGAATCAACAAGCTTCAATACAAGATTTGGAGCGAAAAATGGAGAGGTTGTCCGAGGGGCAAAGTAGTAGGCCAACCGGTGGCTTACCAAGCACCACACAACAAAACCCAAGACAACAACCACCACCATCTTCTAGTGGAGGATCAAGGCCATACCAACCACCGCCCGCAAGGAATGAGCATGTAAATGCTATCACAACAAGGAGCGGAAAAGAACTTCCACCACCTCAAGCCAAAGACCAAAATATTTCTAACTCTTCTGTGCAGGAAATTGAGGAAGAAGAGGTTGAAGATCAAGTTGAGGCTCCTACACCAACGGATACACCGGTGTCACCTACCCCGGTTGTAAAAGCTTACAAGCCGAAGATCCCGTATCCTCAAAGGCTAAGAAAAGAAAAGATGGCGACCCAATACGGGAAGTTTGTTGACATGATCAAAGGCATCCGGATCAATGTGCCTTTGGTGGATGTACTAGCCGGAATGCCAAATTATGCCAAATTCATCAAAGATTTGGTGAGCAACAAAGACAAGCTTTCAGAGGCATCGGCTATGTTCTTGAATGAGGAATGCTCGGCACTTGTTCAAAACCAAATTCCACCAAAGCTTGGTGATCCGGGGAGCTTCATTATCTCATGTACATTGGGTAAAATCATAACTTGTGATGCACTAGCCGACCTAGGGGCTAGTATTAATTTGATGCCTTATTCTTTGTATGCAAAATTGTCCCTAGGATCCCTCACCCCCACACGTATGAGTATTCGTCTTGCCGATAGATCTTTCCAATATCCCATTGGGATTGCGGAAAACATGTTGATTGAAGTAGGTCAATTTACATTCCCGGTAGATTTTGTTATCCTAGAAATGGAGGAGGATAGTAAGGTACCCTTGATTCTAGGAAGACCATTTTTACATACCGCGGATGCTATCATCCAAGTCAAAAACAAGCAATTGACCCTAGGCATAGGACAAGAAAGGATTGCTTTCACGGTCGATAAGGCCATGAAGCATCCTTATTCCACTGACGATTCTTGTTTTAGCATTGATGTTATAGATGAAGCGGTTGATCAAGAATTGCAAGGTTTGATTGGAATGGAATCGGAGCTTGTTGACCTTTTGGAGTCAAATGAAGGAGGAATGACCGAGCAAGAATTGGTCATGAGCATGGGAGAAGCAATGAATGAAGATGAGCCAACTGATGATGAAAGTTTCGAGGACTTAAAAGGCGAGGACTACATGAGGATCAAAACTTCATTGGAGGATCCGCCGAAAGATTTGGAAATGAAGCCTCTTCCAAGCCATTTGGAATATGCATTTCTTCAAGAGGAGAACCTATTACCCGTTGTAATTTCTTCAACTCTTACTCATAATGAAAAATGCATGTTATTGGATGTGTTGAAAGCTCATAAAGGCGCCTTTGCTTGGCGTACATCCGACATACCCGGGATAAGCCCCTCGTTTTGTAAACACAAAATTAATTTTCTAGATGAGGCGAAACCCGTTGTTCAAAGACAACGAAGGCTTAATCCGAATATGAAGGATGTAGTCAAGAAAGAGGTTGTCAAATTGCTTGATGCGGGTATCATTTACCCCATATCCGATAGTTCTTGGGTTAGCCCGGTGCATTGTGTACCGAAGAAGGGGCGTATTACGGTTGTGGAGAATGACCAAAACGAAATGATACCCACAAGGACGGTCACGGGTTGGCGTGTTTGCATTGACTATAGGAAATTAAATGATGCTACACGAAAAGACCATTTTCCCCTCCCATTTATTGACCAATTGCTTGAAAGGCTAGCGGGAAACGAGTTTTATTGCTTTCTCGATGGATTCTCGGGGTATTTTCAAATCCCAATAGACCCCGAGGATCAGGAAAAGACCACTTTTACTTGCCCTTTCGGCACTTATGCCTATAGGAGGATGCCTTTCGGTCTTTGCAACGCCCCGACCACTTTTCAAAGGTGCATGATTGCCATTTTTCACGATATGGTTGAAACCTCCATGGAAGTCTTCATGGATGATTTTTCAGTTTTTGGCAACTCATTTGAGTCATGTTTAAACAATTTGGACAAAATGTTGGAGAGATGTGAGAAGTCCCACCTAGTGTTGAATTGGGAGAAGTGCCATTTTATGGTACGTGAGGGTATTGTGTTGGGACACAAAGTGTCAGGATTGGGTATTGAGGTTGACCGAGCAAAAGTTGATGTTATTGCTAAACTACCCCCTCCGACTAATGTAAAAGGCGTTAGGAGTTTCTTGGGTCACGCCGGGTTCTACCGTAGATTTATTAAGGATTTTTCAAAAATCACTCGACCGATGACTAAGCTACTTGAAAAGGATACGCCCTTTGTGTTCGATGACCCTTGTTTGAGTGCATTTTCGACCCTTAAGGACCATTTGACCCAAGCACCCATAATAGTCTCCCCCGATTGGTCCAAACCATTTGAGCTTATGTGTGATGCAAGCGATTTTGCCCTAGGAGCCGTCCTAGGACAAAGAGTAGACAACCATTTTAAACCTATCTATTTTGCTAGCAAAACATTGAATGGGGCCCAACAAAACTACACCACGACCGAAAAAGAGTTGCTTGCGGTTGTGTTTGCCTTTGACAAGTTTAGGCAATATCTTGTGCTTTCAAAAACCGTTGTATTTACCGATCATTCGGCCCTCAAATATCTTTTTGCTAAACAAGATGCAAAACCGCGTCTTATTCGTTGGATTCTTCTCTTGCAAGAATTCGACATAGAAATTAAAGATAAGAGGGGTGCCGAAAACCTTGCCGCCGATCACTTGTCGAGATTGGAGAATCCAAATCTTGACAAGCAAGGCGATACTAACATTAATGACTCTTTCCCGGAGGAATTTTTGTTTCATGTAGGTACAAGCGAGGAGGACGAGGATGAAGCACCTTGGTATGCCGACTTAGCAAATTATTTGGTCGGTGGATTTTTGAGAAAGGGGATGAGCCATCAAGAGAAAAGCAAGTTTTTCTAGAACCTCAAATATTATTTTTGGGAAGAACCGCATCTATTCCGGGTTTGTGCGGATGGGATGGTGAGGAGATGTATATCAGGTGGTGAGACTAGAAAAATTTTGGACGCATGTCATCACGGGCCCACCGGTGGACATTATGGCCCTTCGGTCACCGCTAAGAAAGTTTATGATGCGGGTTTCTATTGGCCCACGATTTTCAAAGAAGCAAATACCTTATGCCAAACGTGTGATGCTTGCCAAAGAACCGGAAGCATCTCTAAAAGGGATGAAATGCCACAAACTAGCATCCAAGTGTGTGAAGTGTTTGATATTTGGGGCATCGACTTCATGGGCCCATTTCCTCCATCTTTCAAGAATGAATATATTTTGGTGGCGGTTGATTATGTGTCCAAATGGGCGGAAGCAAAGGCTTTGCCCACAAATGATGCTCGGGTGGTGATCGACTTTTTAAAGAGTTTGTTTTCTCGATTTGGGATGCCTAAAGCGTTGATTAGTGACAGGGGGAGCCACTTTGCTAATGCTCAACTTGAAAAAGTGCTTAAAAGATATGGGGTAAATCACCGGTTCTCGACTTCCTACCACCCACAAACGAGTGGTCAAGTCGAGAACACAAACCGAGCCTTGAAGAGAATTTTGGAAAAGACGGTGAAAGAGAACCGGGCCATATGGTCAAAGAAGCTTGAAGATGCATTGTGGGCATTTCGGACCGCCTACAAGACACCTATTGGGACCACACCATACCGGCTACTCTATGGCAAAACTTGCCATTTACCTCTTGAAATTGAGCACAAGGCTTATTGGGCGCTCAAGAATTGCAACTTAGATTTGGTTGAAGCGGGTGAAAAGAGGATGTTACAACTCCATGAGTTGGATGAGCTTCGAATGCAAGCATATGAGAATTCTCGCCTTTACAAAGAAAGAACCAAAGTTTTGCACGACCGAAAGCTCAAAATGAGAAAAGAATTTAAGGCGGGTGACAAAGTGCTTCTTTTTCAATCCCGATTTAAGTTGAAGCAACCTAAGTTCAAGCCACGTTGGACCGGCCCTTATACGGTCAAGCACGGTTATCCATCCGGATACGTGGAACTTATCGGTTCGGATGGAGGAACTTTCATTGTAAACGGTCATCGATTGAAGCTTTATCATGAGGAGGATGTCGGAAGCGAGTGGGAAGACCTCGCGACTTACCCCAAGGACAAATGAATTCGGGGTCGAGTCGAGCTTTGGACTCGTTAATAAACAAAGCGTCCAATCGGGTCAAACCCGTTTTCATATCCTTTTTAGCCATTATAGTAATTCAATGTCTATAATATTATTACTATATTCTTCTTTGTGTTCTTTGATGAAAAAAAAAAAAAAGGTTTTTGCTTTAAAACGCGAAAGGAGCAGCCGGGTGATACATACAAACCAGCGGGTCATTAACCCTACACGGCGGGTCAGGAGGAAACTATGCCGGGTGAATTAATTTTTCACCACTTGTTGTTAACAGAAAGATTTGGCCTTTTCAGGCCTCTAGGAGCCGGCGTGTTGGTACATAACCCGGCGGGTAGTTACTTAGCCGGCGTGTTGTCTCACCGAACCGGCGGGTAGATTTTATCTTTCAACCCGGTAACTATTTGCGACCCGGGGCCAACCCGCGCCCAACCCGTATGAAGCCGGCGGGTCATTAACCCTACCCGGCGGGTCCCTCTCTAGATCTGCGATTTTTACACTCGATTTTTACCATTTTTTTTCACCAACCTCCATTATTTTTCTTTCTTCTTCTCCGACTGCTGCTAAAACTCGACTATACCCACATAATTTCGAAACTTTTACACTTTTCTCATCACTAATTCTTGTTTCAATGGCTCCTAAGGTATGGATTAACATCTTTTTACTTGCGATTTGTGGTTTTAATTCTCACATTACTTTACATGTGGGGTTTTGCAATTGCTAAGTGTGGGGATGTTTAATCTTATCCTTTTGTTGTTGTTGATAATGTATACATGCTATATAACTAATTTCCTCCATGAAATTGTGTTTAATTGCTTGATTTGGTGAATTTTGTGAATTAGGGTCTATGTGAATAGTGTAAAATCCGAATTTTAGGGGTGATAAATGATTGAAGTTGTTTGATTTACATGTTCTCTCTGTCACATTGCTAGTATTTGCTCATTTCATGATTGAGTTCATAATTTGAAATTTATTTTCAGTGATAGGGTTCTTGTTAAACTTGAAGAATTTGATAATGGTGATGTTTTGGGTATTATTTTACTAGACATAATCATTGGTTGTAAGACATTACTTGAAACTAGTTTATATGTTTGATACTATGATTAGTGAAAGTTGAATGAAATTGATGAACTTGGTTGGGATGTCGGTATATTGTACGAATTATTGTGTAATTGTGATTGTAAGTCTAGCTTAACTGAAATGATGTTGATTAGGCATTACTTTTAGCTCGGTCTAGTTTGATATTGGATTACACATTCTTTGTACATGGGTTGAGTTTGTAATTTGAGATTTGGATATGTTGAGCATGTTTGATTATTAATCTAGTTGAATTGCTTGCTACCTTGGTTTTGGGCTAGTTATTTATTTGGGGGAGGTTACGATTTTTGACATATTATCGCTCCTTTTGTACACGAGACATGCCTATGATTATGACTAATGCTAACATTTGTTTTGTGCAACGTGGTGTTCTCTTGTGTTTGTTTTTGTCAGTTTGGATTTTCCTCACGCAAATCGCGCAAAACCAATGCTTCCAAGAGAGCCGCTGAGACTTCCACCTCTCAATTGCAAGATGAGGAGGAACTCCCACATGTTGGTCCTGAGGTTGCAGAAGCCCTCTTTATTCCTGCTAACGTGCACCCATGGCTACGATTTGACCAAAGATGGGTGCATTACGCCACGTATGCCAGAAATTTGTTCTCTTTGTTAAAGAAAGAATTTGAACTCTCAAGATACGTCGAGTGGGAACCTCTTGAAGCTGTCGGGCTCTCTCAGCCAATCCGAGATCTTCTCATTCAGAGGTTTGAGTTTGGGGGAAATGTTTATGAGTTCACTGAATGGGAGAGAATATTCAACATTAGGGAGCCCGTATTCAAGGAGCTATGTTATGAGTTCCATGCCACTCTGATTCTGCAAAGAGATGTAACTTCTGCTACCGATGCAAACTTCATGAAGTTCAGACTAGGAGGCGAACCACGCCTCCTTTCTCTGAGGCAACTTGCGGAATGTTTGGGTATCTATTCCCAAGCTGAGCTCGACTATGATTTTTTTGATAACTACTTGATTACTGGGGCTCGAGTTCAGGCCACTCATGAGTTCATTGAGGGAGATTTCTGGGAACAGTTCAGTGGGAGGGAGTTTGAAGCTAGCTCGGTCTCGTACAAGGACATGAATAATGTCCATCTTCGTGTCATCCACCGTTTCATTACTCACACCATCGCCAACAGGCGTGAAAATAACGAGAAAGTGACCCTGGCGGATATTTGGTATTTAAGACAGATCTATGAGAGGAACCACATAAATTTCCCGTATTGTGTGGCCCACTATCTCGACACGACCGCAGGGGGTTTGAAGGACAAAAGTCCTATTGTTGGTGGTCACTTTGTCACCTTACTTGCTAAGGGTTTGGGTGTGAATTTTGGAATAAGGCCTGCTTTGACTCCAGTGGATCGAAATCAGAAAAGCATTGGTTACCTCATGTACCATGCAGCTAAGGCAGTGTCTAAAAACAAAAAGGGATTCATTCCCTATCCGGAGGAGCCAGCACCCGAGCAATCGCGACAGCCACCACTGAGACGCCAAACAGCGCAACCGCAACAACAGCAAGGGCAGGATCAACCATCTCTTTTTGATCTTATGCAGGGTATTCGAGGAATTCAAGTGAGCACTAATGATTTCCGGAATGACTTTAGCGAGTTCAGGACTGAAGTAACTGATTGGCAGCAACAGATGGACTACCGGGTCGGAAACGTTGAGTACCAATCCGCATGGACTGCCGATAACCTCAACTGGATTGCTGATCAGCAGGGGTACCAAACTACTTACGCCCAACCTTTGTACCAATGGGGCACCCCTGAAGCTAACCAACACCCACCACCCGTGTATGATCATCAGACAGCCTTGGAGGACGCCCAGCGAAGACACCAAGAGGATTTCGAAAGGCAGTTGCGGCGGGAACAAATGAATCGTGATGCTCCTTCCGGTTCTCAGAATTGGAACCCATGGCCACAGGATCGCGACCAGCAAGATGGGTCTCAAGGACCAAGTTCAGGGGGTTGGGGATGGCCCTTCTAGTTTGGTTATTACTATCCTGATGCTTTAAGTTAAGAGTGCCTGCGTGCCTCATTTGTTAAACAATTTATTTCATGTTTCGGTACTTATCCTCACTAGTATTTTGAACCTCTTGCTTTGAGTGACATTTGGGTACCGTTTTGTACAATGTCACTCAATTGCAATGACCTTTGTTTATTTTATTTCTATCTAGGTAATAGCTACAAGTTCTTGCTTGTTGGATTTGGAACACGTGCGCCGGCTGGCAATAAGTTCAGCAAATGCACTCGCACGTCAAACAAACCCCCGGGGAAGTTCTCGTTCCCTTTACCCCTTCGCACTCATAATTTTTATGCCATTTTTGCATTGAGGGCAATGCAAATCTCAAGTGTGGGGAGGGTTTAAATTCACTTGAATTTTATTCTTAAATTGTTTGTCCTCCTAAGTTGTTGCTTCAAGATATAGGACTAATATTAGTAGACGAAGCACCAATCAAGTTAATAAGTCTAACACTAAACTTCGACAGGGGATCTTCCCACTCATTCAGTTGGCTTACTCAACTTGATTATCCCTCTTGCTATAAAATTTTCTTTTTTAAGAGATCTGTCATAAAAAGCAACCGCATAGGGAGAATCGCATGACTAGCACACTTGTAGCCCCCACTATAAATGGTGAGAAATTCGAGCCTTATTGAGAAAAACACTTATCTTTAGTGTTTACATTATATGTTGCTATGAGTGTGCCGGTGATTGTGGTTTGTTCTAGAACTTGCCCTAGTGATGCATTTCGAGACCGCTGTGGGATCATAGAAATATGATATAGGTGGGGTCAAAGACGAGGAGGTATTCTCAGGATTTGGAGCTTAATTCTTATAGTTTTGACTTTCTAGCCAATTATTTAGTTTGTGTTTGATCTTTTATAGATTGCACAAGTTTACTAATCGGCCAAGGAATCTTGACTATTTTGGATCCTATTTTCTGCTTTACACCAATTTACGTCCAGTTCACCCAGGTCGTTGGCACTCATTTTTAGTGCTAAGAAACCCGTAGACACTTCCACATACACTCCACTAAAATGCTAGCCTAATTTTTGCATAGTCATGACCCGAATCATATATTTTTCTTGAATGTTGCCTAATTGGAATTTTAAATGAGTTTTATCTAAATGTGACTTAAATCGTTTTTAAGTGGGATTCTTGTGTTAAAAGTCTATAATTGAGATTGCATGAAATGAAAATTGTTTGAATGTCAAAGTTAAATGATTGAAGTTGAAAGCAATAAAATTAATGAAAGCTAACAATTGAGCTTAGTCTAGGATTGGATGATTGTAGTCAACTAAATGGCCTTTGAAATTCTGAACAAGTAGTTCCCGAGGGGTGTTTACACCTAGCCACTTAAGGCCTTTATCCGGTCTAGGATGGTTGGTCCGAAAGTTCGCTACACAGGGTTCATAGAAAGTCATAGAATGCAATTACTCCAATCAAAATGTGTAAACCAATTCGAGTTACTGAGTGCAATTTATGAATACGAATTGTAGGTGAAATTGAAGTATAAGTTTAATGGATGTGGCATGAGAATCCTAAGTTTACTATTGTCACATACATAAACCATTAGGTAGCGTTTCCACATTTTTAATGGGTCTTGACTACCACTTTTCACCGATTCTAAGTGTCTATCATACCCAATTCCATAATTAGCCTACATTTGTTACAACACACATTTAGAATACCTCCTTTGAGATCTCACTTGGTGCTCACGCCAAGACGGTGAAGATTTGATCCTTGTGCAAGCCTATGGTAACATTGCATCACGACTTGGCTTGATTGAGTGTTACATCAATTACTTCCTTGCCCTGTAGTTCTATAGGTTGAGAGTGAGTGATTAAACACTTATCCTATTGTGAGGTGCTAGGTCGTGCATTCGGGCTTGACAAATATTTCATCTCAGGTTTTGCTAATTTTATAATGTTGCTAACATGATTGCTTTGGTGATTGATGTTAGTATTGTTTTGATAAGCCTAATCTCCATTTCTGAAAATGCAAGAGGGGGATTGTGAAATTGTAAAAGACAGTTTTGCTTGAGGACAAGCAATGTTCAAGTGTGGGGATATTTGATATCGCTCGTTTTGTACATGTTTATCTTTAGCGATATCATTGTTTTGTGCGTTCGTTTTAAGTGGACTTATTGAACTTTCGGTACTTAATTAGTTTGAAATGAATTCTAGGTATCAAGGTTGAAGGATCGAAGTTTAGATGGCATTTGGGTGATGATTCAAGCAAAAATATGGAAAGTGTTGAACACGTGCGGTTACACCAAAGCTGGTTGCTGGAAAATGCAAAGGAGCCGCCGGGTCCTTTTGAAACCCGCCGGGTTTGTTGTTCCAACCGCCGGGTGATTTAATTTGTCCATCACATTTTGGTAGCAGAAACATTCGTCCTCATGAATCCTGTAGAAGCCGCCGGGTTGTTTGTTTTAGCCGCCGGGTCTCCTTTTGCCATTAAGCCGCCGGGTCGTCGTAACAAGCAACCGGGTTCCCCTGAAATTCGAATGACCCGCCGGGTCGTTACCACTAGCCGCCGGGTAGTTTGGGCGGCAGATCACTTTTTGTCCTTGAAAAGCACTTTTGCTTTTGGGGGATCAACCAACTTTTGCATTCAGCTTATATACACGAAAAAATACCTTAAAAAGGGCGATTTTTGGGTTTTGAAAGATTTCTTCCATAATTCTTGAAGATTTGCTTAGTCTAACTTACTCCGGGTTCAAACATTCATCATTCCAACTTTGTAATCACTCGGTTTGCACTTTTCATTCTAATATAAGCATGTTTTCTTTGATTTCTTTGATGATAAGTGTGTGTGATGATGTTAGTATGATTGTTGGCTAGATTTTTGTCATACTTGCTTGGATGAACTAGTTAGTAACTAGGGGTGTTATATTTTGGTGTGAGTTTATGCTTCGAGTTTGAGATTCATCCACAAATTTGTATGTAACTAGTTTGATCTTGTTAAACTTGTCGGTATTTTGGCTAAACAACTTTGGCGAATGTTTGTTGTTTAATAAAAATATTTGTTATTTGTATAAAACGTATGAATGAACCATTTCCGCGAACGTGGATGATGTTACAAGTTAAATGAGCTAGCTAGCACGATATGAGTTAGCGACAATGGTGAATGCTTTTCGTGTGGATGAATGATAAACTCTTATAGCTTGAACTTATGTTTAATCTCCAACTTGTGTGTTTGAGCTTGATGTTATTACATTAACTTGTTTGATAACTTGCTAAGGGATATAGCGAATGTTTTCTTGTTAGTAAATTGTTATCGGTTATTTGTCTATAAATGGTCGAACTTAATTATGAATGTGGTTTTGGAACAAGTTGATGGTTAAGCTCAAATATGCAAGTAGGTAGCCATGGCGAATGTCCGTTACTTGATTAAATCATAGGTTTGTCAATTGAAGTTGAATCATTAGGCGATGGCGAATGTTAAGCCTAGGTTTGATGGAAAATTGTTTGCATAAAATAAACAGGTTTTAACTTTACACCCCGAAATCACTAACGATCTAATCCAAGCAAGTATAGTTTTTAATATTTGAAAGTACCAAACAATTAACCCGACTCTTAAGAGTCCACTTGCCTAGTTTAACTGAAAATTGTAGTTTTAAGCATTGTGACAATTCGGTCACACAAACCAACCAAATTTTATTTACTCTTTTAAATCGCTCACACTTATCTTGATTGTCCAACGAAGTTCCCTGTGTTCGAACACGAACTTACCAAACTATACTACCACTCGACAGGGTCCACTGCCCGGTTGTGTTTTGGTCTAGCTCGGTACTTTTTGGTTTACTAATCAACGATAATTTTATAACTAGATTTTGCACATCAGTGGCATCGAGGAACTTACTTGGATTTGACTTCCGGGCTGACGTGTGCTGGTGAGTGCAGCTTTTGGTTGACTGGCTGTACTTGGTCTTTCCATTTCAATTTCCTCGTCGACGTCATCATCTTCCTCCTCCATATTTAATCGAGATCTCACGCTTTCCAGGTTCTTTTCCTTGATTCGCTTTGTGATCAAAGGCTCCAAACATTTCATAATCGCTTCATTACTTACCCCAGGTATAAGGCTTTCCGGATTTCGTTCTTCCAAAACGTGTTCCGACGTCATGAGACTTGTTGTGGATCTGGTGTTGGATAGGGGTGTGAAACCTGGTGGTGGTGTCAGGATATCGTCGTTGCCACCTCCAGACGTTGGTAACGTCATTACCGTAGTCTTCTTGAAATAACTTCCGCTTTTTGCTAAACTAGGATTGATGGACTTTTGAGAAAATTAACCGTTATAAACAACTACAGTGTTTGCTTAGATTAACTACGATCTGTCCCACCGGGTGTGCCAATTGTTTGTACGATCAGCTCATACACGCTTAAGATTCCATAACCTAGCTCAAAAATACCTCTGACCAGAGAAATCTGCAAAATAATAACACGCTAAGTTAGGTGAAATACGGGGAAAGTCCCCGTAATTCACCTTCGGCGTGAGAATAAGAATCCATGGTTTGGTGATATGAACTTTAAGGAAGTGTGGTGAATGATTATATTTTTAGAGTGTAGAAGATAACCTTTCAATGAAGAAGATGAGCTCCTCTTTATACTTGTTTCCTTCTTCATTTCCAAGTTATTACATATCAAGTGGATGTCGTCCATTTTGCACACCGCCTCCAAACTTGATCTCAGCCGTTTATCCTGATTTTGTGAATATCCTTCATGGTCCCCACGAAGATACGCTGCGCCCGTAGGTCTCTCAGTATATCCCTCCGGGCGTATGGGTGTAACACATTGTATTGCTAGCGAATTCCCTTTCGGTAACATATACCACTGGGTATACGTTTTACGCTACCAATGTTCTTTTTGTCTTCGTGGCAGTCTTGCCTAGAAGGAAAAAGGTGGTTACACCATTAAGTAATAAAATAGCAATTAATTCCAATTTTGACTCTAGTGGGTTAGTAGCATACATGTCCAAAATTAGAGAGTGGTACGAATTTATTATGACCATGTTATGAAAGCTTCGAGTGGCTGTAACATGCAAGTTTCTAACCTATTGACCTTTCTTTTTCTTCAAATTGATGGCCCTTTATAGTTTATAGTTCAAATTATATTATATTAAATTAAATTAAATTGTTCATACCGTTTCAATATATAATTATATACCAACTTTTCATCTTTGGTAATTTAATATTTTCTTTCCTTTCCAAAAAGAAAATGGCTTTATCTTCCCAATGAAACTATAGAAGCGGACACTCAAGAAATGATCACAAAATATTTACGGTTTCATTAATTTCAAGTTTATAGGTTTCAATATTGGCCACAAAAGTAAATATTCCTGCTTTAAAAATGATCACAAAAAATTTAAAAGTCATGGTATTCCAAAGGCCCAGGTCATTCTGGACATGAAATGTTGATATGTTGACAAAACAAGACATGTAATCAACATAAATGGGATGAGACAGGTCAGATTGGATCTAGATCAAGATTTGTCCTATTAACGCTCTTATATCAACTTCCGATACTAATCTATAAAGCATGTTGGTGTTTTATATATAGCAACTCTTAAAACTAAGATTCGACAATTCTAAAATTAACTTATGTAACTTTTCATCTAATACTATTGAGATTATCATTTTCACTATCGTGTACCGAACTAATAACTATACATACGAGCAAATTTCGGTGATTAAATCACCAAATCTATGAAGAACTAACGTAATATATGATTATTATCGAGTCATTATTTACAATTGAACGTATTCCGCTGCATGACCGGATATTAAGCTAGTATTAAATAAGGCTAATAATTCGTACACCACTGCATTTTAGCCGTACGTCACCAAATATGTTTTATAGAGTCGTACAGTGCAACACTGTAAAACATATTTAGTTGTGTATGATCAAATTGTGGTGGTGCACAACTCACTACCCATTAAGTAATGTATCATTGTAATAGATTAACAATGTCATATTGTCATACAATAAATACGTCAATTGAAATAGGGATGTGTGAATTGATAATGGGTTAGCTGAAAAATTAATTGGCCCATAACTTTTGGACTTGAAAAAAATGGGCTTTCAAAGGCCCAGGTCGCTCTGGACTTGAAATGCTGATCCACTTTAATCATGTGATTGTCTAGACTCTAGATTTTATTAATTTAGTCACCTTTCGAACATTAGCTTTCCTGTAATAACCCATACGAATACGAATACCAATTTACAAGAGAGCTAATAAATACAACATATAAAAATATTCAAACATCAAAAGTGAAAAATGATTCAAACATCAAAAGTGTGCTATGAGTAGTTATACTATATGCAATAACGGTTGTACAGTTAGTGTAAGAATCACTTTTGTTTGTTGTATTTATCAACTCCCATTTATAAACCCTTTCTCTCTTTTATTTTTTTATTTTTATTTTTTATCATTATTATTCTAGTAACTTGCCCTTTCATATATAATTCTCTTTATGTTATAGATACAAAAATCTTTTAAATTAGATTATAAATTTTTTACGATATATTGCAAAGGTTGACATTGATGTACACGTCATTTTCAAAATCAAGTAGTCAAATATATACATAGTTCCTCCATAACATTTTCTGGTTGTCTCCTTTAATCCTTTCAACATTATTAATATGAATAGTATCTTTTTGGAGAGGACACGAAATATGGAATTGAATTTGTACAGGGATACAAATAAACAAAAACAATTATATTAGTACAATAGGAACGGTGCTAAACACGTTTCAAAGTCCATTGTCGACATCTTAATCAACTAGGCGTTTACTAATTTATTTTTATTTTTTCGAATTTCGACTCCATCTTTAGTAATTTCTAGTACTGGTATTTTAAAACAAATAATTAAATTTGTTCTATCGAGTATTATTTTACGTACATATGTACTGTTACGTTGATATATACACAATTGAACATTTGATGACATACATAGAAATGTTAATCAAACATTAATTTGTGGAGTATATATTTATTACCTATTAAGCCATCTACTCAACATGATTCATCTTTCTATATAACTAAAATAGCAGTAGCAAATGTCTATTTGTCATGCTTCTCCTTTTAACAAATAAGCAAAAATCCTACGTTTCATCTCTATAGTTTTTTAGAAAAATTGTATGCCACGTCATACACCACTATAAAATAAAAGGACAAATAAAAAAAATCCGATCTACAATTTTGAAATAAAATCCCATGCAATCCCTTCTTAACATACAATAAGATTCTTCCAATACATAGGGTTTAAAAATATATTACCACCGGCCATTATGAGAATTTCATGTCTCCATTTAAGGATACTAACTTTTAGGTGAGTTTTGTACCTACATGTATATTTTTTTATATATTTATATGTTTATAATTCCTGTAAATTTATATCTCTTTGGACGTGTAAACACATGTTAGAGATGAAAGAAGGCAACATAAATTAACTCGGTAATATTTTCCTGGTTCAACCCAAAGCAAACACTTTTATGTGTGGAATCGCCAATGTATTTGACTCTCTTTGGAATGATACAATATATAGGTTTATATGACTATATATCTCCTATCCTACAGCCAAATCCAAGTGATCGGGTGGTGAATTTCTCATCATTTTCGGGTACGCCAACTATTAAAACTACAACAATTTTTTACTCTTTTATGCTGGTAAATTGACTAGCATGTTCCATATAATTGAAGGTGGTTTATTCTACTGCCTATCACAAATGTTGTGTCATGGTACTTACACAAGTTTTTGTGGCCATGCTCTCACTCTTCTCAATAGTTACCGCACTCATCTTGGGTGTCGTGTTTAAAGGCAAACGACATGGTGAATGGCTAGATAAAAGTTTTAAAAACAGGAATCATGCGTAGGAGAAAACAGAGTTGATAACATAAATTCACTCTAGGCTAGAACCTCCAAAAGTTTATGCAGTTTTATGAAGACATATTTCGGTTGCCTAAAACCACATTGTAAATCTTAGTTTCATAAGGTTATGTATGTTTGATTTGTTATTTTGGTTTTTGAAACAGGGGATTATACCAAGTGTATATATGACTTTTGCAACGTGACCATGTATATATTATTGGCATGCTATTATATGAAATAGAACACTTAACGTATGGTACAATACATTTTAATTTTATATATTATATAAAATGAGTGCTTATCAATGTAGCATGCTACCTTACAAGCTAACCACCGATGATTAGTGAGATATTGATATTGGTCATTTTAGATTATTACTAAGTGGTTGCATAATATCTTCTATTATAGTCCCATGTTAGTATATTTTTCAGTTCTTTTTCCTATCAACTAGACTTTTGATTCGTTTCTAGATATTTTGTTTATTTTATATAAAATATAGACTAGATATAAAATGTGCTAAAAAGTACTAACTGTTGGTGGAAGCTTTGCTGCTAAAACTTATGTGTAAAATGACAAGATTAGAATTGAAATTGGAAAAATGGTATAACTCTTGTAAAGATACATTGCTAAGCTTTATTTGTTGCAGGTATAATTATCAGTGCGTTGTTTAATAAAAATTATATTTTATTGTAACTTCTAGTCGTGTCGCACGGGTAAAACAACCTAGTTACATATAAACCGACGTTAATAGTAGGTCTCATGAAATGATAATAGAGATATATATTAAGCAATAATTAAACACGTGAGTAATATTTTATTTTGTAAAAAAACCTGTAGAATAGTTGAGTAATCCATCATAAAAGTTGGTTCTATAATTCTAGTAAATTTTTTTTTAAAAAAGAAGGTAAAATACTTTTCTTCAATCCCAATCTACGATGGAACCCATTGATGGTGTACCCCCAATACTAAAAGTCTCAAAGTTGTCGTCTAAATCACATAAAGTTTCAGATTCGATCCATTTTCATCAAGTATTTTCGAAAGATTAAGAGTCACATCCTCGTTGATCTATCATAATATATGCGAGTATCAAGACCATGTTACGAAAACTAGTACATTTTTACTACCAACTATTTAGTGATGCAAAAATCTATGGGTGCGTTCAGTTATGATAAATTCTTAAGGTGTGTTTAGTTGTGGAAAATTTTTCACACTTTTTCATCTCTAATTTTCTAAGAAATGAAAATAGTTTTCATTTTCTAGAAAAATAATAAAAATTTAGAAAATGTGTACAAATGTTGTTGCATTTTTTATGTTGGAAAACTAGTTAAGATTAGAAGGGTTTGAAAATTTTTAGAAAATTGTTGGTAGTGTTATAAAGGAAAAGTGAAAAAGTGGAATTCATGATTTTCCAAATCCTACTTATAACATAGAAAATTGAGTTTTCCATATTCTAGCAAAAATTTTCTGAAAAAAACTCATTTTGAACACATTTTTTACTTGTCCACTTTTCTTAGAAAAACTTTCTGGAACATACGCATAATTTTCTTCGACTAAACACAGCCTTAACTTTTCCAGAAAAGTTCTCTAAAAAAATAAGAAAATTTTAAAAACGTGTTCAAATTCGAGTTCTCTAAAAAAATTCTAAGAAAAAGAAATTATTGTTTTACTTTTTATAACTATAAAGTTGAAAACTACTTTTATTGGTTTTCTAAATTTTTCATCTCAACTCTTCTTTGGAAAAGGAAAATTTTTCCCCTTGCAACTAAACACGTGTGCTAGATTTTACATACTTTTCTAGAGAGATAAAACACTTCTCATTCTCTAGAGAAATGAAAATAGACAAATAGACAAATTTTTATGTAAATAAACGCACCATATATTTTTTTATACGAGGAGATCACACCACTATTTCAAATAACGAAAAAGTAAAAAGTAACAAAATTCTGAAAATCAAGGGAGAGCTCGGATTTATTAAACGGAGATTGGCCACACGAGCCCTCGATCGTACATATTCTGTACGTACAAACAATTTTAAACTACTCGGTAACAATATTTTCAGATCTCTATATATTTCCTCATCTACTCATTGACAATGGAAATCATTATTAACCTACGTAGCATGATGTTACATGATCATTTATATTTATTTATACTTAATTAATCTACATTATTAGCTTTACACAGTTAAACATCATATCCTTAGAGATTACAACTTAATTATCATTCTTCACATTTACGTATGTCGCGATCAATGATCATGATCAGACCCAAACCTAGAACGTTGCAACCATTGGTTGCGCTGCAGGGACCGTCACCTTGGATACGCCCTCTTCTTCATCTTCATCGTCTTCAACTTCCCACACAAATTGCGCGTATGATCCCATCACCATACTGCCATTTTCCATATCATAATTAATTACACAAGATGTACATTTGTTAACATCAATAAACAGCAGTTGATTCAAGTTTAAATGTTATGTAGCGTACCAATCATCAGGAGAGATGCTAACCGCCTGATCGAAGTAAGACTGAGCTCGCTCTCCGTCTCTTTGTGTATCCCAGATTAGTTTGCCGTACAACGATAAAAGCTCTCCGTCTCCAGGACTCGCTAATATCGCTCTTCCGTAACATTCCTCAGCTTTCACACTATCTCCTTCCACCTTATAATCAAACTAAATATATAAAAAATACATATACGTATAGGCTCAACCAATAATAACATAGTTACCAAATTAATTAATTAGCGGCATAACATATTCAGTATATATTAAAAAGTACGATGTTAATTAGCTGCATGTCTATTGTATGCAATTGAACATATATTGAACCGAACACGATCTTAAAAGTACAGTTGCAGCCAAAATCAATCCTGCTAGTTAGTCAGTGGCCGTCATCATACAAGAAATTTTAAATTACGTAAAAAAAAACTTTTCTAAGTTATCAGTTTAAAATTTTCGTCCCCACAAAACTATATAAAAATATAATGTAAATAAATTCTTTCCGTCCTTCCGTATGAATTTTTTAGCACCTCCCATGTAACAAGCAATACAGATATTTCTTAATAAAAGTTCAAAAATTATATACCTCATGTAAAAACTTGCCATAGTTTCTAAGAAGAAGAGGATCGTTAGGGTTTGATTGCAACAATTTCTTATAGTGCGCGCCAATTTTCTTCTGCTCGTTATCGTTATCGTTATTGTTATTATTTCCGCGTCCGGAGCCAAAACCATCGCGATCTCGTCCACTTCCACTACCACTGCTACCGGTTTCCGGCATCCAACTCATCCGATCAAGACATTTCTCAGCGAACTTCAAGGATCCGATGCGTCCGATAACATCATCATCATCGAAAAACGAGTCTTCCTCAACTTCCGGTAACATTTCCGGGAAAGTTTGTGATCCGGAATTGATTGATCGTAACCGAATGATCGCCTGAGGTTCCGATATAGCTCTGCTGATTCTCCGGCGATTGCTGTTTACTTCCAGATTTAACGATGGAGAAAAAAACTCTAGCTTCTCGCTACCGGAAAAGGAATCGTGAGGAACAGGAATGGTGAATCTAGGTGAACCGGGAAGTAACGATGAGCTAACCGGTCCAGAACCGGTTCGGAAAAGTAGAGCTGACATTTTTAATTTTTGGTCAAATATTCTTCAAGAGTTTAAGCTCATGTAAATAGTTTTACAAAGGTATGAATTAAGGAGTGTGTTTATATATAAACCGGGGTTATTATAGATTGAAGGACACGTGTAAGTGGGATGCACGTGAGATCACATGCTCATGCAGACCCCCTTAAATCGGAAGCGTAGAATATTAAAAAGCGTTTTTGGGAAGAAGGGGATCACGGAGAAGACGTGAAGATGAGGTGACGTGGCTAATACCACCGTTGAAAACACTATAGTAAGGTGGGCAACTTAAATCCCACGGCATAGCATATTGTATTTTTCCAAGTTTCTACTCTCTATATGATGAGTATGTGTAAATACACATGTAGGGGTACCTCAGATCCCGCATCATGTTTCACTAGTATGCGTCCGTTTGCTCGTATCAACATCGGATAAATTATTCACATGTATCAAAACAATAAACCCTATTTAATTTAAAAAATCCGATTAAAGTAAATTTAGTTGGAAAAGAATTTGCAACAAAACATATTGGCGCAATCGGGTTAAAGTTTATCATGGGACAAATGCATCGTTAAGTTACTACCCACGGGTCACGGTGGGGTGTATATAAAAAAGGTGATGATATTTCTACCATTGAACTTGATAAATCCATCATATTTGTGCATCACAATCACAAATACCTGATGCATAATTGTAATGGATATCAAATGTAATGGTCGAATTGAAATATCACTATCCATATAAAAAGTGAAGAGTAGCACCGCAGGAAAGCCCAAATTGTGTCACATTTCATGGTCCCCATCTCCATCTCGATTCATTGTAGTTAGACATGTTATATTATCAGGGCTAAGCTATATAGAAGATAGGGTTAGCGGTTGTTATGAGTCTTTTCACTATACGCAGTGTAAATTTCACATAAAAATTATATTTTTTGTTTGCATTTTCTTTTTTGTGTTACAGGTTAACAATAATTGAATATCATTGCTACTCGTCACCCAAAACCTAATTCACC
The DNA here is from genome assembly GCA_963422505.1 of Pseudognaphalium luteoalbum. Taxonomy (NCBI): domain Eukaryota; kingdom Viridiplantae; phylum Streptophyta; class Magnoliopsida; order Asterales; family Asteraceae; genus Pseudognaphalium; species Pseudognaphalium luteoalbum. The sequence continues at coordinate 122,443,724 of OY730193.1, forward strand.
ACTTTATGTTATTAGATCAAAAACTTAAAATAAAATATGCGTTGAATGTGATCCCAGATGGTTAAATTCATATTGGTACATGTTAAATTGAGGATATGTATCCAGTCACCGACTGTCCCATGTGACCCATGCTTGAAATATGCAATAAGGAATTTAGATATACTCGTAATATACTTTTCGCGCCACGTGGGTCGACAACCTCCACCTGTGTAGAACTGCCGTTTGGCAACTCTTATGCCACCTGTCTTTGGTTGACAAATTGATCAAGTCAAATATAAATTATAATGTAAATCAAGGTTGTACGTTTAACACATATAGCGTAATTTTGGCATATTACAATTTTATTATTAATGAGTATGATTTTTATTGATGGAAAAATCTTAAAATAGCATAACATCTTGAAACTATAGAATCTGTTGGGAATCTTGAACATAGAATTTTAACCATGAGATCTTAGGATTTAGATCAAATCCAATCTTACTTATTTGTTACAATTGATTGCCCTAGACTAATAAAAATACATTGAGGTTGTCGTATAATGTAAAAGACTAATAATCTTATTAATCAACGATAGTAATATTGAAACAATTTTAAAAGCTTCGTGAGTTTCACCTGGTAGTTATAATCTTTAAAATATCTAATAAATCTATCTATCTATATAAATAAGAGAAGTAAAGTAATGCATCTCTTTTTCCAAGTATGGAAATGGTTCCACACTTCCACCTCACGTTTCACTTCTTACCTTTTTGTAATGGGCCGGGCCAGTGTGTATATTATCCAATTATTGGCATCCAGCTTGAAAAAGGGTTGGATCTGATACTTTGATGCAATGTATTGAAGTGGGCTTAAAATAAGTCCAGGACCAAGCTTTGTCAATAAAACAACCCCAGTCCCCAGGTTCATATCTTGTTCAATGGTAGTTTTTCGTTTAAACAGAGTAACTAATAATTAACTGCTATCAAGAATCAAAGAATAAATATAAATACATCATTTAAAAGAATGAGCATAAAATATTTACAGGTCAATCAAAAGTCCTCTGTTGGGATATAATATAATGTTGACTCTTATAGTGACAAGAAGTCAAAAGATGGGCGGCAACATTTTGACCTCCAGATATCTTAATGGATGCTAAATTTGCTTCACAAAAGGATTTGTCTAATAACTCGCTCAAAGATGTGCGTCAAACCATGGAAAACCAACAAAAGCCTACATCATCATCTTTCATCCCTCATATCCCATGAATCATGATCTTTACCCAAATTATTATCAAATTCTACGATCCACTGCTTTCTCAATGTTTTACCTCCTCTAAAAGGCCGGAAATTATCATCTCCGGCCGAGTTTCTAACCAACCTGGCCTTCGGGAAATGTCGACAAACCCAACACATGCCCCGGCCTCACCTACAATACATTACAACTCTCCTCCGATTATCGTTATTTTAACAATCATTCTCCTTCTTTTCTTCTTTATTGGATTTTGTTCCATTTACTTTTGTAGGTGTTTCATGCATAATTTATTTTATACGTGGTATCAACGTCAGAACCACTCTAGGGCCGACCATGTTGGCTCTAGAGGGGAACGTGCCCACCCTGGGCTCGACCCTTTAATCATAAGTACTTTCCCTACTTTCACATACTCGAGCGTTAAAGAATATAGACGCGAGAATTATGGATTAGAATGCGCTATATGTTTGTGCGAATTCAAGGATGAAAACGTCCTTAGGCTTCTAACAAAATGTTACCATGTATTTCATCAAGATTGTATTGACCTATGGCTAGGGTCACATAAATCATGCCCTTGTTGTCGGTGTAGTCTCGACACGCCTATTAGCTCTCCGGAAAAGTCTCCACTTTCGCTCAATAATGCTTCTATCCACGAGGATCAGGAAAATGATCCGCGTGCAGATTCTATAGCCATAGATATTAAGGACAATAATGAGAACGAAGGTAAACCCGAAAGCAAAGAGGAAAAACATGTGGTTATTCAAGTCGATCCTGATAGAGGAGAAGATAAGACAAAAGAAGGATTTACAAGGTCTAAGTCGACAGGGCATTCAATCGTTAAGAACACTAAAGGATGTGAACATGACGATAAGTTTATGTTAAGATTGCCGCAAGATGTGCAAGCGAAACTCATTCCAAGGCATAATTGGACAAGAAGTTGTACTGAATTTGGAGAATACAAGAGCAAAACGTCGTCGAGTACTAATGCAGGATTTGGCGAAGTAACTTCAGAAAAAGATGGGCAAAAAAGCCAAACATAGGATACCAATTAGCTAACATCTAAATATCTAATAGTTATTTTTTGGTCTTTAGCACACTTTAGATCTTACACTTTATGCTCCCTAGTTTTCATATAGGCGATCGTGTATATAGCAATCAGCATTGTAAACTTGGTAGAGATTGATACTATTATGTGAGATGATTTCATCATTCTTCTTCTTCGTGAATTCAAGGACTCTAGTTCGTGCAATTTCCATAAATTCAAGTTGGCATATCGATGATACTCCGAACTATTCATCTATCACATTTTATAACATATTCAATGGTTTTTACTTTGAGTGTTGATGTTACCACTATTGAAATTCACAAATCCACACATAATGTACACATGTACAATATAAGTACTTGATACACATTTGTGATTAATGTATCATTTTCAGTGGTGAAAATATCACCACCGTTTTACTTTCTAACTAGGATTGTTCTTTGGCTTTCACTTTCTTTATAGCATATGCTATTAGATCGACAAAATAAAAGAATATGCAACTAGAATGACAATTGAAGTCTGTAATTTCAAGTGAAACCGCCAAATGAAGTCGTCTCCTATTTCACGATATTCGATTTGATTCAGCTGGAATGAAGTATCGTAACAAACATGCATGGAATATACTTAGAAGTTGTTCCCCCTTGTCGTTGCTCCATAAAATGCCAAGGGTATAGTATATCAATCCTTACTTTTTTGTGTACATTATTTGGTACTATAACATGTATCTCACTTTTTCCTTCTCAACTTTCATTTTACAGACGGGAAACTATCGATTAGTGACCGGGTTCACGTGTTGAAACCTGGATGCTTTCATCATTCGTCTCATGTTAAAGTTTTGACGTACGTATAGCAAGAACAAGATTCTAAAAGCTCACATCAATCTTAGAAAAGTGGACACTATGTAAAATGAATTTCACGATTGATATTGTTGTTAGTACGAATCCTACTTGTTGGAAATATATCCAAACGAACGAATACGAAGAACAAACCAAATACGAATACGAAGCGGAAACTATCAAATTCAAATTGTAAATCAAATTCAAACGAACCAAACAAACTAACAAATCAAACAAATCAAATTTAAAAGGTACAAATTTTCTAAACTAATGATCTCTATTTAGATAAAACTAATAAACCTAATCCTAAACAAACTCCAAATACTAATACTAATCCTAAACAAACTCAAATATCAAACTTACCATACAAACCCCAAAAGTTTAAGTTATATTTCAACAATCTCCATCGTGACTTGAACTCTTTCAAACTTCGAACCAAACACATATCAAATCAAATTTCAAATTCTAAACGCTAGTGATACTAGCCAAATTCCAAACGAATCAAACGATCAATTTTCAAAAGCGATCCAAATCAAATGCCGATGACTTCAAATCAAACAATCAAACGCTAACTGATAAATTCAAAATGGTTAACCAAACAAAACCAAATCGGCTTCAAACAAACTTCAAAACAAGCAATCAAACTCGAGCAACAAATTCAAAAGCCCGACAAATGAAGGTCTTCAAACTAACAAATTTCAAAAGATCGAACAAATCCAAACGACATGATGATAATCAAGTCTTCAAACACCAAATCAATCTTCAAATTTCAGATATCTAATTCAAATTCAAACGACTCACTTATTTGATAAGAATTACGGTCCAAATTTTCAAATTCAAAAGCGATTCAAAACCTAATGATCTAATCACAATCAGATCCTAAAACCAAAGATCGCTCTACCAGAAACCAAACAATAAACGAAACAAAATGCAAAACGAAACCCAAATCTGTCCAGCAAAATCGACAAGCTATATCTCTCTACCTAAATCTCTAATCAAAGATCACAATGGTCATGTTGTAGCTCTATCTGTCTAGAACCTACAGTCCAAATTTCAAGACGATCCAACAATTAACGAATCCGCTACGCCAATTCTTCTACGGTTGCGTAGAAATCGACGAACCAAAAATCAAAAAACGAAAACGAAACAAGTTCAAACACAAATGGGATCCCTCCGGATCGCCAACAATAAGTCAACGACCGGAGGATGAATAGTTCAAATTGTCGAACCTAGCTCTGATACCACTTGTTGGAGATATATCCAAACGAACGAATACGAAGAACAAACCTAATACGATTACGAAGCGGAAGCTATCAAATTCAAATTGCAAATCAAATTCAAACGAACCAAACAAACTAACAAATCAAATTCAAAATATACAAATTTCCTAAACTAATGATCTCTATTTATAGAGAAAACTAATTAAACCTAATCCTAAACAAACTTCAAATACTAATACTAATCCTAAACAAACTCAAATACCAAATTTACTATACAAACCCCAAAAGTTTAAGTTATATTCCAACGCTACTGAATGTGCATAAGTTATTGAAGATCAGTAGATTCATTCCATCAAGCTTATGAGTTTTACAAAATATGGTGATGTTGATAAGAACTCTGCAGTGAAGAATTAATACGTTACAAGATACGAAAAGAAAAAAATGGAGTAGTATTTACTCTGTCCGTTTCGGTAGAACCCAAATAAACAGAATAACTATAATCAACTTAGTATCTTAGATCAACCTCTGGGATAATTATTACCCTAAAACTTATCACAGAAAAGTACTAAAGAGCAAAAAGATTTGTAAAAAGACTGTTAAGTAGGCTTAGAGATGGGCCTTACTGTGGAGCAAAGAAATGAATAGAGCATGCGAAGTAGGCGCCGTTTTGTCAGCGTTTTTGGTTGAGAACATAATTGGACAGCGTTCTTTCACTACCCTACGACCCCAAACGTTGTTAAAATTTTTTTTACCCACGCACACACATTAATATAAAAATCATAAATACATTTCGAGAACACTATAAACTCAATGTATTCCATTTTATAAGTATCAGTGTTCTCCCCACTAGTGTCCGGTAGATACAATGTCACCACTCATCGTGCTTTAATAAGCTTTCGATCATTTTAACTAGCTATGGGCCGAACGTTGATGAGGCATGTGAGTATGTGACCCTCTTACTTATACATTAGATCCCCTTGTGTGCTAGTTAGTGGTCACGCTAATGAGCTCACCGGTATACAAGCACACCAACATTATGTTTCTTCTTATAAACATATAACATACGAATATGATCGATGTGAAGATACTCTGAAGTTTTTGGCTTCTTGTTTTTATTGCCTAAAGTCAAACACTTTCGCGATACACAGACAATATGCAATTGAATTTTATATTAAGTTAAGGTCAATTAGTCAATTACATTGCATATTCTAAATATCAGAGCAACGGGTAGTGTTACTATTTTATAGGTCCCGATTTCGAATTAGGTAACGTTACTATTTTAACGTTCCTCTTTGATATTTAGAGATCTCTATGAATTTAAAAATAAAATAAAATTGTCCTATGTTGGAAATTACGGAGCTAAGTTTGTTCGAAAATGTAAATGTTAGCATACAAAAGAGTCTCTGTCAACTCCCATGTGTCATATTTTACAGAAATAAAGGTCTCTGGACACCATATGAGAAACTTAATAATCATGTACAAATGTACGACTGGATTGCATTTCAGTGATGTCAAATAATATGGATCATAATGTATATATAGATGAGATTTGTACACTACTGTTATGTTGCTTTTGGTCAGTTTATAATCTTTGTCGAGATAGTAGAAATGATGATGAAGTTGAAAGGAAATAAAAAACACAAGTACATATTGAATGTGAATGATTGGTATAATTAATTAATACTTTGTATACGAATTGAATTAAATGTGAATGATTGGTATAACTAAAAAGGAACGAGTACTCCATTTGTATTTCAATAAATTATCACCAAAATGGTTTGTTAGACATGCTGAAATCCTCACGATATGTCTCAGGTTTGAAGCTTCTTGAATAAAACCCTTAAGGCCGTAACGGTGACCAAAGAAAGAATCAGAAACGGTCACGAAAACATCCGCTTAGACCGTTTACATCTGACTAAAAAAACTCACTTTCATAGCTTAACCTGAACATTAAAAATCAATCTCATGGTGTGCACATGAGAAGTAAGAATAATATATTGAGTAGTAGTAGTATTATTAGGATATGTAATATGTATATGTATGTGTATAATATACAGTAGTAGATAGATGTTTGTTGTCACATGGCAGAAGAGGTGTCAGACAGGTTGGACCATGGTCCAAGTGAGACCACCTCTACCATCACCCTCTCATCAGTCATCTTCACAACAATGTTACTGATCATAACCCACCCCACCCCACCCTTGCTTCCTCAATTTTATACTTAGATGCTCCTTTTTTCACTCACTTCTAATTCCTTAATTACATATACAAATTTATTATGCAACTTTTGTTTTTTTTACTTGTTTTGGTGATTTGAATTTGGCAGATTAATTAAGTTTATCGGATATATTGATAACAATTTTAACGTTGTAGATGAGTGTTTTTCTTAATATATGGTGCAACTAGTATACGTTTTAGGCGAGGAAGAACAATTACTACATGATGTTCATACGCAATTGTTCCGTTAATTTAGTTTAATTTCTTTGATTTATTTTTCCCAAGAATGATAAAAGCGCTTTATCACACAAATATGACATACCTACCTCAAATTTCTTGCAAAACGTTGATAACCGACAACGCTGACCGGTCCACACGCTACCTGCCTCAAATTTATATTAAGATATGAACTTGCAATCTTCTGGTTGATGGTCACTCAAAATTTTTAGGCAAAAGACCTGTTAGTATTAATTGAATATTTGTTAAGAGGCATTCCATAGTTACCTGTCATGAGATAGAAATAACGATTGTACTAATCAATTTTCGCCTCTTAAGTTTTCCAAAGTTTTTGTGAAACTATTTGTAGTTAAAACCCTGACGAAATGTCCATTAGATTCTTTTATATATGAGAAAATATGAAGGAAAATGCATCAAAGACAAAGTGATGTAGTGCACGATTAAGATAAATAGTTTAAATCTGTTGATTCTTATGAATATCAGGAAAAAAACTCTTCCAAGCACGTTGATTCACCAAGAATACCGTGGATGGGTATGCTTTGATTCACAAAATTGGAACCTTGATTCACAAATTTGGAAGCAAAATCGAAAATCTTGAAAATTAAAAACTGAGTTCATTACAATGAAGAAGAAAGCTTAAATAATAAGCAGAAATTTAAACGGGCCTAAAAAACATAACGGGCCAAATACAAAGCCGAAAACAAAAGTCCAAAATGAACAAAAAACGCATATAATGGGTCATATCTCCCAAACGGAGCCGTTTTTAGGGTTCGAGCATGGGCCTAACCACCTATGGTGGTTAAAGGCTTGGTGGGCCTCGAACCGAGCTTCGATTCGCCTGCTCATGGGCCTGAAACGGAGCCTTGTAACCCAAGTTATGCCCTTTTCCGTACAGCCCTTTTTGTTACACACTCGTGAACCTCCAGATATACGTGGGCTCGATCTTCAATACTTGGGCCTCCATCACAAAGGCAAAATATAGGGCAGATCCACAAAGTAACATGGAGTCATGCATTATAAGCCCGGTTCAGTCCTTTGAGTAAGTTCGGTCCATTATTACTGGGTGGACCCGGCTTGTTTGTACCTTTTTTGGATATTTTTGTTTTTTGCCTTAAATGTGAAGTTGAATCTGAGCTAATCATAAAATAAAAGGACGTAATGAATGTTTTTCTACATTGAATTTTCTAAGATTTAATATGACTACTCATTTGGTGTCCAAATTCGGATATATTACTAATTTTATGGTCAAAGTTAGCTATTATCTTCAATGTTCAAATGATTAGTGATCGATTTGCTCGTATCATCTTGTTTGTATTAAAAATTTTGAAATAAAAGTTTTAAGATCCATATCAAAATCAACAATATTGTCACTCTCATGATTTCAATACAAACTTAATTCAACAAGGTAATAAACACGGCACATATCAACGTACATCCCTAGATTCATGATTAAAGCATTTGATTCAACATAGAAAATGTTGGTTCCAAAAACTTTAGAAACAAATAATGAAGTATGTACGATGCAAATAATGATTTCGAAGAATCTTTAAATAAAGAGACCCATTTGTGCACCAACATAATAACCCTAATAGTTGAAAAGAGAGGCTACAAAAGTAGTCTATATATATTAACATGATGAATCAAGGTTTGATAACAAGAGTATTTTAAGGTGTGGGACAAAGAATATATAGTGCAATTATGGGGGTGTATATTTTAAAACTTCCTTACAAACATACCATACAAACTTCTTTATAATGTACTACCTAGTATGTATAAGAATTTTTTTTTAAAAAAAAATGGTGGTAGCAATTAATGAGAAAGCTACATACCATATACTTAAATAGCTAATCATTGGAGTATTAAATTGCATCTTCATTCTTATTGTCTCTCAACTACCAAATATTTTGCATTTAAGATCATGAGTATAATTACTACCTTTTGTATGCTTACATTCCCTGATATATTAATACCAGCAAACCGTATTTCTTTCTTATGGCAAAAACTAACTAGAACCTAAAACTGATGGTGACTGTTTTTAGCTCTCGCTTATAAATGTAAAATTACGTTAAGGGATACAAAAATATAATTTACCTATAAATTAAGGAATATTTGATTAAAATCTTATAAGCTCGATAAACTAGATGTCACACATACCCTTAAATAGTAGATAACTATTTAATGTTTGTTAAGAAATCCGAAAGCTAAAACAGCTTCTTAAGTTAAAGAATCACATAATTTACATCTAAAAAATAAATATTTGAATTCTTTTTAACTTAAAAAATCTACAATCTATACATTTTGTATATATACTATTTTGGTCAATTATCAAACAATACCAAGGCTTTTGGTATACGTGAAGTATTATTTATTTTAAACGGCACTAATTCATTACTTATAAAAAAGTATACATTGATTTTAAATTCTATCCATCTAACTATCAAAATTATTACTATAGAAAATAACTCTCAATTTCATAATAGTTCTAGTAATATATTACTTCGAACTTCAAAAAAATACAACATGTCGTGAGTATCACTCGAATTATGATGAAAGTAGAGTTGATTTCTATTACTCATTAGTTTAGTAATTGATTTAAAAATATTACTTGTTGGTTTTGGCTAAAATAAAAATAGGGTATTTGTCCCACATTGGTGGGAGGAACAAAGGAGGAGGTGACTCATTGGTTATAAAAGGAGTCATAAGCCTTAATTTCAATATATACAAAATCAATATACATCTTAAGTATTTGATTCTTTCTTTCTCCCTTTAGTTTAAAGTGTCTAAGGTGTGAGTCAAATTCTTGGAGGGTGTGAGTGTTGGTTGGGCGGTGGCTTAAGAGATTAGTCTAAGTGATTGTAATAATTTTTCATATAATAGAATCTTTTCTCTTTGGAGGCATGTGGTTTTTCTCCGGTTTTGGAGTTTCTACGTATATTCTTGTGTTCATATTTCTTTACTGTTTTCATTGGTTGTGTTGTTGGGAATCTTTGAGACCGTTTTTCCCAACAAGTGGTATCAGAGCCAAGGTTTTGGCAGAGGTCTCGGTTTTAGAATTTCATAGTATGCTTTGTGTTTGCAGTTTTGTCTGAACTTCCACATCGGAAACGAATTCTATTTATCGTATTGGGATATCTTGGTTCTATTGGTTGTCTTGAATACGATAGAATTATATGTGAGCCTGGTGGAGTATTTACACGTGTAGAAAAGGTTCTGGCTAAGGAAAGACTTGGTATTTAAGCATGTCCATTGTGACCCACCTCTTTTTCCTGTGATCTTTTTTATCCTTGGTGTATTACTAATTGGCTGGAAATATATTTTTCTAGTATACAATACTGGTAAATTTTTTTAAAGATACAGATACGATGTCAAAGTTCAGTCCAATGAGGTTCGATGTAGAGAAGTTTGATGGAAGGATCATATTTGGCTTGTGGCAAGTTTAGGTCAAGGATGTGTTGATTCAGTCCGGGTTACACAAGACATTGAGGGGGAAATCAACCCCTTGTTTTTAGCGGTGATTCTAGCAAGGCCAGAAAGATCGATGATGAAGAATGGGATGACATGGATTTGAGAGCGACAAGTGCTATTCGTTTGTGTCTTTCAAAGAACGTTCTTGCAAATGTGCATGGGTTATCGACGGCAAAGGAGCTTTGGGAGAAGCTTGAACAGTTGTACATAGGCAAAGGCATCTCAAACCGGTTGTGTCTCAAGGAACAGTTCCATACTCTACGTATGGAAATAGGTACAAAAATTTTAGATCATCTGAGTGTTCTTAATAATATTGTTTCAGAACTGGAGGCTATTGGAGTTGAGGTTGATGATGAAGATAAATCATTAAGACTTATATTATCTTTACCATCCTCCTATGAGCACATGAAACCTATTCTAATGTATGGGAAAGAGACCCTTAAGTTTGAAGACGTTACTAGCAAACTCCTATCCGGGGAGAAAAGACTGGAAGGTAAGGGCGGGACTTCATCGGAAGGTACGGTTTTGGTAAGTGAAGATAGGAAGAAAAAGAACTCCAAGAAAAATCTAATATGCTGGAAGTGTGGGAAGTCTGGGCATGTCAAGATGGATTGTCCAGGTGGAGCGGATTCGGCAAAGGGCTTCAAATTTGCTGACAATGTCTCCGTTCTCACGGAGAATAGTGAGTTCTATTAAGATATGACATCCTCATGGTGTGTCCGCGCCACCATGGGAAAGGGATGGTTGTTAGCGGTTCCACGGGTATTTACACATGGGCATTGATTTGGCTTAAAATGCAAGGTATGTGGTGGAAATTGATGTCGATGGCTGAGGAACTTCCAGGTGAGCCAAACAGGGGAAGTTGCACCATAAACAATTTCAGCAAGTTTTTTCGACATGTGCCGATGTGAAATGCTTAGAATTGGTTTTTCTGAGTGGAGATACTCTTTTATGGTGGAGTATGGTAATTGTCTTCGAATTATGATTGTCGGTCAAGACAATAGTTCTGATATTGGAACAAAGTTATTTTTATTTTATCCATGGTGGAGATTGTTGGTTTTGACTAAAATAAAAATAGGGTATTTGTCCCATATTGGTGGATGGAACAAAGGAGGAGGTGACTCATTGGTTATAAAAGGAGGCATAAGCCTTAGTTTCAATATGTACCAAATCAATATACATCTTAAGTATCTGATTCTTTCTTTCTCCCTTTGGTTTAATGTGTCTAAGGTGTGAGTCAAATTCTTGGAGGGTGTGAGTGTTGGTTGGGCGGTGGCTTAAGAGATTAGTCTATGTGATTGTAATAATTTTTCATATAGTGGAATCTTTTCTCTTTGGAGGCCTGTGGTTTTTCTCCGATTTTGAAGTTTCCACGTATATTATTGTGTTCATAGTTCTTTATTGTTTTCATTCGCTGTATTGTTGGGAATTTTTGAGACCATTTTTCCCAACAAGACTATAAAGTAACATCAATCAGTCTCTAGGTTCTATTTGCCATTCATAAATGAAGCTGTTCCATTTATGTGATATATGGTTATTAAATTCTACATAAAGTCATCATAATAGCTCTAATAATTCATATTTGGAATTAGCATCAAAGTATATATGGCCTAACGATATTATTGGAGTCCTTTAAGTAAAAGATTGAGGGTTCAAGTCTCGGTAAATACAATGTATATACTCTATTGTCTCCATAGCTTAGTGGATGTAAATAATGTGTGAGTTAATTAGGTAGTAAAGTTGCGAAGAAAACTTTTTGTTTTGGAACAAGTTAGGTTTTTTCCATATAACTCAATTTTGTATACGGAAAATGTTGTGCTCAAATTAGAAACTCTAACATTTATCAGGGGTGAATGCATGTCAATGTTAAAGTGAATAATTAAATGAATAAAATATAATATTTACATTACATGTAATATGATACTCCGTAAAAAGAAAATGATTGGGAGTGTAGTACTTATATTTACAATAATTTTGTGCGTGAATATTTCGAATATTTGGGTTTGATTCATATATTCAACTAGTGTTAAACCCGTACGATGCACGATTAGCATTATAAAATGTCGTAATATGTCACTACTAAAAAATCTCAAATGGCACACGGTTAAAATCATATATGGACCACGGAAAAAGGAAGGTGGACTAAGGGGGAGAAGTCTATTTGAATTTGAAAAGGACCACGGATATTTTGAAGCGATCTATTTGTCAGAAGGACCACGGTTCTCACACTAAGAACCGTGGTCTATTTGATTAATTATAAAAATAATGTTATTTTTATATTTTAATTTTATTTATTTACCATTGGTTCAATATATTAAATATATATATAAAAAGATAATAAAAATTACGATTTTAACAAATTTATAAATATAAATAACAATTTGCAGACAAGTTGTTTTTTTTAACACGGTATACAACTACAAACAACAAAGATTAATCAAGTACGGAGTATTACAAATTGTGATATTGAATATTAATTACTCATGCTAATCTAGAAAGATAAACTAATGTCTTAAACTATAAAACCAATCACAAAACACAAACGATGACAACATATTCAGATCAGTAGCAGGCCCAAGATCTGGAACCCATCCAAAACATAACTAAATAGTGCCTCCAACTTTGATTTTCCACTGCGACTATGAATCTTCACTATCTTTTATGGTAAAATGTTGAAGTATAACCCGAAGAGACACAACCTTCATATAAAAACATCATACAAAATTAAATAACTTTAAAACCAACATCAAAGCAACAAGAACAAAATGTAGAGCAAAAAATTGAAGTAATAAATGAGTAAAGAAAAAGAAGCAAGTAACAAATCACCTGAAAGAAACTCGTTAGGTAGTAAATCGAGAGAACAAACTTTACTTACGAGTGTAGATCTAGAGAAATTAGAAGGAAGAACGCCCGATCTGACAAAAAGAATAAGTGATTTTTTGATGAAGATGATATTTGTGAATTGGATCAGTTTTTGTTTTGAAACTAAAGATCGGAGATTTGAAATAATGAAAATGAAGCAGATGGGGGGTTTTTATACAATAATGTTAGAGGGAAAGTGGTAAAATATAGGGGAATCTATAAAAATAAAGGGGGGAAGTTCAAAATTTTCAATTATTTACACAATAGACCATGGTTCTCACATTAGGAACCGGGTCTTATGAAAATTCAAATGACTACTACATAGATTGCTTTTTAATATCGGTTAAATATGTAATATAAATCACTTTTGGAACCAAACTAAAACACAAATAGAAAAGTTTGGATATAGAGCGGTTGAAATAATCGATCTAAAAAAATATTAAATAGTTCGGTTAATAAGCAATGCGTTCCAAAAGATAATCAGATAACTCGTCTATTATAAACCGATCTAAAATTAAGTTTAATCTGCGCGATTGAGTTAATCGACCTAAAAAATATTAAATAGCACGGTTAATAAGCAATGTGTTCTAAAACATAAAAGTTGAATTAAAATAGCGCGGTTGAGTTAATCGAGCTAAAAAATATTCAATAGCACGATTAATAAGCAATGTCTTCTAAAAGATAATAAAATAAAGTTGAATTAGCGCGGTTAAGTTAATCGAGCTAAAAAATATTAAATAGTACGGTTAATAAGCAATGTGTTCTAAAAGATAATCTTGAATTAAAATAGCGCGGTTGAGTTAATCGAGCTAAAAAATATTAAATAGCATGGTTGATAAGCAATGTGTTCTAAAAGATAATTATATAAAGTTGAATTAAAATAGCGGTATAGAATATAATCGTTCTAAAAGATGTGATATATATTATACTTAATAAAATATAATATATATCACATCTTTTAATGGAACCGTGATCCTTTCGAAAATAATAGGTCACTCCTACGTAATTAGAACCGCGGTCATTTCTTTTAAGAGAATAGACCACAGTTTACAAGTGAGAAACGTGGTCCACTTTTTTTTAAACCGTGGGCTGTATTAAAAAGTATAAAAATGCGCAACTTTTGGCTTATGGACCACGGATTTTACGATTTTTTACCATTTTCGTAGTCTTTTAGGGGTGGTCTATACGTGATTTTGTAGTAGTGTGTGAATCACAAGTCAAAATGATATATGAAATGGTGAAAACTTTCAGATTATAAAAGGAATTTTTTATCGGTATTAGTGATACTTTATAATTTTTAACCCCTCAAAAATGAATTACTAATAATATATTTTTCCCACAATATATCAATGAAATGGGAAGGTTAAAAAGATGTGTATGTTATAAATTGACATTAGTCTAGCTAACAAAAATTGTTTAGTCATTGTGACCTTTCTGTTTCCTATAGTTATAATATGTTAACCTTGCAACAATTGATAAACAATGTGTACGTTAAAAGTCTTGAGAAAAATAAATTGTAAAAATTACTATAACAATTTAGACATTTTATTGAATAACTAATGTACATATATGCACAAAATATAAATCATTCTACATCAAATATATACCTATATTATATAGATTTGAAAAGTAATATTATAGAATTAATAGAAGTACACATCTTACCATTCGCATATTGAATTGTAATTAAGTTATGTGAGATTAAAAAAATAGAAAAAAACTCTTTAAAAAATAGATGATGACCTTAATCTGCTTATCCATAAAGCTTGTATTCAGTTTACTAAATAATAGAAACTGAATTCCCTTAATCTGTAAGATGATAATAAAAAAATTTCAAATTAAATAAACTTTAATGAAAGATATAATTATATTAAAAGTAAGTTCTCACAATTTACTAAAAGTATATTTATTTATTTTTTTAAAAAGAGAAAGTTAGAGGAATAAGAGTTAAGATTAAGATGAAAAATCTAAAAGATTAAAATCTGAAGAAAAAAGTAGATTAAAGGATGTCATGAGTTTGTACTATAATAAAAAGTTATAAGTGTTATTATATGACACATTATTTTGAATTAAAATAGTATAATTTAATTTTATTAATTACCTTATTAAATGAAAATAATTATAATATAACTTTTAGTTGAATATTACCTTATTTGGAATAAGGTTGTAGGAAAATTCACATCATCAAGTTTTTTTTATATGATGATGACACATATGATTTGTATGATGTGGCATGTATATATATTTGACAAATAATTAAAAGTAATCTCCCTTAGTTATAAAGATAGATTTCTTATTTTTTACGGTGTAGGCTAAGTGGGCGTGAGTTGTAAATATCATTTTGTAACCTGAGTGTTAATGTGTATCTTATAAATTAAGTCTCATATTCAAAGTTTATAACAAATTGTATAATTTTGAAGTGACTATATGAGACGATTATAGAACTTGAGAGTTTACAATGATCAAATCATAATTAACTAAATCATATATTGCCGAAAACATAAATCATATGTATAATTTCAAGAAACGTGACTTCTGAAATTGTATATATGTAATTGTGTTTCAAACTAATAGTTTTTCATCAAAATGCTAGAAACTAATATATGTAACACGGATTTAGTACTAAAAGTTTTATGATCATGGGTGTGTTGTGTGGTTCTTCACTATTATTGTTTTTATTATCTATCATAATGGGATATGTGACGATTATATAAAAGATTATTGTTATGATTATTTTGGACCTTCTAGTACAGCATCAAGTCGCTAAGTTGACCCAGAAAAAAGAAAAGAATATTCAGCCCTCTGTTATTTTTGGGCAACTGGAAAATGTAAATCATCGATAAGAGTTTATAAACTTTGTAGTACATCATGAGGGACAAAATCATTGCGAATAATAATAAACATACCTGAAGTGAGGCACAAGAATATACGGATCTTACATTGATTTGGACAAAAAAAATATAAACTTATATATTTAATTTTATTTAATTACTTTGTTGATTAGTGTTGGAAAATTCTTTAAGCTAAGAGGTGTTAAAAATACCAAAAAATCATTCATGCCCGTAATGCATAAAGATAAAATAAAAAATGGGAATGTATTAACCACATGTAATTGTAGTCCATTCCTACATTTTTTATTTACCAAACTAACTTTGAATAAATTATAACTTTTTCGAAAGAAAATTCACTCTCTCGAATTCTCATGTATAACCCAACTTTTAGTGAAAATTAACATAAAAAGATATACTTTCTCCTAACGTAAGTTACTAACTTAATATGTGATTTTTTATGATTTAATGGGTAACTTTATTATATTTTTGTAGCCAATGAAACTACAAAAAGCCATGATAATCCTAAAAAGAATATGGATGCTCACAACTGTAAATATATTGTTACAAATTATTTTATAGAAAATAGTGAATCTCGATTACGTTGGTAAAGTGATTTAATTACTTCATCCGTTTCAAATTTATTGTCTACATAAAAAAATAAACGATTTATAAAAAAACATAAATATTATGTTGTACTTCTATGTACTATAACAGTAGTTTAACGTTACTTTTCATCACCTCTTTTCACCATTTTTTATGACATACATATAATATATAATATAAAGTAGAAGACTTTTCAGTGATAAAAATTTTGCACTCTTGAAATTTCGAGTTAAAATTGAGAATAAGTTTTTTTTACAGGAATCTGCTATAACACCCCATGTTTCACAAACACTTATTATATTATAAACGGTGGAAGCGCGTCCCAAAACATATTTACCGATATTGCATATACTAAAAATGTAACAAATTTTAAACATCACACTTAATATTATATATTTACAAACCATTTACTAAAGATCGGGTGTTATATAACTAACAAAACATAGTTCTAATTTTCCAAAAGGATCAGAGTGTGCGCGGTCAAAATCAAACATTCCATCTCATTCCTAGTCCCGATCCATACTTACCCAAAACCTGCAAAATGTTAAACACGGTGGGTTTGGCTCACAGCTAAGTGAATGGAACTGTATCCGACAGTTCAATTCAGAGATAACAAATCATACAACAAATAAACATATCCCAACACAATCAAAGAGGATCGGCGGTTCTTGGTATGCCATCACAAGAACAATTTAAACCACTGGTATACCACACAGTGATTTACCGATAGTTTGAAGCTATCTTCACTGACTAGGGTTCATCCTTCAACTATATGTATCGAAAACTCCGCCAGCCAAACAATAGCAACAAACCCAACCAGTGTTGACCTCTGAATAATCCACATAGTCAAATATGCCCAGCGGTCAAGAATCACATAATGTGCATTAATCATGCCAATACTAAATATAAGTAACCAATCAATAATAACTATAACCCAATAAACTAAACAGTCAATAACCAATTACCAAAGTGTCCATCCGTTGTACCAAACTTGTTACAACGGAATTGAACAGAAGAATACAGTTACCACTCACCGATAATCCAGTCTCTAAATTCAGTTGTCTAATGTCACTGAGTTTCCTTCTGCTTATCTGAGAACACGAATAATAACAAATCAGTAACTCATCCCATAACCATTATGTTAACATATATATCAAATCATGTAATCCCTAGAGTCTAGGCAAACAACAGTTCAATCAGATAAGAAATCAGAAAATTCTGAAATGACGTTTAAAAATTGAAAAATGCCATTTTCAACCCCTAGATGACCCCGAAAGGCCAAAAACTGCCTAGACTCTTAGAATAGAGCCGGGATCATTAGGCCATTTCCGAGTGACCATGCAAATTTCAATCCAATCCGAGTTAGTGAAATTGTCATCTGTCCGTTACCCCGAAAAGACTTACGCATTTTCAAAATTTGCAAAATAATATTTTAAATTTTCAATTCGCAAGGTCTCAGCTCGCATAGTCAACTCAATTCGCAGAATCTCGGTTTGCAACTCGACTCGCAGAACTCAACTCGCAGAACTTGATTCGGTTCGCAGAACCCAACTCAGTTCGCAGAGTCAACTCGGTTCGCAGAAACTCGAGTTGCAGAACTCACTCAACTCGCAAAGCTCGTCTCGCTCCGCAAGAGGAACTCAACTCGCAAAGCTCGTCTCGCTTCGCAAGATGAACTGAGTTTTGACGAGTTTCGCTGCAGATGTCTGATTTTCGAACCAAAACTCACTAAAACTCAATAAACTCAATTTCTATGGTTTCTAACACTTCACTAACATCAAATACCATCTAATAACAACATATCAAGCATCAATTTCATCTAAGCCACTCAATACCTCAAAACCCATTTTATAAACTTAAAATTACACTCACCTCTTAAATGAAGATGGAGGTGATGATATGAATCTGATACTAACTTGAATCCAAAAACACAAGTTCCCCTTGATTTCTTAATGTTTGTGTTTAGTGAAAGTATTTGATAATTAGAGCATATGGAAGAAAATGAGAACTTTGGGAAGGTTAGAGAAAGAATTAGGTCGGTCTCACAACCGACTCCCTTTTTAATTAGTGTATATTTTATCCCCCTTCTAATCCTATTGTCTGGTACCCGAAAATACCCGTGAATTAAAATATTATTATTTTACTATCAGATTTAATAATTTAAAACAAGTAATATTTTATTAGTCACAATAAATCCTGTGACTATTTTACCTATTTATTTTCATATAAACCAAATAAACTATTTCTCGTTATTTAAATAATCATTTATTTCCATATCCAGAAACAGGGTGTTACATCTGCTACATCACTCTATGGTCAATTTGGAACCTGCGAAATCGAATTTTGCACGTGATAATGGAGTTGGCTAATTTGGTGATTCACGAGGACGTATTTCCGCATATCCAAAGGCTCTCATTTCTTTAAATTAGAAATAGATGCTCGTGTCTTAAAAAGGATTGGGAAAGATGGATCCTAAAGTCCGGAGGTTGTATTGATATATAGTTGATCGTTCGGTGTTACTGTCTTTGTGTTATTTTAGTTGGTTTGGCGTTGGCTTAGTTTTATGCTCTTTTTTGGAGCTTTGTAGCTATTATATTTACTTTCGCTTCTACGTTTTTCTATATAACTTTGCTTTATTTAAAAAAAAGTACAGGTAATATAAGAAATCTAATTATATATTATTTACTTTAAAGTAGACATCTAATTTAAGATGTAAAAGAAGAAAACGTCGACTATCAATATGAGTTGGGGAGTACTATAGTGTTTATTTGGTAAAATGTACCTTTTTAAGTCAATAAATGCATCTTTTAAAATGTATTTTTTCTGTATTTTTCTGTACTTTTAATCAATAAATAGTATGGTGAATATATATAAATGGTATGGATAAATTATACTTGAAATTATTAAAAAAATGTGTGAAATTATAAGGTTATAAGTACAAATAAAATAATTAATCTCTGTTGAATAACATGTAAAAAGCTTCCAGTTTGTAAGACTATATATACGTACACTCAATCACTCATGACTCGGAACTAGCACTACTGTTTTCTAGGTATTACACCCAGGTCATCGCTTTTGCTTTCAAGATCATGGAAATACACGTTTGATGTCCAAATTCAATAAAATATTGGGGCGATTTAAAACCTAAACTAATTTATTAGTATAATTTGCAAGACCATCTAAGTAAATTCCGGATCGGTCCCGTACAAATTCAAAAAATAGACAACAACAGACAAATTTATATATACATAGAAGTAAACATTGACGATACGAAATTGTAATAACATACAAAAGTAATGGAGTAATAATTTAATAAATAGACAACAGTCAAAATAAATTTTATTAAAGAGTTCTATCCTCCGAACATTTTTAAAACCAAAATTGTTGATAAAACTTCCATAATTAGTACCTTTTAGGAAATTGTTCTAATTGCAATCAATCTCAATGACGTTAAGGTTGATGACATTGTGAACCACATGTCTAACAACTTAAGTTTTGAAAATCTCATTTCAACAAACTCTACTTACAATAACGAGAAGAATTTGTATGAAATGTTTCCTTAGACCGCTCCCAACCAGTTTCGTTGGTTGGGAGCTGACGAAAGAGAAGAAAGAGACTTCGTTGGCACGAGCTCATCATTGGTTTCGTCTCTTAGCTTACTATGGTTGGCCGACCAAAGAGAATAAAATAAATGTGGGTCCCAACTTATATTTAATGTATTGTTATTTTTTGTTTAGTGTATATAAATGTAGGTATATTAGTAAATGTGGGGTCTAAAAATTGAAGTGACAAAATCACTATTGACACCCTTGTATCTTTTTTTCGTCGGTTTTTTATGTGCCGATGTGGCACAACTGACAAAAAAATGATGAAATCACGATTGATAGTGGTCTTAAGAAAACAAGAAACTCATTTAGAAATTGTGCGCATAATATCACTATAATACATATTACCACAACGCAAGAAGTTATTGTTCGTGTTTAGCTCTACATAAACTTTATTTGCATTGATATCAAATTGTGCACTATTTGTAAACATGTTCTGTAAAAATAATAGTGTTATCAAAGCATTGTAATACGATTAAGCTCTATTCCATTTTGAGTTATGGGAATTATTAGTAATTTATATAGGTATAATAATAATAAAAATATGATGCCTGATATCTTTTTTTACAACCACTGTATTTTTTTAAACATCACGTATAATATTAACAAGTGTTCGTGAAATATGAAGGCCCCTCAAAATCGATGGCCCTATGAACTAGCACATAAAGCACTTGCTAATTTCCACCACGAAAACTTATACCTACGTATATGACCCAAAAAATGAATGGAAAAATAAATAAAGAGAAATGTTACAAATGTATTGTCCTATTCAAATATATAACTCATCCATTTTGCCTTTCTTATGTACGTCTTTAAATTTTAAACCCATATAGATTCCTTTTGTTACTAAAGTCATTTGAAAACATTTTTACGTGTTAGAAATTTCAGCAGGTATAAAGATTCTTCACTAATTATATTTACATAGAAAAATGAAAATCTTGCCTAAATCAACATATATGTAAGTTAAGTTAAAAAAATTTTGAAAGACAGTTGTAGAATCATTAACGGACCTTTTTTGTCCACCCGTTCATCTTTCACAAACGATTACTTCCCGATATGAGAACCACTTCATAGTTCGAAATCTCGGCGACTCTCTAAAGGGGTTGCGCTCCCATGTTTTAGATGGGTATCGCGTCGCGGAGTCTCCTCCTCCCCTATGCATGCCATGGGCGAAATTCGAACTTATCACCTCCAGGAAGAAACCACTTTAGTGGAAAACTCTCTGACTACTGAGCTAAGACCCCAATGAAATTTAAGAAGTCATTACCTAGGATTGAACCCATTACCTAGTGGATGGAAACCACTTTGCTCAACCACTTGAGCTGGCTTTCAAGGACAATGTAAGTTAAGTTATTAACCCAACGGATAATTAAAGCGCACTCGATCGAGACTCTATAACGACAAAATAATAATCCTAATCATAATAATAATAATTGGTAATCAATAATTTTGACGAATTATGTGTTACGGAATACTTTTATCACATCTGCCTAAAGTTAAATTTAGCCGTAAATTTACATAGACTCGATGAAAAGAAGTGGTAAAACTGCAAAAAGAAAAACTATTTAGCATAAAAGAAGGGTTGCTTTTTAGTGTACAGTTTCGGTTTGTGTTGTTTTTATGTGTACTTGTTTACAAATTATGGTCCCCACCATCTTCTTGATTCTATAGCATATCGATACACACACCAACACAGAAACCACATTGGTTAAATACCGTTTTCGCTTCATCCCAATTTTATTATCCACAAACAAAATATACACAGTTTAAAAAAAAATGTACTAGTCATACTATATAAGTGTACAACCAATAAGATTTAATCACTCACCACATTCAAATGTTTTTACAAAGTGTACAATAAAATTGAGACATCCCAAAATGGAAAGGTGAACTATTAATTTGGGACGGAAGGAGTACTTTTATACTCACTCCGTCCCAATATTATAGTCTACGTTTTTAATTTCGGACATCCCAAATTAATTGTCTATTTCCAGAAATAGATTGTGAAGTTTGATCGTAATTACCATATTACCCTTAATTGAAGTTATTATTAGACACTTTGGTTAAATACCAACACAGAAACCACATTGGTTAAATACCGTTTTATTTTTACCATACTACTCCTTTCGTCCCAATTTTATTATCCACAGACAAAAAATACACGGTTTAAGAAAAGTGTAGTTGTACTGTACAACCAATAAGATTTAATCAATCACCACATTCAAATGATTTGTTGAAAGTGTAAAGTATATAATAAAATATGGACATCCCAAAATCGAAAGGTGAACTATTAATTTGTGACGGAGGGAGTACTTTTATATTCACTCCGTCCCAATATTATAGTCTGTGTTTTTAATTTTGGACGTACCAAATTAATTGTCTATTTCCAGAAATAGATTGTGAAGTTTGATCGTAATTACCATATTACCCTTAAGTGAAGTTATTATTAGACACTTTTCACAAAGAAGTAATTAATTAATTAATTAATGGTAAAATTGTCATTCTGCAAAAATTAAGAAAACAAAAGCAATAATAATTATAATTTTATTACACTGCGTATTTTTTGTCAGTTGACTATAGTTTTTGAACGGAGGAAATAAAGATTCTATAAGAATGTAATGAATACAATATGAATTTTAATTTAAATTACAAAATTTTTATTAGAAAGTTGTACTCTATGCAGAGTATGAAATTTTTATACGTAAAGTATATATTACTTGAGGTGTAATTATTAGTTCCCAATTTATGTATCTAGTCTTTGTTCTCTACTACATATACTAGCTCACATTTATAGTATAAAATTGTGATACGCAAACTATATTACATGGGGTGATACGTGCCCGAAGATCAAGTTCTCACTATCTCCATGTTTTTTCTATGCAAGTTGAAAGAGTATTGGCATGTATATTTTTAGGATTCACGTTTACATTTTTTAGTCCCATGTTCCAATTAGTTTCACGTTTATGTTTCATGCAAGTTATGTTTTAGTAGGATAGTGGGTAAGGTAGTTACTAATTAATCTTTGTCAAATTTCATTATAAATTGTATTCATTGCATTAAGAAATGAGGGAGAAGAAAATTAAAGTTAAAAGTAGTCTAGTTCTTATCTTTGTTCTTGGAAGATTGACCATCTCAAATCGGTCTCTATCATGGGGTGTAATTATTAGTTCCGATTTTATGTATCGATTCTTTGCCACAATACTAGCTCGGTCGGTATTATGTCGAAAACACTTGTTAAAGTGATTTTGATGATATTTTAACATGAAAACACTTGTAAAAGTGACTTTGATGATATGACGTGATTTGTGAATACAGAGAATAAGAATAAAAGAGGGGGAATAAAAGCTTAACTTAGTTTGAAAATGATATTCTTTTTGCATCTTTTTAATTTGAATGAAAGGCTTCAAAACTGAAATTTAATTTATTACGGTTCAAACAAAATATCAATATATGAAATACAATTGAAGTTCGAACTTCAAAATAACTATGAAAGATCGACAATTATACAATATATGTATGATTAACTCAAACTGATGTCGAAAGTTAGATTGCTATTAAGATAAACTAATCATTTTTATATTTTACTGTATAATTATAGGGTGGGTTTTAAATGAGAATAAAAAATTATGTGACAATGAGGAAATTAATGATATTGTGTCATCTGTACAAAGAGAATGTTTCACATGTACAAAACTCATTTACCCCCAACATCAATTATCTCACAAACGACAAATCAAAAAAGTATGAAAATTGCACCATTAAATTCAGCGTTTTCTTCTCTTCGATTTGCCGTCCCTCAAGGTATACTTTCGACGAGTTTTTTTTTCCAACTTTTTTGGTGGGTTTCACATTTACTGACATATGTGTTAAAGTGTTGTGTTTAGGGTTTATGGGTTAGAGTTTAGGGTTTAAGGTTGAGTGTTTAGGGTTTCGGGCGAAACCCCAAACACCCAACCCTAACCCCTAAACCCCAAGCGCTAAACCTTAAACCCTAAACGCTTTACAAAGTTCTATACCTAAATCCTACTAAACTTTAAACCTTAAATCCTGCTAAACTCTAACCCTAAACACTGCTACCTAAACCCTAAACCCTTAACCGTAGCCCTAAACCCTAACCATAACCACAAATCAAATGTACAATCAATCACTAACACATGTGTTACTAATTTGTAAATCCTACCAAAAAATGATTTTTTTTGTCAAAAGAATACCTTGAGGGAAGGCAAATCGAAGAGGAGAAAACACTGAATTTGATGGTGCAATTTTCATAATTTTTTGATTTGCCGTTTGTGAGATAATTGATGTTGGGGTAAATAGGTTTTATACATGTAAAACATTCTCTTTGTATAAATGACACAATATCATTGATTCTCTCATTCTTAATCAAAATTGATGTAATCATTTGAACTCTACTCTATAATCATACTATGTTTTGAAGTAAATTGCAAAATATCCCTCTTGTTTTCACGAACTGAAACCATTGTTTCTCCTACTTCTTCATTTGAACTCTATTCTATAATCATACTATGTTTTGAAGTAAATTGCAAAATATCCCTCTTGTTTTCATGAACTGACACCATTGCTTCTCCTACTTTTTCATTTGAACTCTACTCTATAATCATACTAAGTTTTGAAGTAAATTGCAAAATATCCCTCTTGTTTTCACGAACTGACACCATTGCTTCTCCTACTTCCTTTTTTCTTCTTCTTTTTATTACTCCATATTAATTAAGGTGTCTATCTAAAATGTCAAAGTTGTTACAAAGCCACCGATTACATTATCTACCTAAAATGACCAACATACATGAAAAATCCAAATTTATTTGATTGAATCATTAGACTTATGAATCACAATATGTATATTACGTCATTTATAAATATTATAAATGCATATCAGATTACTTAACTTATCAAATTAATTCTGAAATTCAATTAATCAAATTAATAGTTCAATAACTTAATTAAATATTTTCGAGTATAAGAACTTATTGACTTTTTTCAAAGTCGTCAAATATTGAAGTAGTATCGGGTTCAAATACAATCCGATTAACCATCTTTCTCCAAGAAGTTAAGCGAATACCAAACTTATAATTATCGTCTCATGTTTATTATTCCCTTCGTTCCACCTGAAGTGTCTACATTACCAGTATGGGTTGTCCAAATAAATCCACTTTCATATTTCAACCAATTGAAAGAGACTACAATGAGTAAATATGTTATTTAATTGATAAAAGATATAGTTAATGAATAATTTTAAAACTGTATGCAAAGTCAAAGTACACACTTTAACTTGGACAGAGGGAATATTTAAGAAAATTACAAATCGTACGGTTAATAATCTAATGAGTTATCAGTGTTACTGGAAATCAAACATATTTTTTCTATGATTAAAACATATGTTAGGGTTTTTTAAAAAGTTGTTACCGTTTTAAAAGGGTGGTGATTCATACACCACCTTTTTTAGCTATACACCACTAACACTCTTTACAGTTTTGTACAGTACAATATCATCCTGAACACATATGATGGTGTATGACTAAATATATGTGGTATACAAATTATCACACTATTTAAAAACGTGCATGATTGATTTTTTTTACATTAAAAATAATGATATTGAATATGAGAAATGATTCTGGATTGGTAAAATGGATTCTTTGAAGGGTTTAGTATGATAAAATGGATTAAAACTGAGAAACACAGGGAGAAGATGCACGTGAGAGGTGGTAAAGGTGGTGTGCTTTTCTACCTCACAAAAGTGAGACTAACAAGAAAACAAGTTTTCACCCCGCCATTAGCCCATCCTTCTTCAATTATTATCCACAGGTTTGACTTTCCTTTATATTTATAAAAAAGTTTAATTAAAAAAAACTTATCAATGATATTTTACAGCATTTATAAGGAATTGTCACCTTTATAAAATACAAACAGCTTTATCACTTACTTTATAGCTCTGGGCAAACTTCTATATATATGGATTTGCAAACATCTTATATGTTTTATAGAAATAAAAATTGACAACCTACTATATACTCATCGTCTCATCATGTGCTTAGAGACTGGACCTTGTATGTGATACAGAAGGAAAGTAAACACAGGCAATGCGTACACTTACGTTTAACGAGAAAGAAGAGTGACCATTTTGTATTTTGAATAGAAATAGTTCAAATGTTTTAAAGTTTCTGATAATAGAGGTACGGGATATCACATATATATCTACAGAATTATATTTTAAATATTGAAATTTAATTAAGCAATGATTTTGAAGATTGATAAGATATATCTAAAACAAAGTTTATATGATACATATAAATGAAGATAAAGTGCTTGTAAACATACTTAACTAAGGTTAGATATTCTTAGTGTTTCATAACGTCTACTCAACTAATCGCAGATTCATTGTGTGTAAGACACTTGTTATTTAATGTCACTGAATATATTTTGGTAACACATTAACTTGTACAAATATCACGTGACACCTTATATAAATAATACATCACTAGAAAGATTTCTTTTAAGGGTTATATGGTATCTCTTATTTTTAAAAATAAGTTTGTTTGTTTGTTTGAACGTTGCAGAAAAAAAGGAAAACATATAACAAAAATAGCACATATATAGGGAGGCTTGTCCTCCGTTTGAACGATCACCCGAACCACAACTACAACCCACATGGGTTTCATTGCGACCAAGCTTCCCGTGTCAAGTGACGACGTACTTGGAAGGGCATATATAGGTCCCTTCCGAGTAAACCAAGGGATTATGAGAGCTGATAGATGATTTTCTTCACGTAGTTTTAAAAAAATAATATTTAGCTGGCCACCGACTTTAACCTCAACTAGTTTCTTTCCAAACTTAATAACCATAAGTTGATTTGTCAATTTTCACTTGCAATTTCACTGTTTTGACAAAGTCATTATCGATCTCTTTACACTGAGTAATTTGCAAGATCTTTTGTTTTTCACTATGCGGGATATTATTTTTCTTTCTATTTCCTTCCGTGATCAATGAAAAGTGAAGAATGTAGCCACTTTCATTATTGAATACTCAATCTAATTGCGAGGTTAAAAGATATTCCATGAAATGCAGCCTTAACTCAAGAATAAGAGTACCATATGTTATATTTGTAATTTGTCACGGAATGTGTCATGAAGTTAGGTGAGTTAGACCTTTGAATTACTTTCCATTTGTGAATTTTGGTCTTTATGTCATATCAAGAAACTTTTAACCACAAAAACATATATTTTGGTTAAAATAATTGATTGCTAGCTAGTCTAAATCTAAATATAAAATTAAAAAGTATAATGATATGAAATATAAAATAGTAGCATAGGGTTACACTCTCTCTACTAGTACTACTACCCTTCCCCAGCTCATAATATAAATATAAATAGATATATGTGAACAAACACAAAAGCCTAAAGTTACCACACATTAGATAACAAAAAGAAAGAGTATGGCTTTAGAAACACTTTCTTCCAATGAACTCCTCAACTTCATAATCTATGACACCATTTCTGCAACCCCTTTTACCTGCAATGACTCTTCTGAAACCACTACTACTATCATCAATCCTCCTGCTCCTGCTCCTGCTCCTGCTTGTAGTAGTAGTAGTAGTTTCTTCTTCCACCTTGAAAATCAAAACCCTAATCCTCCTTTAAATCAACAACTTTCAGATGCAACTGCTATGGAGATTATGACTTCTAATTCTTCTTTAACGACAACTACTGCTAAGATGTCTATGGCTGTTCAAGCTTATTGTAATGGCAAAATCCCTGAAAAGAATTTTTTAAATGATAGTAATAATATTCAGAATTTAGGGGTTCAAGTTGGTGGAAGTAAGAAAAAAAGGAGAAGAAGGCCTAGGGTTTGCAAGAATAAAGAAGAAGCTGAAACTCAAAGAATGACTCACATTGCCGTTGAAAGAAATCGCCGGAAACAAATGAATGAGCATCTTGCTGTCTTAAGGTCTCTCATGCCGGAATCTTACGTTCAAAGGGTTTGTTTCTTTTCATGATTTCATTTTATATTTTTTAATTCTTAATCCAAATCATGTAATAAAATAAAGTGTTGGAATTTTTTTTAGTTAGAGATAAGATTTTTAATACAACTAGTGATTAAAGAAGACGCAAAAAACATTATTATTTTGGATATGTGAGGAGATTTGGATTTGTATGGAACCAAAATTTAATTTAATATAAACATATTTTAATTCAATTCAATTCAATTCACTTATTATTTTTCAATTTATTGTTTTGTAATGAGAATTTCAAAATATTGTCTAGTAAGTTTTTGTCTACTGAAAATACAATGTCTATCCATATATGTTCTTCTTGAAAAGGGAAAAAAAAAGGTAATAAAATTCTATACTTAAATTGATGTTTGGTTAAGTTTTCTTATGAATGTTGACATCTTTTCTTAGAAACGACATTAATAATGTTAAATCCTTAAACCGACAATGATTAAGATTAAAGACTTAAGGTTGGAATCTTGTTACATCTCTTCATCAATTTTTCTCTCTCATGGTACAAAATCTTAAACACTGTAAACATATTAACTTTGCTTGATCTCTATAAAAGCATTCTCTTCTTTTTAGAGATCCCTTTTCTTGTCAATTTGTCGGATGCAATGAACAACAATAACATGCCAAAATTTTGCAGTTTCATATGGTTGACTTATATAATTAATTATTGAGATTTACATTATTAATTACTACTTCATTCCCAAAATGTACATTGTTTTACTTTACTTAATAATGAGATTTATACCCCTTTGTGGTGTATCAATTATTCTAGGGTGACCAAGCTTCTATAGTTGGTGGTGCTATAGAATTTGTGAAGGAACTTGAACATCTATTGCAGTCTCTTGAAGCTCAAAAATTCATATTGACTCAACAACAACAAGAACAAGAAGAAGAAGATGGACAATGTAGTAATTTAACAAAATTATCATCTATTGCGCCTCCTTTTTCACAATTCTTTTCTTACCCACAATATACTTGTTCTCAAATTCCCAACAAGTATACTTCAAAAAGCAAGGCAGCCATTGCAGATATTGAAGTCACTTTGATCGAAACGCATGCTAATTTGCGCATTTTATCGCAAAAACGGTTCACTCAACTCTCGAAAATGGTGGCTTGTTTTCAAACGCTTCATTTGTCCGTACTCCACCTCAACATCACCACCTTGGAACCTTTGGTTCTCTACTCCATTAGTGTCAAGGTACATTAATTAAATTAACGTTTAATTCTCTTGATTTGTTATCGGATCTTATAATATAATGCAGAGTTGGATATTACAACTCTGCATTTATCCGATAACGAACATTTTCCAAAGCTTGTGTATAGTTATTCACCAAAACAAATAATTGTTCATGTGTATATTGTTCATGCAAAAGTGTGTAGATGAAAATGACCTTACATTGGATGACTTCACAATGCAAAAAACCAGCTTTTGAGATACTAGTAGTACTTTCCTTTTTAATCAATAGACACAAATTTCTTTTTCTTGGAACATAAAACTTTCATCATGGTCAAGGCAAAAGGAAAACGTAAACGGTCCATCCTTAAATTTTTATTATTTGCAAATTTACCATATATCATAGATGTATTATTATATTCAATTCAAATATTTTTCAACTTATGCATAAATCCCATTCATAAGACTTGATTTTTGGAAAGAAGTGGTAATAGTAAAAGTGGTACAATGGGGACTTGTGGAGGGTATCTTTGGGAATTCCACCAGGTGTGACCTAATTCCGTTAATGTATTGGAAATGATGGGTAGAAAAGGATGTTTGTTTCCATAAATGTTGTTGCTTCCTAGTTTAGGTAACTTTGTCTTGTAATTAAAATCAAGGAAATATTCAACATAAAATACTCATGAAATTATAAACAAATGCAGGTTGAAGAAGGATGCAGACTAAACTCAGCAGACGAGATAGCAGGCGCTGTCCACCAGATGCTCAGAATAATCGAGGAAGAAGCTACCCTATGTGTTGTTGAATCTATAAACTAGAAATTAATACTAGTTAATTAAGCTTAATTAAGCTTGCCTAGCTGGTTGTGTGTTTAATTACCATTTTACCCATTTGGGCTTCTGTAAAATCACCATAATGCCACGTACCCCTCTCCCTCTCTCTCTCTATCTGTAGAATTTGCTTTTACTTTCATGTAATAACAGTAGTTGAACTAGATGCGTCTCAAGATTGGTTGAGTGATTAGTTAGTTGAATATCATGAATGATTTAAGTTAATTGCTAACTTATGTAAAAAAGTATCATTGTTTGTGAGAAATGCCGGAATAAACTTGTGGTTTAATTTGTATAAATAGTTGTTATGGAACGATGTACGATATATATATTTTTTGGCTTAATTAAACTAAACTATCCATTATATATATTGTAGTTATGAATTTGTAGGGTACATCTAGCTAGTTGCTTTATTAATTAATTAGTGGGGTCCGGTTGTTTTCTATTTGTTTCATCGTACCAGCACGATGCGACGGGGTGATGGTGATGAGATGTGATGGAAATGGAAGAAAATCAACAAGAGTATTAATGTGTATGTTTATGTATGTCTTGAAAATGTTCATAAATTGTTTACTAGTGTGGAGTATTGTGTAAGACTCTAATTTAAGAAAATGTTGACCAGATTCTAACTACTAAATTATTACTAGTATATATGATTACACTTAATAATCAATTGGCAAATTAGGATGCTTAGTTATCATGATATTTTGTGGAAAAGAGATGTAATTTCACAATTAAAACATGATATGAAATCTTCTCGTGAGATTTTAGAGGGTATTATGATCTTTCCATTCTTTTCTTATTATATATATTTAGATATATAAAAACATTTGAGTTAAAGTACCTGGTAATGCATTCAACTTGTCTCAAATGTCTATTGTATGTATCATATTTACGGGAGGTGTATTTAATGCATTCAACTTTCAAAAACGGTTATTGTATGGATTTTGCTGACGTGTCATCTTCTAAGGATGTCATGTGGCATCTTAAAATGACGACACATCAGCAAAATATATACATTAAACGTTTTTAAAAGTTGAATGCATTAAATACACCTCCCGTAAGTATGATACATACAATAGACATTCATGACAAGTTGGATGTATTCCAAAGTACTTATCCCAAAACATTTATGACACACCTATGTCATAAACATAGTTTACTTCTATGTTTTATATACCTCTGTCCCACCCGAAGTGGCCACATTAATCTTGGATTATCCCAAGTAAGTGTCCACTTCATTTTTCAACAAATCGAAAGAAATTTAGTAGGTAGATAGTTTTTGGATTGGTGAAAAGTGTAGTTAATATTGTTTTAGATATAGATATATTAGATTCTATAGGAAGGGGGGGGGATCAATTATCATTATTACTAAGATTTACTTTATATATCTTAGATTATTTCATTACATATCTATTTCATTGCATCAATATATAAGGTAAACTCCATTTAAAATAAGCATCTTTAACATTAGCTGCTACCTGTAATTTAATGCTTAAACTTAACTAATACAATAACGTGAAAGTTGTGTTAGATATAGATATATTAGATTCTATAGATGTGTATGATTATCAAATCCATTGATCGATGACGTATAGAACTACTGAAAAGTGTAAAGAAATCATAATCAATTTGCTGTGAATTTAAGTCAAAACAAAACGTAAATAATTATTTGTAAAGAGATTTCGGACAACAAATACAATTTCATTTTCGTCGTTTTTTATTTTTGTCGTTTTACTCGACCCCTCACAACGCGAGGGGCATTTACATCCTTGCTGTAGTTATATATCAGCGGAACGATATGATAACCAAAATATGTGAGTTTGAAATTAAACAAAACAAGATATAGTGGATGATAAGTTAAGAGAAGAAAAGTCAATGAAAAAAGGCAAAGAGAAAGACAAATTCCCTTTTATTTTTGTAAATTTTTTTGGTCTTATCAAATTTGCAATTCTCCACACAAGCCATGCCAAAACTTTGGGGAAGAGAAATACTGAAAAGGAGTTGTTACTTCAGTGTCATGCATGCAAATATCTATGGTTTGGTCTTAATACAGGCAAAAATGTTTGACAAAAAAAACTATTGGAGAAACAAAATACAGGGTCCTTAATTGCTATTTACCTCATCATGCTTGCACCTTTAAACAGTTCATATTTCAGAGTCTTTCCAGCTACACGTACTAGTAATTTCATTAATAAATTCAAATAGGGTTAAGCATCTGGAAATGCATATAACTTGTTTCGAATGTCTATTGTATGTATCATACTTACGGGAGGTGTATTTAATGCATCCGACTTTCAAAAATGGTTTATTGTATGTATTTTGATGATGTGTCGACCGTTTACGATGCCACGTGGCGTCCCTAGAAGATGACACGTCATCAAAATACATAAAATAAACCGTTTTTGAAAGTTGGATGCATTAAATATACCTCCCGTAAATATGATACATACAATATACATTCGGGACAACTTGGATGTATTTTCAGATACTTAATTAACCCATTCAAATATAAAACTTGAACCGTTAATT
This sequence comes from Pseudognaphalium luteoalbum, assembly GCA_963422505.1. Taxonomy (NCBI): domain Eukaryota; kingdom Viridiplantae; phylum Streptophyta; class Magnoliopsida; order Asterales; family Asteraceae; genus Pseudognaphalium; species Pseudognaphalium luteoalbum. Next base: position 122,476,425 of record OY730193.1, read on the forward strand.
AATCACCAATTAATGATATGATATAGAGTAACTTGTTACGTACATCTTTTTCATGAGAAAAAATCCCAATAATTCTAAGACCGCATAGGGTGGTGAGGACGACTAACTGTCACGTCAGTCGTAGGATGACTAATGCAAGTAAGGAGGCACACGACTAAACCACTTGATTGTGTTGTCTGCGTTATGAAGTTGTATGCACTATGATGGAATGATAACAAAAGATGAAAACGAAAAAAAAATCAAAAAAACTGGGACCGGCGTATTTCGGTCACCGGCACCACAAAATCACCTCCAGACCGAACCCACTCCGGCCGTGGTCCCATGCTCGGCTTCCACGAGCCCACTCCGGTGGTCTAGATGAAATTAACTGGCTAGCAGAATAGCAGAATTGAATCAATATACAACTCTTTTTGGACCTAAGGACTTAAGGAGTATATACATAAAGAGGAAGTTATAGTGTCCATGATATAAGAATCTAGGTGTACAAATATGGTCTTTAAATTTGAAAAGCACGTGCCTTACATTGACATATCAACGCCAGGTCACCATCTTCTTCTAACTAACAGAGTAGCAGCTCCTTTACAACTCACTAGAGATCCATGTCACTAGAGTAGCAACTCCTTTACATTGACATATCAACGCCAGGTCACCATCAAAGTGGCTAAAAAGGTCCGCTCTTTAGATTCTACTTGTAATTAGGTTCATGTCGATATGTGAGTTAACGTTGATTTGTAGTTTAAAACACGCATAATCTACTTTGAAATTCTAATCAAAAGACCAAGGGTACTGGCTATATATGCGTGAACCCAACTATACGATCAATATTGGAGAATTTTGTACTGAATAGGAAGAATTCTTGAAATTTATTCACACACTTGGTATATAGTTGACGCAAAACAAGAAACGTAATAATCCAACACGAAAATAAATTTTAAATCAAAGAGGTAATGAATAATCTTCAGCAAATAACACCGCACCTGTGACACGAGATTTGGATAGAACAACTCCATCGATCGCCATCAGGATACTATAGAGTTTTGATACCAACTAACGCGGAATAGGAAATGTAATAATCCAACACGAAAATAAATTTGTAACTAAAAGAGAAAATATTATTAATAACAATATCAAAACATTATCAAACAGTGAATATCCCTAACTATCTATAAGGTTAAAAAAGTCCTTGAAGAGGAAGAAACCTTTTTATTCCTAAATCCTAACTTGATCAGGAAACAAAGTTCTAATATTTATTCAAATTTTAAAACTAATTAAATAAAATAAAACCCTTAAAAACCATAAAATTCCGGATTTGCGCAGCACCGAATGAAATGTGGGTTAATCAGTACTGAGAAAACCTGTAATAAGTGTTGCTCCTCTCTTATGTGACTTTTTCAGTCTCAACACCAAATATATCGGATTTTAATCGGTGTTGCTTTCCCCCTACATATATCGAACCCTTTTCACTTGCGTTTCTTTGAACGTTTTCCACGCTCCCATTAATCCATAAACTTATCTGACAACTCGTTAATCACATCCTCATCATTCCCCCTCAATTGAAAAGAACTCGACCCCCTAATTCACATGGATTGATATTGCGCTCATGCTAATGATCTTAGACTCTTGTTTATTAACTTTAATCTTAATACACTTTCCATATTCGCAACGATCCACAAATGAACCAAACTGTTGGTTTATTACCTATATATCATTTCCCCTATCTTGAGAAGAACTCGTCCTCGAGTTCTCAGGATAGACTCTATTTGTTGATGAGTTGTCGGAAACTCTGAAAATCAATAAATCTTTAATCGTAACCCTTTTTTTTCTCATTACTTTCCATTAAAAAATTTGGATCCCCGATTGAAGTAACCACACTTAAATCATGATTGACATCTGAAAACTTTGTTCCTTCGATATTTTTGAACTTTATAGTTTCAACTTCATGACTTTTCATAATGATAAAATCACTCATCCCCTCTATTATAACTGTTGTGTTATAGATATCATTGCCATCTACTTAAACATTATGATCATGTTCACAAACTAGAGGTTCTTGGGTTTCAATCTCAACTCGCTCACCAACATCGATCTTCAATACGTGTTGCTTGATCCTAACATTAGATTTTGATACTCGCGGTTCCACCCTGATTGGAACTATGGTGATCCTTTTCCCTGTCCATGACAAAAGGTATAGATTACATTTTATATTGAATTTATTGTTGTCGGACCCTCAAATTTACTGTGCAGCGGAAGTCAGGTCGGGGGATGACTAATCAGTAATAATCACACACAAAGTTATATTGAACGACCTCTATATGCGTCATTTTGAAAATACAGTTTAAAAATAATTCATAGATCACCAAAGTATTTACATAAGTTGCGAGTTCGTGAAGTAATACTAGAGATTCTAAAACATAATCATTATTACAAAATAATAATGCACAAAAATGTCCGTTGTTTGTAAAATATGCGACTCGAGCTTGTGCTTCCAAAAGCATCATACTGCACCAATGAACATGAGAATTACATGCTAAAAGGTCAACATAAAGTTGGTAAGCTCATAGTTTGCATAGTATGAAGTTGTAGTAAAATCATAGTTTTGAACACAATGTATCAGAGTTATCGTAGTAGCACAGTTGCCAAAGTAGTACACTATTGCCCCGAGCTCATAGTCCGAAGCTTAACCAGTTGGTGCCTCTAGTAAGTGCATCCCTCTATACTCAATCACGAAAAATTATGCGTCCGTATGGTAGTTAGAGCGACTAACCCAGACGGCGAAAGGTCAATTCCCGATAGATCTATCCATAATATTCGTGCTTAGTATTAACGAGACTATGAAATTTGTTAGAGGCCAGAATTGTAGTGGAATCGTAGTTTTACTCAGGCAATAAGTATAAGTGTTTTTAGTTATTTGTATTCACAAAAACAGAGCATGTAATCTCACCCCAAAGTAAAAAGCAGTAAAATTGGGGCTATGAGACTCACCTGAGTCTAACAAGCAATAGTAGGAATAACCAAGTAGGTTCTCCGAACCCGTAATCTTCTTGCGTCCTAAACGCATAAGGTTAAGTAAGTAGATGTCTTGAAAGTACATCCATGTTAGTGGTTCACTCAACTAGGTAGTGTCTAAAGTTTGTTGTTTGTGTTTGTAGTTTGAAAACGTACTGTATGGCCCGATAGTGACGGTTTGTAATAATAATTCCAACTATTATTATTATGAGTTTTGTTATATTCTATATACTTATAAAAGTATATCTAGTATATATGTTTGTCTTTTATATCCAAGTGTTAAAGTGTCGTACGGGGGTCCGGATGTAGCGTTCCTGGTAGCGGGGTCGAAGGGGCAAAGCCTGGGGGTGTCAATTTGGGTTGGGTCGAGTTGACCCGTTTGGGTTATTGGGTTGGGGGTCAGAAGAGTCGCCCCAAACCCGATATGATTTACTAATCAGGTTGAGTATTTCAACCCAACCCGACCCAACCCATTTGACCCATTTTTTTAACAACATCAACATTTTTTGGGTCATTTTATGTTAACGGGTCAATTTCGGGTCAAATAGGTTACATGAGTCACTCTTTAAATTTATAATTCGTCATTAATAAAAATAAAAGTGTCTATTAAATTCCAAAAAAACATATTAGCTACTATGTGTCTATGTTCATCAAAATCTAGTAAAAAACATAATAAAACAATTGATTCATTAAACTAAAATAAAACTTATAAGTTTTTAACCACATTTTTAATTTATTCGAGTAGTCGAGTCAACCCAAAAACCCAATTGGGTGACCCAAACCCGACCCAATAAACTAGCAGGTTGGCGGGTTTCGGGTTAGCAGGTTCACGGGTCAAAAAATATTGACTCAACTTGCTTATTTTCTTTCGTGTTGGGTTTCGGGTCGTGTCGGAAATTGCCAGCCCTAGCAAAGCCCCTGACTGAGATCGAGCTTCGAGGTCAGTGTCGCACATGGAATTTTAATCGGTGTTGCTTTTCCCCTACATATATCTAACCCTTTTCACTTGTGTTTCTTTCAACATTTTTCACGTTCCCATTAATCCATAAACTTATCTGAAAACTCGTTAAATCACGTCCTCATTACTTGAAAAGAACTCGACCCATGGATTGGTGTTGCGCTCATGGTGATGATCTTATAGACTTTTGTTTATTAACTGTAATCTTAACCCGCTTTCCACATTCTTAACGACCCACAAATTAATCAAACTGTTGGTTTATTGCTCCCTTATCAATAGTACGTGTTCAGTTTAAAACAGAATTCAATGTCTATTATTGTGACTCATGTTCTATTGTGTATTTGTGAATATCAGTTATCAAACTTGATTATAATCTATTACTATCGTAGGTGTTCGATATTGTAGTACTTGTAACCCTTGCTATGACTTTCGCTTATGACATGACCATGACATGTCAAACGACATGGCCGGTGATCGACTTATTCATGTCATAAAAGATGCTAGCCATCTGATGAATACTCCATCACAGGTATATATGTATATAAAATATTATTTAATAACTGAAATTTTGATACACATAAAACACCAAAACCAAGGTTCTCAGCTCGTTGTTGTTATTTGATAGGACAAATAATAATCGATCATTCACTAATTGAAGTTTCCAAGAATTATAGCATTTGACAATTCAAGGTACAATCTGCATTTCGTAATTGATTGCGGGTCAACGTACCTGCAGGCCCTTTGATCAATCATTACCGAAAAAACATCTTTTCGAACCTAGAAATAACATTTAGTTTTTACTTTTTAGGTGGCAATTTTATTTCAAATTGCGGAGTACAGCCACTATTACATTATGGAATATGAATCATGCATGGTTGTCGATGTTGCGCGCTATATTTCTATTCACGAAGACGATTGACAATGACAAGACATGATTATTTTTTTGGATATTTTCATCTTGGTGGATAATTTAATGGCATATTCATACGACTACATATCCGTTTTTCATTCTTCTTTCACGCTTATTTCATTTATAAAAGCGAAAACGACCGAACGTGTGTATTTTTTTGTTAACTAATAACTAGAGAGAACCAAAATGAGTCAGTTTCATGTGCCACACATGCTCATCATATATACTCCATCCTTCTATACATGTAATTTATTCTATACTCAATTAAGTTGACAAAACAAATTGAACATCCTCAATTGCCTATATATATAAACTACGTGCATTAAATCCCTTAGAGTATATCATGTACGTACTATGTTTCACGACATATTTTAGTGCTTTCAAGTTTGTGTTCTAATTTCTTAAAACCGAAACGATTGTTCATATATAGAGCCTCTGTGACATTCTTAAGATTAACTACTACCCACATAATAGGAGTAGAAATAACTTTTTTTTTATATCAAAAATGCACATATGTATATGTAATATTTTGTGAGCCTTTGTCTTGCGGCATTATCTGCTTTCATTTTTCTTTAAAAAACGGGTAACCTACAATATATTCAACGTAAAAGTAAAATCACACATATATGTATATTGTCTCTAACAAGACTTGAACTCGAACCTTAATTGATGAATGAGAGTTGTCATATATATATAACGTTAGGTCAAAAGCTCTTTAATTAGCATCATATATCTGCTATATATATATATCATTAAAGTTAATAAAAACAATTACAATTATTCCAAACTAGGATAATGCCAAATGTCAATCATCAAAGTGTGTGAATTCTATTATCACTACTACAGAACGCACCATCAAGACCGGTTAAAAATTTTGAAGTTGAGGAAGCCAGTTATATGTGCAGTGATGATAAGATAACGATGAACGAGTGAATCTACACCATTCATTCCGTCGATAATTTACTGTAAGTATACCAGATATGAAGCTAGGAGGGGCAATTTCTTCGTGTGTTGGTATGTTAACTTATGCCCCACCCTTGTCAATAATGCCTTCGTCTAACACAGCCAAATTAACGCATTTACATACACATAAGTTTCAATAGATTTAATTATATATGTATGTACGTTATCTTGTTGGTAAACAGATAAAAATCTAAGTGTTTATTCGTCTCTATACAGCGCCGGGTAACAGAGGGCATCTAAACACATGCTACCGCTTCATAATAAAAACATATCTTTCATTCACACACACACATAGTACTTTTATACGGTGTAGTTCCACGTATACAATAAACATTAGAAAGAAAAGAAAAACCATTCTACCACACTTTTATACGGTGTAATTTTAATATTTATAAAAAAAATTACACATTTTCTAGAAGTGTGGAGAAAACAGAGTGGTAAAATGATAATTATTTTTAGTGAAAGAAAACAACACCAGGTACATTTCATATACATAGTATCTTATTAGATCGAACTTATGTAAGAGAACCGTGTGTGAATATATGTTTTTAATAATTGAGGCTTTTAACAATCAACCGTGTCCGTGTGTTTGGTTTGCGGAATCTATATGATGGAATTAGAATTCATCCAAACAAGAATTGGAATGTAAAAAAATGTGAATTCTATGTAGTCAAGAAATTTCATGACTTCTCATTTAATTTATTGTTCAACTTAACACATTTATGGAATGGAGTAATGTAAATTCCAATTTCAAACAATTTTATGAAATTTAACTAAGAATCAAACACAATGTAAAGAGTAGCCTGAATTGATCTAAAATAAGATTTTTTATAGGAATATTTGCATTTTCTGATGAACATATAATTCATTTTAAAAGCTGTACCTTTGTAGGAATAGTAACATAATATGATGTGCATAAAATAAAAGATGGTGAAGCAGAAGGGGATAGGATGAATGGGGTTTGCATTGATTCCACTACAAATAAAAAATTTGTATGTATGCATCTTTGTCTCTCTCCTTAATTAAGGTTTATGTCATTTTGTGATATTCCTTTTTTGTCACTCTCCAAGGGTGGACCCCGTTCATGCATGTTTTCCTTGTCATGTGTGTCATCATCACTAATCTATGTTTCATCAAATTACTCATTTTCTACTCCTATTTACATTGACAAAATAACAACTTCATAATTACTTAAAACGGAACTCTATCAAATGAACACATATTATCGAACTGACCTAGCTACATGATTATTAATAAGGTACACATATTGTATCCGTGTAATAACAAACCAGTAATTGTTAGAGATAGGATAACTTTATATATTCGGTGGTAATAAAGTGTGTGAATATTAACCTTTTCAGTATATAAATTTGGGGTCACGACCTCATCCTTAATCGTATACTCCTACTCCGTATGTCATTAGTTACCAACCTTCTTTTCGATCCAACATATTATTGATCATACGTGGCTTGTATGAACTTTCTAGGATATATTATTAGTGTGATTTTGATTTTTAATACATAAAACTGTTATATATCAGTTACCGAACAATATATATAAATCATGGTACGTTCAAGAAAACAACAGTACGTACGTGTCCTAGAGTCCAGAATACTCTTAAAAAAGAAAACAAGAGTGTACGTATTTATTTTATATTTTTACGAAAAATAGGTTTGCAAATAGTAGTTGAAGAAATAAAAAGTGTGGGTAAACTGAGACGGATGCTTGAAAAGCTTATGCTGAGTAGGGTTTAAGCTTAAGGGGACAAACACTTATTTTAACATGTGGCTGCAAGTTGCATGTCTGCCTCACCTACCCTTCACTCCCCGGTGTTTTATGTATACACAACAGGCGATTTCACTTTCAGAGTTTCAGATCATATTATATAGACTTCTACTATACGTTTATCACACACATATAAAAAGTATATTCTACAAACATGAAATAATACTCCGTATAGGTTAGACTGCTCCAATCGATGGTTGTCGGTTAAAACCGACGCAACCGAGACCGATGACATCGCGCCGTTGAATTTTTTCCGTCGGAAAACCGAATGTGCATTTTTTTTCTTTATTCTTTTTTCTGTATGTGTATAAATAAAGATAAATTGGTAAATATGAGACCCACAAATTAAGTGACGATGTCTACATATGAAAAAATTGATGTGATGTTGACGTGACCCAATCAGTTTTAGTCATAGATGAGAGTAGTCTTAGTGTTTGCGTGTAGCATTATCTCGAAAAGGACGAGCTGAGATTGATAACGTTTATCGTAAAGATTTGTTTTAGTTAGGATGTAAAATCATTTGTAGTCTTCGGTTGTGGGAGTCGTCCTCCCGCTCATGACGGTTCGACAATAATAGGAGCAACGGGTCTAAAAGGGTTAGAAGTGGGATCTATAGGAGATTTTTTAGTATTTTTTTTTTCTTTTCAATTCTCGGACAGTCAATCGTAACATTTCATAACTAGTATTTAACCCGGATGTTGTCCAGTTAAATGAATGTCATATAAAGACCTCGGTAATATAGTAAAGTTAATGTAAATATACAGCCGTATTTGCATGGAAGATGTTAACATTTGTGTTATATTTGGGCATGATAACGTGTAACAATGCGTCTGTGTGTAACAATACAATGATGCTCATTTAAGTATTTAAATCTTTAACAATGTTGGTAAATATCACCACGATCACACAGAAAGTTGACAGCTGGATTATATTTGAACTATAAACTACTACAAACTTTGAATTTATAATAAACTTTTAAAATATATTAGAACATTACCATTGACATAATTACATATGTAAAAAAATGATACGTGTAAACAGTCCCTTAATTGTTGTTATTGATAATGAAGGTTTGAAAGTATGCAGGTCGAATACAACCTAAAAAAACATACATGGGCATTAATATCAAAATGTATTTATATTCAAATAATGTTATTAACGTACTATTGTGTTTTTCGCTTTTAACTTTTCTTATAACTTTTTGTATTAATCCAGATATATCACTACGGCTAGTTTATTTTTATCTACATTTTGATACAAAAAAAAATTGATTTCGAGACAAAAAAAAATACGTTCGTTAAATATATATCATATGATAATAAAATTTATATCGAAACGTAGATAAAATTACACTGATTATTAATATATATTCAGAATTATTCCAAGCATTATATATAAAAAGTTATCAAAGAAAGGAAAAATATTACATAAATTAAATAAGTAACCTATTAAAACTACTCCTTATGTGCAGAAGTCGGAGAGATCTGGGAAAAAAAACCGACACAAAAAAAACCCGTCGATAATCAACAAATACAAGTTGCAACGGCCAGGATTAAAAGTTGGGTAGATATTATTGGAACGAGATTCCTTGTCTATTACATAATAATGTTTACAATATATAATACAATGAATAATCTATTCTAGGGAAGTAAATCAACTATATATTAAATATATACAATAAGATATGTATCGCTAATACTCCCCCTCAGTCTAAACGGGAGGAGGTCGAACGTTAAGACTGCTGCGAAAACCGGTAAATAACGGCTTGGGTAACCCTTTGGTGAAGATGTCCGCAAACTGATGTGAAGATGGAACATGTAAAACTCGTATGTGACCCAAGCGTACCTTTTCTCGTACAAAATGTATATCAAGTTCAATGTGTTTAGTACGTTGGTGCTGGACAGGATTACCGGCTAAGTAAACAGCAGACACATTATCACAGAAAACGATGGTAGCAGTTGTGATAGGTGCATGTAACTCCAGTAACAAGTTTCGTATCCAACTAGTTTCGGCTACGGCATTTGCCACAGCTCGGTATTCGGCTTCAGCACTGGATCTTGAAACTGTGGGTTGTCTTTTAGAAGACCATGAGATAATGTTGTCGCCTAGAAATACACAGAACCCCGAGGTAGATCGTCGGGAATCAGGACATCCCCCCCAGTCAGCGTCAGAGTAAGCTGTTAAAGAATGTGACTTAGACGGGGAAATATGTAGACCGTAATCAAGGGTTCCTTTGACATAACGAAGTACTCTTTTCAAGAAATCAAAGTGTGGCTCTCGTGGCGCATGCATGAATAGACATATTTGTTGAACTGCGTACGAGATATCCGGTCGTGTAATGGTAAGATATTGAAGCGCACCTGCAAGCTGACGATATTGATAGTGCCCTTGGACGTGGATCTAGATGACAATTGACTTACAATTGACAGGCGGAATCAATCAATTGCGTGTATTACCAATAAACACAAACCGAAACAAATATGATTAACAATGTAAACAAAGAAATCAACTTGTATATATGAATTGGGAACGATTACAATGTTGCTTAGTCGATAAATGGTGCTAGGGTTTCGTCAACCCTAGCCGGAAACCCGTAGGTTTGTATTTATACTAAAATTCAGCCGACATGCGTCACTTGTGGAAGTGTCGCATGTGGCCGCCATCATGCGTCACTTACCTAAGTGACGCTATGCGTCACTAAGGCAAGTGACACCTAACCTAAACTTAAGTGTCGCATATAACAAAAACAATATATTTCACTATACAACTAACGACACTTATTACAACTCGATAGACCAACTGACAGACACCTAATATGCATCAACAGATATAAAGTCGAATCCTGTAAAGGTTTCCCATGACTTGCGCTTAACTTGGACTCAGTATTGACCGGAGTAGTAGTGGGATTACAGTTTGACATGGAAGCTCGAGATAAAATGTCTGTTGCATATTGAGTTTGTGACAAAAACAAACCTGAAGATTGTTGGGCCACTGCGATACCCAAAAAATGATGTAATGTTCCAAGATCGGTCATGGCAAATTCTTTTGAGAGCATGGCAATAATTTTCTGAAGGAAATCTGTGGATGAAGCTGTAAGTAGTATATCATCGACGTAAAGAAGTAAATAAGCCATATTGCGTCCTTGTCGATATATAAATAAAGATTTATCGGAAACACTACTACAAAACCTACGTGAAGTAATAAACGATGCAAAACGATGGTACCAGGCACGTGGAGCTTGCTTCAATCCATATAAGGATTTCCGTAGACGACAAACATGGTTTGGGTGCTTGGGGTCGACAAAACCCGTAGGTTGATGCATATAAACAGTTTCCTCTAAATTGCCATGTAAAAACGCGTTCTTAACATCCAATTGATGTATTGGCCAAGACCTGGATGTAGATAAGCTAAGAACCGTTCGTATTGTTGCAGGTTTTACCACAGGACTAAACGTGTCATCACAATCTATGCCAACCCGTTGAGTTTTACCATTAACCACTAAACGTGCTTTATAACGTGCTAGCTGACCCGTGGAATTTAGTTTGTGACGAAAAAGCCACATACATCGAATAATATTAGCATCATTAGGTCGGGGTACTAATTCCCACGTTTCATTAGTTTGTAAGGCCCTAAATTCATCGTGCATGGCAGCATTCCAGTTCGGGTCAAGTAGAGCGGCTCGAGGGGATTTGGGAATGGGGGAGAGGGGTGGTTTGGAGGAGACATGGAGGTCAAATATTTGTCGAGGTTTAAAAATACCATGATGAGAGCGGGTAGTCATGGGATGAGATGGGGTTGCGGGAACTGGTGGTGGTTGAATGTTCGTTGAGGGTGGCGGTATTGGATGTGGAGGCAAAGGTGGTGGTGGCGGTATAGGAGATGGTGGCGGTATGGGAAGTGGTGATGGTACAGGAGTGGGTGGTGTTTGGTGATGTTGTGTGTGATCATTTGGAGGTGGTGAGTTGGTAGCGGAAATTGCATCATAGAATTGAGGTGGGAAGCTACTAGGAGAAGGGTCTAAGAAAGAGTAAGAGGATGACGTGATTTTAGAGATCGATGAGAAAGGAAAAATTGTTTCATCAAAGGTGACATGGCGGGAAATAATGACTTTTCCCGTAGAAAGGTCAAGACATCGAAACCCGCGGAATTGAGTTTGGTAACCTAAGAAGACACAAAGGGTGGAGCGGGTGGCGAGTTTATGTGGTATTTTAGCGGTGAGATTTGGGTAACAAGCACATCCGAAGACGCGGAGGTGATCATAAGACGGATGGCGTAAATAAAGAGCGGAAGTCGGTGTGTTGTTATGAAGTGTTTTGGTGGGAAGAATGTTGTGTAGATATGTAGCGGTGTGAAGGGCCTCAACCCAAAAAGAAGGTGGAAGGGATGCATGGAATAGTAAAGCTAGAACGATTTCATTAAGACGACGAAGCATGCGTTCTGCTTTTCCATTTTGGGATGACGTTTGTGGACAAGAGAAACGAAAAATAAATCCCTTGGAATGTGCAAAAGAATGAAAAGCGTTGTTATCAAATTCTTTACCAAGATCACATTGAATACTTTTTATGGATCTGCCAAATTGAGTTTGGATATACGTATGAAATTGTTTGAATTTATCAAGTACTTCCGTTTTATTTTTCAATGGATACACCCAAACAAATTGTGTGAAATTGTCAAGCAACACAAGATAGTATTTATAATTGCTTTTGCTCAAAATTGGTGAAGTCCATAAATCACTATGAATAATGTCAAATGGAGCACAAGTACGTGAAAGAGAGTCAACAAAAGGTAGTCTTTTATGTTTACTAATTTGACAAGAATTGCATAAATGGGAGCTGGGCTCCTTACAATTTATTAAAAATTTAGAGCATAGATGAGAAAGAATAGTAGTCCCCGGGTGTCCCAAACGACTATGCCAAACATCCGAAGAAAGAAGAGCAAACGAAGAAGGTGGTGGTTGAGATGAAGAAATCGCAGTCAGTGGGTAAAGATCACCAGAACTGTCATTCCTCATAAGCTGTGTCCCAGTCTTGAGATCCTTAATGGAAAAACCAAATGGATCAAATTCAATGGAAACAAAGTTATCTTTAGTAGATTGTCTAACAGAAATAAGATTTTTGACAATTTGAGGTGAATAAAGAATATTAGAAAGAGATAAATTTCGATTTGGTAAAGGAATGAGGGTGTTACCGGATCCATGAACAGGAATGTGCATGCCATTACCGACAAATATAGATCGTATAGAACTAAGATTGGTGGGGTTAGTAATCATACCTGAGTCAGCCGTAATATGCGACGAAGCCCTAGTGTCCATGTACCAAGAAGGATCCGCTGGTGGTTCAAGAGACATAGCATTAAACGCTTGAGCTAAATCCGTATGCAGAAGTGGATCAAGGTTGGTTAACGTGTGTGCCTGAGCCGAAGGGCGCTGTTGTTGGTAGCCCGATGGAGGGCGGGTTGATGATGGAGGTTGCTGCCATTGGCTCCAGGGTTGTGGTGACCACGGATAGGAGGGGTAAGGACATGGTGGTGGTGGAGGTCCCCATGGTGATCCCCAAGGTGATGGAGGTGCCCAATATGGAGGCTGTCGCATATTACCAGTCAAAAGGAGGGCCACCATTATTGCGACCGCGGTTTCGGTTGTTGTTCCGGGCATTGTTGTTGTCACGACGCGGTGGTTGACCACGAGGAGGGGGTCCTCGAGGAGGTTGTGACCGCTGAGGTGCAGTCGGAGGCAAAACCTCGTATTCTGGTGTGTGTGGGGCGACCAAAACAGCCGCTGGTGAGGGTGGTGCTTCGCGTCCAGATTTTCGGTGTTGCTCAAGTTCCAACATACTTTGAGCGGTAGCAAATGGAGGCATGGTTTGGTGGATGTAAGAAGCAACCGTATCATATTCAGGAGGCAAACCCCGAACGAGTTGGAGGACAAGTCGTTGTTCCGTAACTGTTGTGTCGACATCTTTGAGTTGTGTAGACAACTTGCGAAGACGTTGACAGTATGCCGAAATAGAGGCCATGGATTCCAGCTTGAGATTGTTGAATTCTTGTTCAAGGGCGGCGGCACGAGCACCCTTATTGTTCAAAAATATGTTTTTGACCCGAATCCACGCATCGTAAGCAGTGGATTGATCTTCAAGAACACGAGCCAGGAGATCATCCGATAGGGTTCCATAGATCCATTGCAACACATGTGCATCGACTTCGGACCAGGTGGTATATTTAGCATCTGTGATGGGAGGAGCAGGGGTTCCATCGATGTGAGCCGTGGCCTTGTAGGCACGAACATGGAGTTGAAAAAGCTTAACCCATGACGAGTACGTAACTTTGGTGCCATCAAGAACCCTAATTTTGTGTTGAATGTTGGAAACAGTAAACACAGGATGAAGTTTATTATCACCCATCACAGGAAGGAGGGAGGCTTGGAGTCGTAACTTTGACCGGAAAAGAAAGCTGCACAGGAGGTGGTGGACGGCGATTTAGGTTTAGGGCTCTGATACCATATTGGAATGAGATTCCTTGTCTATTACATAATAATGTTTACAATATATAATACAATGAATAATCTATTCTAGGAAAGTAAATCAACTATATATTAAATATATACAATAAGATATGTATCGCTAATAGATATGACGGATGTAAAGAAAAGTCAACATGTAACCACCAATTCAATTCACCGGCAACTATATATAAGAACAATTTAAAAAAGAAAATGAAGTAAACAGGTAACGATAAAAAAAATTACCATTTCTATACAACCTTTAAAAGACGGTTTGAATATTATTATTATTATTATTATTATTATTATTATTATTATTATTATTATTAATTTTAGCCTCAATAATCACCCTATAAATACCCGACAGATCTACATTCGCTTTTAGTCTAAAAAAAAATATTACGTAGATTGTTAAATGGTACTCTCTATATCCACTTTAATTACCTCTCCACATAGTTTTTAGTCTTCTTTAACCGTATGCTTGATGATTTGACGAAAAGTCGTGCACCATATTGTATTAAGACTACATATATATGACTAAAATATCTTATGGTCACCAGCTCAATCGAAAAATTAGGAGAACAAAAGAAACTGATCACCTTTTCAAGAAAACTAGGACGGGCCGAGCCGATGTGGAAGCTAGGATGAACTTTGACTTTAAATTTTGGTGGTCAAAACATTTTAGTAAATCCTTTTCTAACATGAAGTTCATATTTATTGCTAACTAAAGATGAAAAGGGAAAATGTACCGTGTTGTTAACGACACCGAAGAAATCGTGCTCTGTGTTACAAGAGGGGCTGTTTGTGTATATATTATATAGTTGAAGGACTAATATGTAAAATGTTCTTTTTTGTTTGAAAGATAATTGATCAACTACATATTTCCTTTGTGTTGTCAAATGCACAATTGTTATGCCCAAATGAAAATCATACAAAAATTGTAACTCCGATCACGCTACACTACCCTTAATCTTATGCAGAGCCGTTTTAATTTGATATTTCGTAATTTTATCTAAAATAGTTGCAAATCAAGTATTCTTTGTGTACCATTTTAAGTGTACGGTCTTTCTTATTATTTTGAATTACCAAATAAGTTATCATTTTTACAAAACAACTAATCCAAAGAAACTTTGATGGTAAAGATGTTATTTGATTGATGAAAAATGTAACTAGTTGAGATTCATAAAATTATGTCCATAGTCAAATTAAAGTTATCACTTTGAGGGTTTATCGACATTAGAGTATAATAATGGGTTTATGATTTTTGTTCGGCACGTCTAAATAGTTATCTAATAAAGTGATTTGTATTGTTATCAGAGAAAGTCCAAAAAGAGTCGGAAATAGACAAATTTAAATGATTCTCACGATATTCAAGAAGAAAAAGGTTGATGAGTATGCTAATTTTGTATGATTCATAGTTTCCTTGGAAATACATCCAACTCATAATCCATTTCGTAATAAGAGCAAGTAGTGTCAATAGTCACCTTTTTGGTTTATTAGTTGTTAAGACTTAGAAAACGGTTGCTGTGTAACTACATAGACTAAAAGATATGCAAGATTACTCATAGTAAATCACACACAAGTTTAGATAAAATACAAGGATTCACCATTTAATCGCATGTAAGAGTTTAAATGTAAAGTTGATGATCTAATTTTGAAGCTAAAGATTCTTTTTGGGAGAAACCAAATGAAAATGTGGATGCTAAGGTTGGAACGAACGAAGGGAGCATAGGATTGACCCGTGTGTTAAAATTATTAGTCGAGAAAACGAAAGAGAATGATAAATTGGAAAAAAGGTGAAATAATGTATTGTTAGATGTAGTATGATTTAGGTATTTATATCATTCGTGGGTGCGGCTAACTCCCCATGAGGTAATTGTATGAGTTTCCAAGGTAAAAGGGCGCCTGACCAATTAGAAACAAAAATAAATAGAAACATAGTTCCAATAAAAGGAACCCAAGGACCATATTCTTCTCCAATTTGAGTTTTACTCACACCTCGAATAAATTCAAGGACATATTCGAAGAAATTCTGACCGCCGGTCGGAATGGTTTGTGGGTTCCGAACCGCTAGAGTGGCTGAACCTAATAAGATAGCAATTACAACCCAAGAAGTAATAAGTACTTGGCCGTGGACTGGGGTAGATGTAGAAGAGAGGAGGACGAGCATTTCAACCTCAACCAATATCGAATTATATAAATTATTAGAGAAAAAAGAAGTCAAGTTATTAATAAGTACAAAAAAATTATACGTCCTAAATAATTATATTTTAATCTCGCCCAGTTTTTAGGTCTATCTATTAAAGCATATATTTAAGGACTAATGAATCTCCATTTGTTTCAATTTTTTATGCTCGATCCATTTCAACTTTTTACAAATCAAAATAGTAATGTGAACATTTAAATTGAAATACAAATAGTCGATATTACATATTTCCTTGCATGAGTAGATTGTGAGAACAAAAATGAAACAGGACGTACATATCATTGACATATTTTTTGTCAAACCAAATTTAAAAGTTTATTGCTAAAAATCTTATGGAATTTTAGATTAGTAACTAGTAATTTCACATCTAACTCGGATCCAACGTCGGTTCCATTATTGTTGTAGTTGTCATCGTCCTTGTTATTATCTACAAAATAATAGATACGGAGTATTAAAGAAAAATGAGGATTTAGGGGTGTTTGCTATGGGAATTCAAAGGAATGAGAATAAGATTAGTAACGATATATATAGTGTTTGCTTGATATATATGGTTTTTTTCAAAAATGATAATCAAACTCTAAAATAAAGATTTTCATAGACCTAGGGTTTAAAAAACCATTCTCATTTCCATTTCACCTATGTATCAAAGTCATAATCATACGTATCCATTCATGCAACAAAGCAGAACATTTTTGACAATAATAAAAATAAAAATTAAAAAAACCCTGATAATGTAATGAATATTTAAATCGGGGCGATATGAGTACTTGAGTAGTAAACAAAAATCTAAATTTAACTTTTAACACAAAATATATGAAAGATGTCTCAAAAATCCAGGCGCAAACCACACTACCTTTTACAGGACTAGCAGAACCGGCCTAACTTCTGTATCAAATTAGGCCCAACCCAGCAAATTTGATATGGGCAAGACCATCTTCAGTTTGGGCTATCACTAAGTTCAGTATAATGTAAACAATTAGCCCAACTTTCTAATCACTTATTTGCTAGTTCATTACTTCATCTGTAATATCAACCTAGCATAATTTTAGCACCTTCAAATTTTAGAAAGATATTAAATTGAAACCATACATTTAAATAATAAATATCTTGCCCCATATTAGATAGCTTACATATCAATTCTTTTATGCTAACAGTAAAACCCTCAACCTCTTACTTTTTACATATTAAAAAGACTAATAATATGGAGTAATTCTTATAGGACTAAAAACCATCATCTTCTATATAAAAGGTAATCAATTAACGTAACTCTACATATTATATAATGAATTTGGAAAGGAAGGAAAACAAGAAATTTGAAGAATAGCATATACTAGCTTAACTTAAGCCACAAACTTATAGCGATCTAACAAAATTGATCCTTCAAATTCAGGAATCTTTCAATCAAGGACAATAACTTTAACTAGGCTAACTAGAAACTCTTACGGTCTTCCCTTTCCATCTAAACAGATACCTCCCACTAGAGAATGATCTTTTCATCATATCAAGGCTAATTTTATCACAATTCAAAGATATGTTATCTTCATCCATAACACGTCTAGAAGATTCAACATCATGTCCATATCGACAATCTTCTGATTTCAAAACTAGTCTTGATGATCCAACACCATAGCCAAATTGAATTTCTTCAGATTCCATTTCCTCATGTTGATTAACAAACAATATATCAGCTACAGATACTCGGGTTTGGTACAAATTACCCATAGATACTGATCTTCTAACCTCCCTTTCGGTTTCCTCTTCTCTAATCTCGAGTATAGCATCTCGTCCTCCAAGATCACTCCTTGACACAAATACCTCAGGCCGAGGAGGAGGAGGTGGAGGGGGAGGGGGAGGAGGAGGTAAAACGTGTGGCATGACATTAGCGCAACTAACATTAGCTCTACACAAAGGACAATTTGAATGACTTGTAAGCCAAGTATCAATGCAATAAACATGAAAAGCATGACTACATTTAGGCAATAGTCTAAGCTTCTCATCTTCTTGAAATTCTCCTAAACAAACTGGGCAATCTGTACCCGAAACCAAGCCATCTCCTTTCTTGTACTTGCAAACCTTAATTGTATTAATCGTACTCTCATCCAAACCCTTACTTGGAATATTCCACGGTCCCAGATTTAAAGGGTCGTCATCCATGTTAAAATCATCTCCATCCATATCGATGTCTTGGGTTTCTTGATTCTGAAACCCTCTTCTTCTTAAAAAATCAGACGAATCATTATTTGCAATACAAAGTCTTGAGATTATGACGTAGTAACTAATCAAAAGGCAAGCACTACCAAAAACACCAATGATGGTGATCACAAGTGGCGAGAGGGTGGCACCACCTGGATCGTCATCAGAAAATCCTATAGGCGGTGGTGGGGAAGGGAGAACGACAGAGTTATTACACCATTGGGGACAATATAAGTTGCAAATTCTTTGTGAACAATCTTGATTGTTCATATAAGGCACCAATGTTGTTGGACTATCAATAGACCCCATAATTGCTAAAATTGTTAGCTACAACTACTTGTATGACAAGTGAACCCTATGAGAATACCATGCAAATGAAGAAGTTGGAGAAAAATAACATAAAGAATGAGCTACTATGAACTTCAAACGTAAGAAACCTTGAACTATAACAACATGAAACACAAGAAATAGTTTGGTATTGAAGAAACACACCAGAAGTGAAGTATTGCATAGAGAGAAATTAAGGGAAATCTTGATCAGATGTCAGATTGGAGTTACATACTCTAATTTAAAAGAAATTAAAGGAGAAGGAATTGGTTGGAAAGTTGATTAAAGCAAAGAATGTGCTTTTGATGTGGGGATATATGAAGGTGACTTTTTCCCTTCAACTTAATTTCCTTTTGTTTGGTTTCCTAGCTTTTTCTTGTTGTTCTCCTCTTGTCTATATATTTTTATTATTTTCATGCCATATATTGTCTCTTGATTAAAGTTGGTGTTTTTGTAAGTGTTATATATGGGTGGGGTATATGGTATATATTTCTATCTATCTATCAAAGTAATAGAAAGCACTTTTATGACTTTCTGTTGTTCAATAGAATTCCCCTAAGATAATTATCAGATATGATAATGAATTACAACACTTTTTGTACAGAATCAAGGTTGAAATAACATTACATCTTGATCCTCGTACATAAAACTTCACCTTGATAAGTAGATGGACAACTAGAATTAATAATCTCTTGCGTAGTTGTATGATATAATTTCTTGTGTCCTAGTTGAACAATTATAATTTATATGTTTCAAGAATCAATTAAAATATACTCCGTAATTCGTACTATATAAGCAATTTGTCTAGAACAAATTTGTGATATAAGGAATAGTTCATACATCGTAAGTTTATATACTTGCTTTTATTTTTTTCGAATTTTAAATATGAGACTTGGATTTATGAGGAACGGTTTTCTTGTTTCTTATTTGCTGGGAATCAATGATACTAAGACCACTCTCATCCGTTTCCTAATCACTTTTGGTACCTTAACGTCACGTCAGATTTTCACAACTGATTCAATCGATTACTCATTGTCATTAATGACTAATCACTTCATTTTTCTAGACCCCATATTTACCAATATACCACCATTTCTATACACTAAAAAATGCACGCGAGCCCCATACATATTCAACCGATTTGCAATCAGTTTTCCGATCAAATTAAATGCTAAGTGATTAAGAAGTGATGTAACAAATGACAACAACTTTCTAATCACTTCCAAACCGATTCTCATACGATGCTTCGGTTGGGAGCGCTCTAACAGTTTGACATATGACACCCACCTAACCGTATTAAAGTGCGCATACCCTATTGACAATTTTAAAGCTAAATGTAACCTACCTATATATAAGCTAGGTTAAAATACAGCAAAATTTTATGTTATTGTGTATGTTTTTTATATATTAAACATTTATATGTATCTAATAATAACGTAATAAAACTTTCTCACTAACGCATTAAGTAACCTATAATACAGGTAATTGGTATTTTCAATTTTTACATATATTTACTAGTTGTTATGTTCGTTGTCACGTCATCAATCACGTTACAGCATTTTTCATACCAGTGATCGATCATGGACCAATTTCAAGTAAATCCATTCTTACGTACCTGATTAAATAGTAATTAAACTTTACAGGTTCTATACATGTAATCAAAAACTTTAACGGTACAACAAATGCAATTAAAAAATGAACATATAATTGATAATTACCCTAAAATAAATAAAATTGATATGTCGACACTTGTTAGGAAGGGGGGATTTGGAATTAATATTTCAACTGAAATGCTCGAGCTAGCATGAACCAGATACCATTTGACAAATCTATGCTTGATAAAACAAAAACAAAAACAAAAAAAAACACTATATTTTCGATATCTCAAAAAGCATAAATAAGGGAATTAAATAAGATCTTCTAGGCTTTTTTGAAGAATATATTAATTTGTAGAAACTTCATGATAATCTTGCATCTTAATATTCTATACACGTTTTGTACGCTTATTCGCTAATTAGTGGTTGACTCCTTATATTGCTGATATAAGATATGGTTTTGGGTGCTTTTTAAATAAGATATAGTTTTGGGTGCATTTAATTTTAATTAAATTAAAACAAAGACTAGAGATGAGATTAATGTACGTTAATGGTTTTGAAATTATAGAAAATAAAGGGCATAAAGGACGTGAGAATATAAGTGTGGCATAATTATGAGAACGCTAATGTTAAATATTATAAAATATTAGATTAATTAAGCAAGTAGATCCATGTAATGATGTTGTTGTGTGGTTCCAACATATCATGTGCTATTAAGCATATATTCTCAATTCATATTTATATAATTTTATCACATCAAAGAATGTTAAATATGGATTAACTTTTAGGTAATTAATAGTTAGTATACTAAGAAAAATCACAAGTTCAGACTTTAAGAGCACCTCTAATGAATGGTTTATGTAAAGCTTTTTTGTGTAAAAAAGTGGTTGATAAAGCTTTTGATTATCGGAGCAAAAACTTTTTATATGAAAAGTTTGAGATTTATCAAGCTTTGGGGCAAAAGTTTTTTTGCTATTTTATGCAATAATATTTTCATATTAGTCCCCTTCTTATATCTAAAAAAAACTTTCCAAAAGCTTTTTAACATTGGATTAAAAGCTTTTTGATAAAGTTTTTTATAAAGTAAGTGAGGTGGAATGTAAAAAAGATTTCTAAAGCTTTTTTATATTGAAGATGCTTTAACTCTCTAAGTGTTAAGTTGAATACTGAATCGGAAATCAAGGACATTGATCAACACTGGTTTAGTGTGTTCAGTTGATACGTTTAGTTACTTTTAAAATTAGATAATATAATAATTTAAACTAATAAATAACATAATAATTTAAACAACTAAAGGTTAATTAATTTAATACTATAAAAGTTAATAGCTTTAAAACAAACAACATTTTATGTAATAATATTTTGGCGAAATATAATTATAAACATATTGGACTAATAAAATTTGAGCCCATCTTAATTTGTATTTGATAAAAAAGCTCAATTAACTCAAACCCTATCCTATCATCCTCCTATCTTCTACCAACCAAACTTCGCAAATGAAAAACAAGAGAAAGAAAAACCGGCAACCTTACCTTTCTTTTGCATTCCACTTCATTTTCTAAAAACAAAAAATCCTTGCACATTATTCCCTCCTATTTTCACAAAAAAAGGTTGAATTCAGCGTTCAAAAGTGCATGTCAAAAGAGAATGCTGACGAAGAACTCCAACCGGGAGTCGTGGACTCCCAGCGTTCACGGTGTTAAACAACGAAATCTTGCCCGCCCATTTTGTGTGTCTTTAATAACCATTGTTTCAAACAAATTATGTGTTCAAATGGTTACCAAATGTCATATTATATTTCAGTTATATGCGCGCATAAAGGAAAATGATAAAGACAATTTAGTTTAAGACACATGTTAATACTTGCAATTAGACCATCACAAACTCCATGTCCCCTAAATTCTCGTTGAAGTACAATAAATTATGGATATTCAAACTTTATTAATATAGCTCACTTAACAAAATTCCTAATTTTATTATTGCTTAAACATTATTTAGTAGGCACCGTTACTAATAATACTAACTTTATTTGTTTATGTATTTCACACACGCACTAAAAAAAAGGTAGGAAAAGAGTCTCCATGGGAAACATGGAGTCAAAAAGGATAAAGAAAATGTAATGGAACTTGAGTTGGGTCAATGGTGTCACATTATGGGTCCATGATATTAGTGGGTTATAAGTTTTGAATGATACTTAACTTGTATGAGTTAATTTTTAATCAAACATTAACTTTACATATTGTTTCAGTTGATGAATTTACAATTTAAAGTATGTAAAATTGTGGTGTAAAAATCGCCTTCGGAAAATAATGCACACAGACAACACAATATATAGATAAATTTTTCTAAGCTCTTATCTAATGTCTTTTGTAATCTGTGAACTTGATAGTAAGGTTAGTCCCGGAAAACAGTAAAGCATCGCAAACCAAAGTATGGTGTAAAGGAGTGAAAACAACCCAAAAATACTGCATGTAACAGAATCTTTCCAAGTACTTAACTAATCTTATCTATCCCCCCTTAAGCCCAATAATCTTATTAATATTTTGAATAATGACAAGAAGATGTATTCGTGTAGTACGGTCACTTGAAGTACATGTTGAAGAAGAAAATGCAAATCTGCATAGCTTCTTTCATTAGTAGGATGACAAAACTGTTCTCATTGATCATTTGAAGCCAAATTTCTGGTATACCAGATGAACGATATGAGAGACTATGATTCAACATAATGCTGTTCCTCTGGAGCGTTTGCTTTTTCCTCGTTAGTTTCAGGTTTCTCTGTAGATTTTTCACTAACTTTTAATATAATCGACCTCCCAAGTAATTCCTGCAAATTTGAGTATCCATCATCAATTCATCAACACTTACATATGAACTCATTATAATCAAATTATCAACAACATTCGTTATAAACATGATGGGTTACCTTTCCTTCCAAGGCCGATAATGCAGAATCTGCATCCTCTTTTGAAGCAAATGAGACAAACCCGTATCCAGCAGAGCTTCCTGAAGGGCTGAAAACAACCCTAGTAGAAACAGGATTAAAATCCGCAAAGAACTGTTTAAGATTTGTAGCCCTTACTTTCCACGCAAGATTTGACACAAATAACTTATGGCGTGTCTCGTTTGAGCGTAGGGCTGTTGGAGAACGCGGTGTAGGTTTCTTGAATTTCTTTGCATATTCAACCTTTAGAATCCTACCCAATAATTCCTGCACCAAAACAAATGTATTATAACAAAACTAATGAGTACAACACTTATAATATAATTTCTGCAGCATTTTCTTGATTTTCCATTATGGTGTATAATCTACATAGTTCTTGAAGAATCACAATACCCATTAATCCATTATGGTGTACAACCCTATTAACAATGTTCTAGTTTGACATTTGAAGTCAAATCCACATATTTAGCAGAACTCACTTGTGATATAAACACTTAAATAGACCGGGCCTTACTACCTACACTTGATACTCACATTCCTCTTAAACTTATACTTCATTTGATTTATATTACAAGTTGGCCAAATGAGAACTAAATGAACAGAAAAAGGCCCTCTTGACTACCATCAAATGTCAAATAAAAACATCATGAACAATTCTAAAAACTAAAAAATAATAATCTGCATCCAATATTCTTGGTTAAGATTAAATACTCAACATTCCTACCTTGAAAAAATGGAAAACAAAAATAAAAAATTAACAAAACTTACAAAAGAGTTGAATCTGTTGATAACAGCCAGAGCCTCATCTCCAGAAGACATTGTAACAAATACAAACCCTCTCTTTCCATCCTCCCTTTTTATTATCTGCCAACAAATTTATAAAATTATCAATTGGGCAACATAAAATCAACCAACAATCACAGTACTTAATAATATAAAATGAAAGGTACTAAAATAGAACCTCAACATCTGCTACAGTTCCACATTCACCAAACAAGTTTTTAACATCACCGGCAGTGAAAGACCACGGAAGCCCAACAAGAAACAGCTTCTTCTTGTTATCTTCTTTCTGGGTTTCCTCCAATTTTTCATCTTTTTCTTCTTCTATAATAGAAATTTCTTGTTGGATTGATGATGATAAACATACTTGAAATTTTCTTGAAATCGGATTGGCAGTTTTCAAGAAAATATTGGGGGTGGAAATAGGAATTTTAATTGAAAGATTTGATTTTTGGGGGAATTCTAATTTGGGGTTTGTAGAAGATGATGATGAGATATGGAACTGGAAATATGAAAGCTTCAGGGATTCAAGTGCCACCATTTTTGAGTTTAGGATAAAGGAGATACACAAAACATCTTTTTAAGTTTTTATTGTATGTAATTGTATTGGGTTAGATAACGGCCCAAGTATCTATAATGGGCTTCTAACTCAATTAAAAAAACATAAGCCCATCACTTTTTAATCTCCTTTTATAAAGGTGTTAACTATTTAACAATAAATAAGCCCATGTTTGCAAGTATACGTTCACTAGTAAACCAGTCACTAAGGGTAATATGGTAATTTACTCTCATTCCGACAAAACACCATTTTTCAAACACAATCAAGGAATTTTCTCCCTTTTTCCAAAAGTGAGAGTAATGTGATCTGAAAATGGGCCAAAAGCTCAAGACCCCATTTTAAAAAACCTACTTTTTAGTTATTTATTTCCTGGCTTCCATACATCCAAAGGTAAAGAATATAGAGCATTTATGTTCTAAACCCTCCCATTCTCCACCACCCCAAAAAACCAACATGGCAATGAGCAATAATGTCATCGGAGGCATCAACTTCATCGCAATGTTGCTCTCGATCCCCATCATAGGTGCGGGGATCTGGCTAGCAACCGAAACAGATAATACTTGTGTCCAATTCCTACAATGGCCCGTCATAATTTTAGGAATCTTGATCTTGGTGGTAGCCATAGCGGGCTTCATTGGAGGGTTTTGGCGTGTTTCGTGGCTCCTTGTGTTTTATCTTATTTCCATGCTTGTTTTAATCATTTTGCTCACTTGTTTGGTGGTTTTCGTGTATATGGTAACCGCTAGGGGTTCTGGTCATCCTGAGCCAAGCCGGTCTTTCTTGGAATACCGGCTTGACGATTACTCAGGATTTCTAAAACGGAGAGTTAGAAGTCATTATAAGTGGGATAAGATTAGAACTTGTTTGAGTTCGACTAGTGTATGTGCTGAATTAAACCAAACTTATCGCATGGCTCAAGATTTCTTCGATTCCCACATTTCTCCATTACAGGTTTTTTGTTATCTCAAATGCTATTTCTCTTTTAAATTTGCTCACTGGTATTACAATTGTATACAAATTTTTTTATTGTTTTGGTCATTAAAGAATTATACAGTTAGTATAAGCTTTTTATTATTATAAACTTCTAACTAAATGATTTGGTTTCATAAGAATATTTTGTGAATGGAAAAAGTTTTAAAGCTCAAGCTAGCTTGAGGAAGGGAAATGGCAACGAATCTAAAATGACCTTCTTGTAGCATAGATCTTAATAATACTTTCCTAACATATTCCTAATTAGTAATAACCTCTTTTTTCTTTACTTGAAAAACAGTCTGGATGTTGTAAACCTCCAACTCAATGTGGGTACACTTTCGTAAACCCGACATATTGGATAAGTCCGATAAATAATGCGGCCGATATGGATTGCCTTAATTGGAGCAACGAACAAACGGAGCTATGTTATGCTTGTGACTCATGCAAAGCCGGGTTGCTCGAGAATTTGGAGAAGGAATGGAGGAGAGCAAACTTAGTTTTGATCATAACCCTTGTGGCTTTAATATGTGTTTATTTAATCGGATGTTGTGCATTTAGGAATGCGAAAACTGAAGATCTGTTTCGTAAGTACAAGCAAGGTTACACGTGATCGATTATTGATTGATCAAGAGAAGAACGTTTGAATCATTTCATGTAAACATCTTGAACAAGCTAGGCACAAATGTTATGCATAACTTGAGGACCTAAAGATATGTACTTTGTGCAATATTTTGTGTCTATCAAGTGTAGATTAGTGACGCAAATTAGGTTTGAACTTATATGAGATGAGCTTGTTTTGATGGAATTTGTGTTGCCTATTTTCTTGGATTTCTTTTAATACAACTTATTATTGATAAATTTATGTAGAATATGCTATTAGTTATTACTAATATGTTTAAAATGTAGGTTTTGCAAACAACTTATTATTGATAAATTTAGTGAAACGTTTTTTAATCTCCAAACTAATGGTATGTGAGTTTTTTACATTAGATACTACATTTATAAAATATGAAAGAAATTTTTAAATATGCATTGGGTGAAGCGACTTAAATTAAGGAAAAAGAAAGGAATAAAAGTGAAACAAGAAAGGATAAAGCTACGTGATTTAAGGATGTCACCGAAAGGAACAATACTATTAAAGATACATATACATCTAATAGTACTGGGCTCGCACCAACAAATAAAATAAAAATGGTACTGGGCTAAGTTATATTTCAGGTGGGTTTCTTTTTAAGACATACATAATAGAAAGCCCAAGGGTTGCATTAAACATTTGGATGTATGTATACTTTACACCCTTTAATTACTCCTTTTAGGTCGCAAAAGTTTAGGCCCATATATATGTCATATATATACTGTGTGTTTGCAAGTATGTTGTTCTTTTTACATTCGTTTCTACTTTCTACTGTGAACAAATTATCAGGCAGATTTGTTTTGATATAATATTATTAATAATCATGGGCAATTTTTAAAATTGATGCAATTAAATGGGGAGGCCTAGGAGGAGAGTCAGAAAAAACAGTTGTGTCTTAAAGTAAAATTGTAAGGGTAAGATGCAGTGATGTTAATATTAAGTGAATCTGAATCGTATTTTACAAAATTCAAGATATAAGACTGTGTGCCATGTTGCCCTATCTAAGAGGTTTGCCCCTCTGATCTCAAATACCAAACACCAAAAACTTGCTACTATAAACGTCGAATTTGGGTGCTCGTATATGTCTAATTTGCTACTCATAGTAGTCCATCATTATTTTTGGTTATAAATTGGTTTTTGTTGGTTAGTAACTTAGAACAAGTCGAGAAAGAATGAAATATTGTCGACATATATATCTGAGAATGGGCCCCCGAAAACATACAAATTGTGGGCCCACAACTTTGGTTCCATCCTTGAAAGCAATGTGATCCTATGTACCTATCCATCACAACCCAATACAAGTGGAATGGGGTAGTGGATTTGCATCAAACCCACTATTTTTTTATTAATTTTAATTCACTTAACTTTTTATAGTGGTAAAATGTAACTGGTGTTTATAGCAACTTTTATACAGGTATTCTTAATAAATGCTTTTTACAAAAGATTTGGGTATCATTTTTTCCCCACATTTATGATAGATATAACTTTATAACCTAATAAAAAATATGACTAATTAGATTCAAATAACCTAACATTAAATCCCTATAACAAACTGGAAAATCATCGGCGAAGTTAACTTCGCCCAATTTAGGTGTTGTTAGGTTATACGGAGGGACTAAAAATGTACTTCATGTGTAAAAGATGAAGGGTATAATGTATTAAATATAATGAACATTATTGATAAAGAGCACATAAATTTGGTGTTGTTGACAACGCTTATGATATCCCCGTAATAAATACGTGTGTTTTGTTGGTTAACTAGGTGTTTCTTATTTGAATCTTATCTCCATAAACATATGGTGCCCACCTTGATGATAAGTGAAAAGAGATGTATGTCCCTTTGAAGTGATATGTTTGAGAGTAATCTTAGATGTTGATGTTTTAAACATTTACCTCTTATTGGTTCCAATGTGTGGCCCAAACCCTTTAATATATATTATTACACTCCAATTTATCTTCTTTTTTCCTGACATATTTTTATATATCATCATTGTAAATTTTAGATCATAACCATGAGAACAAACAATTATTTCACCTGTTTATGATTACCATTGGTAACCGGTTTGAGTTAAAGTTGAAGGGAAATTAGCAACCGAAAGCTTGTTTTTGTTATTATATATCTACAAATGTTTCTAAATGTAAATCCGTATAAGGGATAACATCACATTGAAAGTTTGATACATACCATAAAACCATATATATCTAAAGTTGGGATACCTACAATAAATTATACTACGTACTCCGTAAGCAAATTTAGGTCCAGTTTTATACATTTATTATCCTTATCTGTGTATATAACTTTGATGAAATTTCACAAAGTAGTGACAAATATTAGTTAAGCCATATATGCATAAAATATATCACAAATAGTATCTTTCTGTCTTGCTCAGCCCACATCATATATAAGGGATATCATTGAAAAAACCTTAATTTTTTAAAAAATGTTGCTATTTTTGACATTATTTTGGTTGTGTTAGGAAAAATTCTTTGAGAAGAGGGTGATGATGCCATGATAAAAGCCTTGGTCAAAATTATACAACTCCCATGACTACTTACGGGCAACTGGGCAGACAGTGCGGGCAAGATATTTCTATTTTATTATTTATTTTTTACTAAATGTTAATGTTAATAAAATGAGTAGGATGGTGGGTTGACTTAGGAATCAAATAAGTCTCCATTTGGCTTGGGATATTTTGTTATAGATAACGCAGCGAATCGATTTAAACGTGTCATTAACCAAGTTTGTTAAAGTAAATACGAGTAGTTAATGTTCATTTGATTGTTGTTGGGTTGCAAATAAATTGTTAATCAACATGTGAATCACATGATTTATGAAGTATTCGATTGATTTCACGGTTAACGACTTCCACATTTAAAACTCTAATACACGATTATTCTAAACCTAATAACATATAAGGTAAAAGCAATGTTTTAAAACCCGGGTTTTTAGTCGACCCGGAAAATTGTTATTTTCTGGTCGGACCGGTTGGGCCGGAAGGTCTGACCGGATTTAATAATAGTATACAATAGTAATATTTAGTGAATTTTTTATTTTTTTATAATTATAAATATAATTATTAATTATATCATGTATAATAATTATAATCCATAGAGTAATAAAGGGTGATGACACATCGATTCTCTTGTTATTCTTGGAATACACATCAATATAATAATTATATAATCCATAGAGTAATAAACGGTGATAACACATCAGTCAAAGATTCACTTATTACCCTTATTATTCTTGAAATACACAATCAATAAACATTCCCTAAATATAATGATTAAAAAAAAAAAAAAAAAAACATGAAACCCGGGTCAATGTGTGTTTCCGGGTCCCGGTCCAACCCGGTCCGACCGGGTCTTAAAACATTGGGTAAAAGCCAATTAAGAAATCACTGATGATCAGCTTCAAATGTTATGTCATCATAAAATGATTTTTTGGGATTTTTTTAAAAATATAAAAGTTCACGGGATGACATATTAAGATTTAAGTCAACTTTGAATTTCCTTAAGATGAATAATAAAATCCTATTTCAAGAAGAAGAATGAATAATAACTAAATATAAAATTGAAGGTATAAGATATAACTAATTAAGCAACTAACTATACAACAAATGCACTATTTGATTCATGTTGGTAATATACAATAATAATTTGGTGTGAAAGAATCAGACACTCTTGATTTTCGTAGTCAATATTACATACTTTAGTTTGACTATATATATTACGGGTAATTATATTATTTGGCATATAATTAATTAAATAAATAAATAATCTCGTTTGTATATTTGCCCATCGAATATCGTTGAGCAAATGACAAAAACGTTTTAGGTAAAGGTCCTCAAGTTGAAGATGCGTGTGTTTGATTAATAGTTCATGAATCAAACACGATACAGAATTATGTTTGAATTCAATTTAGTTAAAACGGTTAATTATAAGTTTAGTGTATTAGAAAGGGTGCAGAAACACTAGAGTAGTAGATAGTGTAAGACATATATAGGTTACGTACTTTCAATTTTACTTCAATGTTGGTAATATACTAATAAAAGGTGTTACATATTAGCAACATACTATACATATATGTTCCAATGTTGATAATATACTTATGAATTACATTACTCACACCGATACACTTTTACAAAGTACATTACCTACGTAGATAATAAAATTGGTTCTTTACTTATATTTGAAATAAAAATAAAGTACATTACTAATCTATGATATTGATCCTAACTGATATCATATATGTATGTGTTTGATTCGTAGGACATTTTTCATCAAATTGAAATTCACTAAACAAATCGAAGTTCGAAAAATGTGAATTCATTCTAATGAAGGGAAGAAATTTGATGATTTACGATTCAATTTATTCGTGAACCAAACACACCATATAAGCATTATAGAGATTGCAGTTCTATTGAACTAAGAGAATTCAGCAAGATAAATTCCAATGATCTCTGTATTTTAGGGATGGGATATCCTTTTTTCTGTAGTTGCTTATATGCTATGAATTGAAGTAAAAATACAGTATTTTAATATAGTATTATATATATGTCACATGTAGAAACTAATGACAAGTTTATTGAATGCTAGAGTATGATTACAAAAGCTAAATATAAAACTTATAAAACCTAAATTCTAATCAACGGACCTAAACTAAATAAACCAAATGTTGGCCTATTAGAGAAGGGTTATTATACTATCAT